>SMJT01000010.1:1470202-1962712 GCA_004349715.1 Crucihimalaya himalaica | reverse complement strand
AGAGAGTTTTCGATTGAAAGAGGTTTCAAATGAAATCTTAAACATCTCAAACCAAATCCAGTTTTTAATTAGACAAATCAATACAAAATCAACAATCTTAAAAACACAATTCTTGTTTGTATCCAGAAATTCAAAACACAAGAAAACATTAAAAAAAAAAGAAGTCGACTCCTACACCACATCCGTGCTTGTTTGTGTTGCTTGTGTAAGGTGTGTTGGCGGGGTGAGTGAGATTACATCTGTAACTTGAGTAGTCTTCTTATCCGTCTTATCCATCTTAGCCTTCTTGTCCTCTGCTAACTCGAACTATCTCCTGTTAATCAGTGAAACAGACTTACAAATCCTTCTGTGACTATGCTTAAAAATCCAACAAACCAATTATATCAAATCACCCAGAACCATAGCATACAATACAAGAAAGAGGTTTCCAAACCTCAAAATCAAATGAATCGAACGTTATAGACTCACCGGATATCTGAAATCTGAATCGAAGCCCTCAAAATCAAAAGAATCTGGCGCTTTTGGCTTCACCTCGTCGGAATGTGGCGGTTTTGGCTTCACCTCAAACCAGCTTCTCTTCTCCTCAAACCCAAACCAGCCACGATTTTGGCTTCACCTCCGTCGTCGCACCAACACCAAACCAGCGAAGGAAGAAGGAAGAAATTGCCCCTTCTTTTCTCGATCAGCCACACTCACACCCAATCCTGAACTCTTCTCCTCAAACGCAAACACCCGATCCCTAATTTCCCCAAATCAAAAACTCTTTACTTGTTTAAGGGTTTGAAACCCTCTTTCTTAACAAGAAGGTTACATAAAGCCTAAACGCAAACAAATCAAACGCGATTACTGTTGTAATTAACGTTATTTTTTAGTTTAATTAGATAGGTGCGATTATGTAGGATTTAATAAATTGGGGTAAATTGCGAAAGTTTTAATTTTTTGGGGTGTACAGTGATGAGACTAAAAGTTTGGGGGGATATCGCTTTAGCGGTATAAGTACAGATTTATACAGTAAGCCCGCAAGAAAATTATGTGATGCAGACGTGGACTGCTATTTTTTTCCAGCAAACCCTATATATTAAGTAGTCGTTAGCAGATTTTCCTTGAAAGAGAGCTAGACGGAAACCGACTATCTTACATGGAAAAAAACAAAACCACAGATTTTTACACATTTCACAGGATGATCTGTCTGTATACTAGCACTCCGAAAAATATACTTCATACTAAACGATACAAAGCAATCATTAAAAAGCATAAAATCATTCATTTCTACTGCAAAAGTTGGTCAATCCTCCATATTGATAGATCCGACCAGTCCGTCAAAGACGTGGACTGCTACTTGATAGTATAATACTCGGACTCATAGAGTATAGACTAATCTTGAGATATTGCAATACCGGTCAAGTGCATTAAAGATTTGTGGTTTCCACTAGTTTTGCTACCTATGCATATATGGTGTTTTGTCTCCAATTCCCAAGACCGAAATAGATTTATGTGAAACTTTAATATTTGAAATGGGTCTAAATAAATAATGTCGGACTCTCTATAATATTGTACAGTGAATTAGTTAAATTAAATGTTGATATTCGAATCTTAACGTTCTTGTAGAAAGACTACATACTGTACTACTTTTACCATTGAAATATAAATTCTTAAATAGGTAGAAGTGTTTTTAATGTAAATAATATGTATATGAGAATATGAGTGCATGAATTCAATTGTTAAACTTAGTATAAACAAAATGACGTAGCCAAATAAACACATCTATTAGGTTTTATTTTCGCAATGTACGACCTTATTTAAAAAATATATATATATTTAACCAAATAAGCTACACTGAATATATCAATAATAATATGTTTTAATACAAGAATTTTTTGTATAAACATGTAAAATTGGTATGATTAAAAACTAAACTTATTGCATTTCAAAACCCAAAAATATAACTAATTATACTTAGTTCTATTATCATTTTTATCACATAAAGATTTCATATCTTGTTCTTTTTTTTATAGATTTTGTTATCTAGAAATGAATTTTTCATAATCTTGAAATAGTTTTTTCTCAATATGTAAATCTATAATAATAGAGTTTATAGGTTAAATTGAATCGATTCTGTTTTGTAATTTACTACATATGTATTATTTTATATCTTCATATTTGAGAATATATTTTAATAAATAATATGGAAGAGTATTTCATCATTTAGAATTTTAGATAATTTTATAACATATAATTTGACATCTAGAAAATGAAATCATTATGAAAACGAATGTGAATGCTAAAACTAATATCTAATTTATGTACTAAAAGAAAATTTATCATGATTTATGGACTATACAATAATTATTTTTTTTCAAAATTTACGTATGATATGAAAATATAGCAAACTAAAACATGAATGAAAATTTTGTAACAATATATAATCATATTTTTGTTTTCCTTATCAATTATATATAAACAAATCCATGTTTTAAACACTTAAAACATAATTTTTTTAAACAGCATCAATATATGTATATTTAAATAACTGGAATTCCAACGAAATTGTCCATATATATATATATATTATTGTAATATAATAAAAAGTCATATAGTAATTTAAAAAACTCTACTAGAACAAATAAATATAGAGAAATTTATTACAGATCTATCGTTTTTCCACACATCTAACATCAATACTAGTAAAATAAATATATATTTTTAACTTTATGTCAGTTGATGATTTTTTATTTATCTGGTTAAGTTAGTAGTTTGTATCAAATCTTTAGAAAAAACATATTATAAAGAGAATGAAATATGGAATATTTTTGTTTTAATAGAAACAAATCGTAATGTAATAAGAGGTACTACAATTAAGCATTAAAATAATGTTTCGTTGTACATCGGTTATTAAAGGTTTTAAACGTTAGGACGAGGACAATGGATATTGCAAAGGTCTTGGTCGTCCCAACAGTCATCGTCGTTTCCTATGCAGCAATAACAGTTTCTTTTTAAACTAAAATTAGGGCTGCAATTGACATGAAAACATTTCGGTACATAGATTTTGTTCCACCTTCCTATGTCTCTAACCTCCATCCTCACACCTGCACATTGATTTAAAACACACATCAAAAACAAATTAAATAAACTGTATTTTTCTATATTTTAGAAAACCTATATATACATACATTGATGTAGAGCAACTAGAGAAAACATGAGCATGCAGATGAGAGACATATGTGATAACTTCATGGTTGGATGTCCCAAATAATATTCTATAGTGTTTTTTTTGTTGCTATTGTTGTAAAATACAAAGGTTAATCAATATATATATATATATACAGGAAATAGAAAAGCCTAGATTAAAGCCAATATTTCAGGAAGATAATCTCTAAACAATCTCATCATTACGTATATCTCTTAATTTGTTGTCTTATTTTGATTCATTAGTCATATATATAAACTGTAATATTGAAATGAAATATATTCTTACCTATATTGTTCATCATCTAAAAAAGGTTAAGTATATATTGTCATTACTCATTATTTAAGTTAGTCAAGTAATTAATTTACTTTATATAAATGGTGTATATATTCTATATAGTACATATATATATATATATATATATATAATTGATAAGGAAAACAAATATATGATTTTATACTGTTACAAATTTTCATTTTATTCCATTTCTTTTTAGTTTGCTATATTTCATATATATACATATATATATATATAGATCATACGTAAATATTGAAAAAAAATCATTATATAGTATATATTGTGATAAAAATATCTTACAGTACATAAATTAGATATTATTTTTAGCATTCACATTTTTCTTAGTACATCGAATGATTTCTTTTTGTAGATGTCAATATGTTATTAAAATATCTAAATGATGAAATGCACTTCCATATTATTTATTAAAATCAAAAGAAAATCCCATAAAAAACTTCCAAGTTGCAAATGATTCCCAACTTAAACTTTCAATTTTTTTTGTTCCCAGTTAAAACTTTGAACTATTTAATTTTTCCAGAAAAAACCTTCAACTCTTAATATTTGTGCCCGAGATTAAGTTGACTAACGGTCAACGATGAACAATAACGTTGACCGTTAGTCAACCTCTTTTTTTTTTTTTTTTTTTATTAACAACTTATCATTTTGATTGATTAGTGTAAGTAGGGTACAAATATTTAGCTAGCCATGACAGTGGTAATACATATGTCGTAAACAAATTTTGAGTGAAGCGGATTATGCAGGTGCGAATTGTGGAGAAGACGTTGTTGGTGCGGGTCGCAATATCTGAAAAAGAAGGTTATATAAACCCGCATAATTAATTTAAAAAAAAACATTCGGCCCAAGTTAGCCGAAAACATTAAAATCCAGCCCAATTAGAAAACTCTTACCTTTTTCACCGTTGCAACATATGTGCAGCGAGCTGCGGACCTAGATTGAAGGATATGAGGTCAGTTGACCTCTCATTAACTTATCATTTTGATTATTTAATGTAAGTAGAGTACAAATATTTAGCTAGTCATGACGGGTTCTTCCGCTACAAATATTTAGGTCGTAAACAAATTTTCAGTGAAGCAGGTTATCCGCTATTGGAGTCAAAACAAAATTAAAAAAAAAATTGTTTTTAATATAAATAAAAATTTTCTATCTAATAGACTTATGCTCTAAATTAAGTTAGAGTTGTTGCTTTATCGGAGAAAGAAAACTACAAAAAAAATATTTTTTTCTATTTTACTATATTAAAAAAAACATAAAAATAAGTTTTGGGCTGGATTTTAATATTTTCGATTGACTTGGGCCGAATTTTGTTTTAATAGTTATGCGGATTTATATAACTCTTTTTATTCAGATATCGCGACCTGCACCTGCAATGCCTTCTCCACAATCCGCACCCGCATAACCCGCTTCACTCAAAATTTGTTTACGACCTATGTATTACCACCGTCATAGCTAGCTAAATATTTGTACCCTACTTACACTAATCAATCAAAATGATAAGTTGTTAAAAAAAAAAAAAAAAGAGGTTGACTAATGGTCAACGTTACTGTTCATTGTTGACCGTTGGTCAACTTAACATTGGGCACAAATATTAAGAGTTGAATGTTTTTTCTGGAAAAATTCAATAGTTCAAGGTTTTTAGTGGGAACAAAAAAAGTTGAAGGTTTAAGTTGGGAATCATTTACAACTTGGAGCTTTTTTATGGTATTTTCCCTAAAATCAATTCTCAAATATGAAGGTGTAAAATAATAAATATGTAGTAAGTTTATCCTATAAATGTTTATTATTATCGATTTGCATATTGAGAAAATTCTTTTTCAAGATTATGAAACAAATTTATTTCCATATAACAAAATCTATTAAAAAAGAGAAAGATATGCAATCTTTATGTGATAGTAAGAATTAAGTATAAATTATATTTGTGTTTTGAATTGCATTAAGTTTAGCTATTAATCATACCAATTTTACATGTTGATAAAAAAAATTAATAACAATTTTTTTTGTATTAAAATATATTAATATTAACATATTCAGTTAATCTTCATCGTCCGATCGACGCGTAGTGCCTAGCACCGCCTAGACCTCATTTTAGAACACTGTTCAATTCAGAGTAAAAACAATTGCAAAGAAGTTGTTAATCATGTATTACCAAGGGAAATAATTATAAGAATTTTTTCAGATATTAAACAGTCAATTCATACTTTATCAAAAAATTCTAATTACAATTATTATTTTTGAAATCTCATGCTATTTTGCTGCCCTTTGAATTATACAAACTAATAATAACTTTAAGAATAATATAAAATGAATAATTCTATATAATATATAGAGGATATACCCATTTTAGAAAGGAAAAAATACTTCACTGATGTAAATAGTATTTATTGACAATAATTTATCATTTATAAGACAATAATTTATCATTTATAAATGGTAAACAATATAAGTAAGAAGAGTCCTCATTTCAATTTTACAGTATATATATGATTATAAAAATCAGGGAATGTTTTGGAGTGTAGAGTATGAAACCGATTTTCTTCTGGAAAGCCTAAGTATAGGAAAGACTCTTGGTAAATGAGAGGGTTTGCTTCACTCTCTATCAAGCAGAAGGTTTGACTCAACTCTAGTCAGCTCGATCAACACGTGAGTCATACGTGAGGCCGTTGAAGAGGTTATAACGACAAGAGGTGTTCATCGTCTCTAACAGTCTGATTCTTCTTTCTCTTTAAAATCAATGATCTATGATTCTTTAAGGTGAGAGGGACGATTCATTGTACAAGAGAGGAGTGAGTGAATCAAGAAAGATTGAGAGAGATTTGTAAACAGTTCACTAGAAGTTTCTAGTGGATTTCCGGAGGAGATTTTTCCGGCGAGACGTAGGAATTCCGGTTTGGATCCCGAACTCGTTAATCTCTTGTGTTCTTTAAATTTCTGCATACAATCTCTTATTCGATCGATTCCGAGTTTAATCTCCAAGCTGATTCAAGGTTTTCAGCTCAATTTCGGATCCTAAACTCTACATGGAGTAAGACAACAAAACATATATCAGAAGATTGTTTAAGACAAATAAACAATGAAATCAGAGATTTCTCTCATCTGCATATTCATGTTTTCCCTTTTTGTTCAACATCAGTGTATGTATAGATTTTTGCATATGTATATAATAATTATATCTTTGTTTTTTTCATTTTCAATTGTGATTAATAAGTGATTTCAAATGTGTAGGCATGCATATGGATGTTAGAGAAATAGAGAGCTCGAACAAGTTCTATATTCCACCGTGTGGCGCTGCTCAATATGGAAAACTTTTTGCTACATGGTCTTGTTGGTGTTGTATAAAAAATCAAAAGTTATGTACTAAAAACCAAAGAGATTGCGATTCCAATCCCAATTGTCCTCGCATAAATTTTGAACTTTTAGAGAACTAATGTGACCAACTAATAAGACCAAGACTGTTTTGATGCTTTCTTAAAGTGACGAAAATATATCAAAAATGACAAAAAAAAAGAAATAAAATTATGAAATATAAAATAATACATTCAGCTACAACTTTAACCAATTTTGGAGCGTACTAAACCAAATTCTATATTTTTTTATCAACCACACATTAATTAAAAAATCACACTCTGATTTATCGCCTAATTAAATTGAGAAAATATGTGTTTACACAAAAACTTATAAAAATGGTGTCTCATATGCGACGGTAAAAAAATTGCCGAGATAAAATAAATGGTGTCAAATACAACAAAATACAGAGAGAAAGAAACAGCCGATCCTACAAAATAGGAAACATGAAAGAAGGAATTAATACATGCAATTCCACTATATTAGAAAAGACTTGTTCTATATACTCAAATCAGTATCTCCACATCACGACACGACTATATCTTTTGACATGGTCATGCCGGTTTGCTCATGTTAATCGTCTTGATCTTATCAGTGTGATTGCCATTCATATCACTCGATTCAGCTGGTAACTAGACTGTGAAATACTTAATGGAAGTTGAAGCTTAATGAAATAATATGTGGCAAAAATATTATTTCGAAATCTTGCCTTTAAGCTTCTCTATTTCCTATATATATTAAGCTTTGTAGTTTACGACAACCTAGATAGATAATTGAAAAGGCACAATACAATATTCTTTGAGACATCCAAACCATGAAATCATCACATACATCTCTAATCTTCATATGTATGCTCTCTCTTTGCTCTACATCAAAGTGTATATATATATATATAATTTTACTCATATTTATCAAAACTATCTCTTTAGATTGTTTAAACATCGTCAAAGTTGGGTTGATGTGTATGTTTTAGAATTAATGAGTAGGTGTGAGAATGAAGCTAAGAGACATAGAAAGGTCGAACAAAATATATATATATATATACTTCCATGTTTCCATGACAGTTGTGACCATGTTTTCAAACGAGATCGTTATTGATGCAGGACAAAACTAAATTTTTGCTGAAAAGACCAACATTATTGCAACACCCATTGTCCTCCTCTAAACCCATTAATAAACTGATGTACATCTACTTATTCAAATTTCAGAGTTTTCCAAACATGCTTATATAATGTATAATTGTATCACTTTTCTTAATTTTTATTATATGCTTTAACCAAAATGAGAACGTTCTAAATGTAATAATTATCTTCATCTTATGTTTTAATGTGAATTAAGTGTATTACATATAGTTTATAAAATTTTCAAAGACTTGAACCAGCTAAAGAATAAATCATTACCCGCCAGATTAGATTATATATTAGACAACTTAAAGTATAACATATGGCACCACTCACAGTTTGATTTAGAATATAACTTGTACATTTCCTCCAATATACTTTTTAACATTTACACATAAATGAACATAATCAGAACCCAAAAAAAAACTAATAAATGATGAAAATAGCTCTTATAACCTAAAACACCCTTTAATTTTTCACTTTATCACGAAAAAAAATGAATCCCTAACCCTAATCAAATATTCTTTTAAGGGCATTTAGGATTCTTGCCTGGTCCTCCATAATAGAAATAACTACCCCAAGCCCGATTAGAACCACCTTGAATATCGTAACAATTGGGATGATCCGCAAGTACTCGAAGATTAGGAGAAGGGACCAAATTGTTATCCCAATCAACTACTTGGATATTTCTGAAATAAGAAGATTTTGTAAACCCTTCTTCTGCAAAATGTCCACTTCCCATCTGTGTTGAAGTATGGCCCCCAAAAGGACTCGAATTTACGATTTCGCCACCGTATTGGACCATGCTCGCGTGCTCCTTCAGGTGTGTGAACAAGAACGATGGCCAATACCCGACTAGAATACCCGACCCGAATTCCAGCCACCAATTCCCATGCTTCGGATCCTGATATCATATTTAATTAATTAATAATGTATATAAAAGAGAGCTAAACATGCCTTTAATCATGAGTTATGAACCATGTGAGGCTAGCTAGAGAAAATAAATATACTATTTAATTGATAACTCATGAGCCATGCTCCTAGCATGCATTGCTTTGAGAGTTGGTATGTTGAACTATTTGGGGACAAATGTATCAAAAAATGAGAAAGAATAACTTAGAGCAAAAGTAAAGAGATGTAATAAGTGGTATGATACTCAAGTATACTTCTCTTTTTATCTCTTAAAAAAATGATAAAAAGAGAAAAGATAGAGCATCTTCTAATTAAAGCATATGCAATAGACTGTTTTTAATGTACACTATACCCAATTTTTCAAAGGTAGAAATGAATGAATAATGTAATTAAAGTGTGATTAGAGGAAGAATATTTTGATCTAGTTGAAAATGTACCTTCCAAATAAGAAGAGTAATATCGAATTGTCCACCCTTGTATGAAGACGAGGGAGATATTGCAGCTCCAATCGCAATCTCACTATTGGTTTGGACAAAACCGGAACACAAGAGATTGTAACAACCAGTTGCTTGATATGCATCGTTCTGTCTCCAAAACATAAAAACTAATTAATTATGTTCCAAAAACTGTAAACTAAATACAAAAGGCATTGGAAATACTTACAGTCCAGTAAGTAAAGAATCTTGGGTAATTATCTCCATAGAGCTCAGGACTCACCTAAGAGCACACAATTAGCAATTGGTAAATGAAATAAATGAAACTTATTAGAAAAAAAGGTCATGATAGTGAAAGGTACCTGCCAACCAGCTTCAATGGTGTTGAGATCATTACCGAAGGAACCAGAGATAATCCAAATCTGAGATAAACTAAATTCGTATTGGTTCTGAACCTGTGGTGCCCACACGTTTATGCTTGCTTTTGCACCATAGTATTTCTCTCCGCTCACGTATCCCACCGCGTGCTATTATCAGTGATTAACAACACAACCCATTATATTTATTTAGTATAACCTCTTTACGTAAGATAAGTGCATAATCAAACTTATTATTTCATGTTTACGCATGTTGTGTTAATAACTAAAATATAATGGGTTTTGTAGAAACTTGGCAGAGCTCCATGTCTTTGTGAGAGTTTGTGTTTTCCAGATATGGATAACTAAGGATTTTATATTATGATTAAAAAAAAACTGATATTATTTGAGAAAAAATAAAGTGCTGACAGAATGTAGAAGAGGATTAAATGATTAATCACTAATCAAAGATTTTTTTTTTTTCTTTTTTTTGTTTACCGACAAGCTTGTCTATCTTCGTTTTTTCTACAATTCTCAAAAGATGAAAATTAAAAATTAAAAAAGAAAGTGAAAACACTTGCCAATTTCGTTGACCACTTTTTTTATTTTCTCGTCCAAAGATAGTAAATAAATAAAAATTCCATCGATTTTAAGATACTTACATTTCCACACCAAGAATTCAAATTTCGAATTTATAAACTTTCCGGACAAAAAATATTTCTCTTTAGAATTTTGCTTATAGTATAGGTGGACCAAGATCTATCATTTTTAAAAAAAAAATTCTTGGTAAATATATATTTTTACATTTTCAAATTAAATCCATATGACTAATGTTCTTTGATTTTCTTTTCTTAAAAAAAAAAAAAGAAAAGAGAAGGAGATGAAAATCTTACTTCATGGCCATTACTGCTAGTGTCTCTTCTGTAATGTCTGAGCTTCTTGCCAAAGCTAGAAACAGAGTTTGCTCTGAGAATGTCTTCTGCTTTTGTTCTTCTGATAGGGACTGTTCCTTCAGGACATGTCTCTCCCTCCATTCCCCATAACTGGAAGCTCTTTGGTCTCAGTCCTCTCCTGTTATGCCCTCTTGGCCTCTCTGGAGGATCCTTCATAATTAAGTTCACAGCTTAATTAGTTCATCATTAACGGGTGAAATTACTGTATGATTAAGATTTAGCAAATTGTGTGTTTGTACCAGTGGCCTCTGTCCTCTTAATCTGGGATGATCAAATGCTGGCTGGTGATGTGATAAAACACAGTCTATGATGTCACCATCAGGGCTCTGCAATTAACAATAAGGGGACCATGAATCAGAAAATAGAGTAAGAAAAAGAGTGTCCACAAAAGAGAGGACAACGAATCAATAACACAATAAGAGGAAGAAGAGTGATCTGAAACGAAGAACGAAGAATCTGAAATAGAGGAAGAGAAGAGCGTGTGTGTTTCTGCAACAGAGCATAAAGCAACAAGAGCAAGTTCTTGAAACAGAGCAACAAGAATCAGAAACAGAGCGAGTTCTTGAAACAGAGCATACAGAATCATAAACAGAGCAAGTGTTTTTATGAGACAGAGGAAATAAAAATATAAACAGGGGAGGAAGAAGAAGATTGCGTTTCTGAAAAAAAGAATGGAAAAAGAAGATTGCGTACAATAAATCTCATTTCACTTACATAAATTGTCTTGATGGAAGGTTTATTGATCTTCCTGAGATGTTGATTAATGGTTTTGAGCTTATTAAGCTCCTCGAGTGGCCGGAGAGTTTGGTTTCTCGGTGAGAGATTCTCGGATAAGACAGAAGAAGACAAGAGAAGAAGAGAGAGGAAAAGAATGCTAGAAGAACAAGTACGAAACAAAAGGATCATATCTATTAAGAAGTAGCTTTTTCTTCTTCTTCTTCTTCCTCGTCTTCTTTCTCTTGTTCTCATTCTTGTTTCTTCTGAGAGCAACTCTGTTTCCGTTTGTCTCATTGTATTGCATCGATCGAAACGACGGCATTTATTGCCGTTTCTGGGTTTCCTCAACACGAACACACCTCCCATCAAGACCCAAAACGTTTTCTTGATATTAAAGAATGAGAAAGTGAGCAAAAGAAGACAAAACCCTTGATTTTTAAAATCTTCTCAAACTCTCACCAATTCCAAAGCCATTGAAGCTCAATTTCTTCATCTCAAACCCAAATAAAGAATCAAGAAACACTCTTATTGTCTTCTTGGGGTCTTATGTTAACGAGAGAGAGAGAGAGTTAAAAGGGGTTTATGGAATTGTGGTGTCTTAAAGTAATAGTCTAAATGTTGGTATGTGTTTTGTGTTGGTGTTATAAGTACTTGGGTAGTGATGAAATCATTCATGCCTTTGTTTCTCTAAACTCCAAGAATACAGAGGAACCAAAGATGAAATAAAAATGACAAAATCATAAAAGTCCACTGACATAAAGTGACGACGTAAAATGACTAAGCAAAATCTAATTATCGATGCTTTTTTCTTTTCTTTTTTGTTGGTCCATGGTTGAAGAGCATCATGGAGGGTTTATTTCTGGAGTTTCTTAGATATAAAAATAATAAAAAATTACAAAAGAAAAAAATAGAGTGGAGAGAGGTTCTTATTTAAGAACTTATGGTTTTTTAGTAAAAAACCTATATGTCACTTGTCATCTTTCTATTGATTCAATTATTTTCAAACATTAGATTTTAATTATAAAATAAAAATATGTTATAAATATTATTTTTATATTGGTTAAGAACCCCTATGAGTATCTAAACCAATGCAAGTAAGAAAATGAGTCTGCACACTACCTCCGTAAATTACTTATAAATTCGACTATAAAAGATTAACTAAAAAATAATTGGACAATTCTCGTAAATACCACTAAAATAGGTTTATTTTTTTAAAATATCATCATTAGTTTTATTTTTTTAAAATACTATATAAATATTTTTTTCAAAAATACCTCAAAATAAAAACTTAACTTTAAATCCTCAAAACTAAACTCTAAACCCTTAAAACTAAATCCTAAACCTAAAATACTAAACCTTAACCCAAATATTTAAATTATAAACCCTCATAATTTTTTTTTTAGTTTTTGTGGTATTTTTTGAAACAAAACTTTTTGTAGTATTTTTGAAAAATAAAACTAATGATAATATTTTTGGAAAATAAACTTATTTAGTAGTATTTAAAGGAATTTCTATAAAAAAAAAATCAGCTATTTTTAAATAATGGTCATATAAAATTCCGTTTATTAGGTCTGACTAATCTGAGTACCATTGACAAAACATTTAATGCAATTACCCTTAATTATCTCAGAGTACCTTATTTTTAATAGAAATATGCAAAATTTAAATGCAGCTAGTGTAAAAATAAGTGAAATCAAATTAATATAAGTTGGTCAAAAGAGAAAAATAAAGTTGGGGGAGCTGAGGAAGTGTTCCCAATTAGCAATACAAAGCCTGTAACATTGTATGTTTGTGTATGTGTGAATATACGTATATAGCCAAAGATAAAGGAAAGTCTTGTGTTTGCTGTGTTCCTTATGATAATGACAGTCAAAATTATGTGTTCTTCTTCTTGTTGTTTTATCTTGTGTTCTCTTTAAGTCTTTTCGTTTGTAAAAAAAAAAAAAAAACATTTTCTGTATCTTTTAGAGACAAAGAGAGGAATTTGCAAATAATTTACTTTTTCTTATTGTTGATTCTTGAATTTCGCTTTTTCTCTTTTCTCTCTTCCCTATATGTTCCTTCTGTCAGCTACTCTCTCTTTTTCCTTTTCTTTTACAAAACATAATATTTTCTTAAACGCTTCTGAGATGAATAAATTATTAAATATTTGTTTCCATCATATTTAAAACTTGTAATTCTCTAATCAGAGTTAAATAGTATATAATTTAAGTATTTTTCTAATTCTAATAAAATACTTTATTAGTTAAATATGGTTATTTATAATTCGTTTTTGGTTTAAGAAATTTAAATTATTGTTCAAACTGTTGATTTTGTCAGCAACAGTTGATCCACCTAATAAAATAGTTTGGAAAATGGGAAACCAAATTTGATAAAATTAAGAACCTTTTGGTTTAGTATAGTTGATGTACATATTATACGTCACTCAATATATTTAAAGTCTAATATAACAAAGTTTAATATACTAGTATAAATAAGTAGTTGTATTAGGGATGACATGGTGGGTGCGTTGGCACGCGCGGCTGGGTATTAGCAGTGCATGCTCGAGTGCGTATGTTGGGAAACCATCCATGCATGCCAATTATCATTACTTATTATTGCTATCTCTTGCTTATGCTATATTTTTCAATATTCTAAACCTAAGAGCCGCGTTAATGGGGTTTCTAACTAAGAAACTTATTATTATTATATTGAAAAAAACAAAAAAAGCATAGGAAAAAGAAAGAATCGTCTCTTAAACAAGAGACGCAACACAAACGTTTTTAAGAAACGTGTCATTTTTCTATTTGATAAAACTTATAAAAAAAGAATAAATTAATTTTAAATAATATAAAAATATTATTATTTTATCTTTAAGATATCCAAATGGGTATATGAGCGATGATGATGCTCTAACTAGCATAAAAAGTATTTAATTACAATTTTATACTAGTACAAATGATATGTATATAGTTTTGTGCTTCGCATTTTTAGTTTTTTTTTTTTTTTTCCATTGATTTTATGTTAGACGACAATCTTTATTGTGTCTAACATGGACTAACATAATTACCCTCAGTCGATAATGAATAAATCAATACGCCATACTATACTGTATTATATATTCAACCAACCACATTCATAATATTTTAACCAATAATTATTAGTTGAAGGATTCATTATGTGTTAGGAAATCATATATTGAGTTCTATGCGATTTCAATTATTATTTGACAATTTATACGCTTTAAATGGTAAGCATATACGTTTTTTTTTACAAACTTTGAAGAACAGTCTGATATTTGATTAGGAATCCCGATTCTATATACAATAGATCTCTCAACCATATGGACATGATATAAGATTCAATATGTGGCAAACATAAGTTTGATAGTTGTCCACTTGTCTTTATAGCCAGTAAATATGCATGTAAACCTTCAAAATTTGAGAATCAGCATCTATTATATATTTATTTAGGTTGCATAACTTGAGTTTCAAACTAACTCGTAATCATTAAAAAAAAAAACTTCCATTATCTATGCACCAAGTCATGGTTAAAAATTTCAAATCTCCACCAATAGTGGTAGGATTCTTAAAGGAAGAAAACAACCTTAAACTTGTTAATTAAGCATTGAGTACGAAATCGATTATTCATTCTAATCCTTGGTTTATTTCGCGTAAATGTTAAAACCAACTCATTACCATATATTTATCGTGATAAGAACAATTTTTTACGTCTATGATTACTTTGATTCTGCATGCATATGTACGTCATACTATGAATATGAGATCGATAGTGACTTATCTTTGATGTTTAAAAAAATATATTTAACTTGTCGATAATATTCGACTATATCGGTGAAGATAAAACATATAGACGAACTTCAGTACTTTAAAAAGAAAATAAGAATGATCAAATTTGGATTTATAATCAAAATTTCGAAAATCTAAAAAATATTTTAGCTATGTTTTTAAAACATCTAATTTAGTTCACATATAAGTTGATCATTTCTTAGGAAATACAATCGGATTATGGCAAGTGCTATTACTATGAAAACGAAACAAAAATGAATTAGGCAAAACAGAGTCTAAAGTTCTCATAAATTAATTAAATTAAGCTCTTGATTGATACTTTATATCATAACCAATAGTTTACTTCAAGTAATGGTATGCAATATCCATATATATGATTCTTACACAATTAGATGCCATTATTGCATAGTTGGATCTTATGGTCATATGGTTGTGTGATCTTTGTGTATTATTGTGATTTCTATTAACATACACACATCTGAATTTGTGTGCTTTAAATGTCGGTCGATATGCATTTCTATTAACTGAACTGAGCTACTGGTGTGGTGGTTGGCTTCAGAGAAGGACATTTGCCAGATTCCAATACAAATATTAAATTAGTACAAACCAAAACTGAGAAAGAAATATGGAAAAGAAAGTCAAATTGAGTGGTGGATGAAGCGACATGGTATCATTTGGCAGTTAACTTAACATAGAAACTTAAGTAATCATCTTCAATTGCATCTTATTTCGTGAAAATTGCCAAATTACGGGCGTGTAAAAGCTTAACTTAAAATGTTCGAGAAAAAGGAAAAATCATATTTTATTAATATTTTTTTAAATGCAATTTTGACCATATAGTGTTATAACTTGCCTAAGTTAATTATAATTCGAAATACAGTTTTGAGTGTTTGACAAAAAAAGAAAAAAAAAAAAAAAAACAGTTTTAATCACTAATTCACAAAAGCCAAACAATTAGTAGTCTAATTCGACTACTGAAAGGACAAACAGTTTTTAGTTGCACTCAATTCTAATAACACTTCTTTATTTATATCTTAATCTTAATGGTATGTCATATGTTTTTGTACTACACATTTCGTATATGCTTTATACTCTTTGCTTCTAGAGATAATAAGAAGTTTAATGGACAGAAAACGTAACGTACACATTGAGAAGTGGTCGGAAATTTTGATCACACTTGTGGTCTTGTCTGTACGACGTAGAGTTTTCCGTCTCTGATCACACCTTCAATGTCCTGTGCAGTTCCATAGAGTTTCTCAATGGCATCTCCGGCACGTGCGATGTCTGAGAGAATCTTTTTCTGGAAGCTCTCGTCAGTGATCAGAGGATCTGTTGTGTAATCCAGGAAGACTTTGTCTTCCTCGTCCATTGGTACACTGCAAAAAAAGGAAGGGGAAGTGTCCTTGTTAAGGTGTTGTTAAATGATGAGATCAAGAAAGCGACAAGAGGTTTTGAGACTGTTTATATTACCTGTCATAGAGGCCTGCACCTGCATAACCTTCGAGGTCTTCTCCATTGGAGTCAGATCTGAAGATGATTGAACGTCTTATGAACAGCCCAATTGGTTTGCTTGGGTAACCCAACACCTGAATGATGTTTTAAATTTCATCAGAGGGGTTGATAATATCCTTATTCGCAGTTTCTACTCATAAAACACCAGTGGTTAGTTTTAGTACCAGAGGGGAATCGAGGTTGTTTTTCTTGCAGATGAAACTCAAAGACCGACCGGGATATGCTCCTACAAGAGTTTCACCAAGGCCTTTGACAACCTGAAACCGAAAAACAACAGTGAGGAAGTTGGAAGAAGCACCCGTTCGTACTGGGTATGAGTTGGAATGAAATGGAATAAGGATCTTTTACCTCAGCGTAAATCTCTGATGAATCTCCAGAAGATGGGTTAGTTGTGTGAATAACAAATGCGTAATCCGCATTGATGACTTCTTGGACCAAAACAGCCATGCAGAGATAGTCATGGTCCAGTTTTACTTTTCTCGTGCTGAAGTACGCTCTCTCATTCCATTTCGAAGCCCAGACCTGAAATTTAGATAGCCGGTTAGTGAGATTTGATATCTTCATGTTATGCAGCAATAGCCCTTATACGTAAGATTTTACCTTTTTAATGGCTGCCCAAGCTTGCTCCCATCTCTGTTCACCTTCATCACCCGGCCATGGCATGTCAGAACTTTTCATAGTACTTTTCAGTTCTTCAACCTGAGCACCAGAAACATTACAGAGACACTTATCTTAGCAATTCTCTATATTTTACTCAACTTTCACAAAGGAAATTCAGCTTTTCCGAACAAACGCACTCTTATTAGAGTTATAGGCATCAAGCTAATCCACAGCATTAGGCAGAATATACCAAAACTTAAGCAACAAATATGCATAAACTAAAATCAAAATGGTTTGGTGGTAAGGAATCAGTTCAAAGAACAGAGCTTTAGGGTCAGAATGTAAAATTTATTGTGGTTAACAGCATGTGTTGTGAAAATAAACAACTGCAGCCCAGATTAGAGTTGTGTCTCAAAGTTCTAACGACAAACGATATGAACATACCAGTTCTGCAGGTGCAACTAGCCCCAACAGTGTCTCACGAATTTCCTTTAGAGCACCTTGGTCCCCCTCACCAAGAGTTTTCTTCAATACTAGCAATTTCTCATTCACCGTCTGCCACATTCAGAAGAAGAGAGAGTAAGTGGGAAGTGAGGTAGGGTGAAGGTAATCATGGAAAAGCAAAGTCTCAAGATATATTGGTTTTGACAGCAATAACTTCATGATAGTCATGCACACTAAGGCACCAGGACTTCTGGAGAGACCAAGATATGTTCTAAGAAATTCCACAGAAATCCTAGAGAAGCATTGGAACTATCTACACTATAATATATCCAGATGAATACCACCAGTAAAGAACAGATAAACCATACGGGTAGCAAAATTTCATTTAAGTGTCTTCATTTTTTTTTGAGCCAGAATGAGTTGAGAGTGTACTATCCTACCTGATTCGCCTTTTCAGAGATAACCTTTTCAAAAACACCAAATGGCAACGCAACTGAAGTTGGGATACCAACCCAAGAAGGAACTTTTCCTTTCAGATATCCAATATTTCTAGATTTAGCACCAACCTGGAAAAAAATGGGGGTATATTACCCAAATCCGTGAAGTCAGTTATTTAAAGAACAATCTTTTTCGATCTTTATTATTAAAACAAAAGGAAGAAAACTACTAAAAGAGATAAAGACGGGAAATTATGAATTCAATAACATTACACACTAACCAAGTCACTTGTGAACTCCTCAGATGATATAGCATATCTACCCGCAAACTGTTTCTTGACCAAAGAAATGCTTGGAGGGGAATCTTCTATGTTGTCTGAACTTAGACTCGAAAGCTCACTATCGTTTACCTCTCTGAGGAAAACAAAAAATAAGTAAGAACAACATTTTGCCCAAAATTTCCTCTCAAAATGAATTAAGCATTTCTACTTAATCTGTATAACACAAAAGGAGAGAATATCTCAGCTCAGTTTTCCCGAATATAGCAAACAAGGATGATTACTTATAGACTACATCTGCAGAGGTTGGTTGTAGGCTCAACAGTTTTCCATCCTTTCCTTGGAGATCGGATAAGATTCCAGAATCAAAACATGTGGCAAAGCAGATCTGCAAGTCAAAATCCAGACAATTGAATGAACAGGTCACGCGCATTCAGAAACCATTTGGCAACATGACGAGGGTTTTTACCTTTCCATTTCTTGCTCGAACAGAAACATGAGATAGTACATCCGGCATGTCAGGTGTCAGTACTGCAACTGCACCATCAGGAATTTCCTCCTCTCCTCTCACTCTGTTTGCAACAATAATTGTAGGTCTGTCGTAGGTTTTATTCTGTACAGTGAGCAATTCATCCACAACAATGACATATCCGACGACCTCTACAGGACTAATGACCTGCCAACTGAGCGAGAGAAAAAGAAGCAACATTAGATTTTCTGATGTGTAACTACCAGGCGACAACAGATAAACTTGCTACAGAAGCATGTCAATCAGTCACAGACAATTGTTTAGCTATCTAACCTTCCCAAGTTTGCAGTCTGCCTAAGAACTGGGTCAAGTCGGTTAACAAGTGACGACAATGCTGCTGCAGATCCAGCTCGAATGATCTCTTCAGTAAATATGGTAATCTGGTAAAGTGGTTAAAAGTATATTAAAACCTCTCTCTTGTTTCGGGAAAATAATAAGTTACGGATGAAATAGGACGATGGGGAACTGTAACTTACAGCCCATTGCTCGACTCCAAGACAAGATCCAAGATATTCAGCCGATGGTTGCAAAATTTCAAGGTACCTTTCAGCTTTGCTTGCCAGTGCTAGTCGGCTTCTGTCAAGAACAGATTTTGCATACAGAGCCCAATGATCTTTTTTGCTCTTGTACATGCCGAGGGCAAATTGCCATCCCTGCAAAATCAGAAGAATAGAATCATGCATCTTGTCTAAATTCTTCACGTTTTAGGCCATTGACATGTAGCCATAGGACGACGTAGAGAGAGTTCTACATTATGTATTGAACCTAGCTATGTGAGTGGACAAGTTAAGTTAGACCCAATTAAGGAATCCAATAATGCTAAACCTTGATGAAACCAGTCTACGGAAAATGTTATATAGCATACATGGCAAATTGACTGAATATTCAATTCACCTTCAAGCAGTAGATAAGGTCTTCATTGTCATCTGAAGAAAGGGCAAGATTTTCAAGAACTAGGCTGATGAAGTACATGATTTTCTGCGATAAGAAAGCATTAAATAAGACAGAGAAATTATCTGGAAGAAAAGAAACGAAAAAAAAGACGAATCTGGAGCTGTTGACACATGATGTTCAAGACAAACTATCATGACGATGAATGAAGACTAACCTCAGGTCCAGCATCATTCAATTGCTCATATCCTCTTTCAATAGTTGTTCTGACAGTAGAATCGAGAGCCAGGTCCAAGAATAACAGATCCTTGAGGCGGTCATGGGACTTCAACAGAAGCGGCCTTAGCTCTTGGCGAGCTTCAAGCAAACCCTACATCAATATTCCTTCTCATGGTTAGTATAAGAATCAAAGAAGTCATATTAATAGTATAAATAAAATCGACCTAGTAATTAGGAAAACATTACACCTCAAGAAGTGGCTCTACATTCTTATCTTCAACATGTTCTAGAACGAAACGAAGCAAGTCCTGTTGAGGGAAGTGCCAACACAGTGAGTTGAACAGATTTGACAGGTGCATTAAAGTCTTGAAATGAGCAAGGAAGATGAGAGGAAAGTTACTGGATATCCAGAAGGCAATCCTGATACAGGATTTATTTGCACCCCAACCATGAAACCTTCACCCTGAAGGACAACACAAATGATCAGTTGTCAATTCCAAGAAGAATCATTAATTGTAACTTTTCAGTATACTGGCATTACGTCATCTCGGTAGCCCATGCAATTTTGTATAGCCGACTCAAGGTCTGCCCCTGAATGAACAGCCTAGAAAAAATAAAGAAGACCACAAATTACATCTTTTCCTTAGTAAGAAAAGGAAAAAGAGGAAATCGGACCAAGTTTGCTGAAGAATCCTATATTCGTAAAAAGCAGCTAACATAAACATGGGGAAGTAACCTTTAAAGTCCTCATGTAGTGTCCAAGATCACGCAAAAGACCATCTTTTTGTTCTCTTCTAAAATTTGGTTCAGAATGTATGGCACGATCATAACTTAAGAGTCGCTCTTTGGTTATGCCATTATCGTTCAAGGTCTTCCAGTAAACACTCATGTCAAAGTCACTTTTGACATAATCCATCAATGCCTACAGCAAGAAAAGTGTCAAGAGAAAGATTAAGATTGGAACCGGAAGGGTACAAGCTCAAGTACCTGACAGATGACAACATCATCTGGACTAGTGTTGTTATGCAACTTCTGATGCCATTCCTCCATCATTCCACCCTTGCAGTCATTTTTCCTCTGCAAGCAAGAAGTTCACTCATCACGTTTCAAATGAACAGAAGTTGCAGGCTACTGAGGGCATCCCAAAAGCCAGATCTTTATTTAAGAAAGTGTAGGACAGTAGGAGAAATAGGGAATCCACTCCCAGAAATTCAAGAAATAGAATTCCATCCCTGGAAATTAGGATTCATTCTTGTAAAGCTTTTCTCCTCATTTCCTTCACTGTTCAGCCGGAAGTAAAATCTCGTTTTAAAGATAATAAGAAATCTGAAGACCAACCTGGATGACTAGAATTTCGTCTCGGATTCGTTGCCCGACATCTCCTTCACCGCCTCGACCAACAGTAGACATTATCATCCGCAAAAGTTCTCTGTACTCTGGATAACTTGCATAAACATCCTGGAGAACATCAGTCAGCCTATCTTGGGCTTTGCTTATCTCCCTGCAAAAAATTGGTGCGTTGTGTAAACTACTGAGACGATGCCGTATGTTCAATTAAATGAAGGAATCATTTTCAGAAGTCAGAACAACTTAGAAGGCTCCCATAAGGTTTGCTAATATTCCCCTTGGGGCTGAATAAGAAAGGTGGACAGAGTCCAAAGTTTCAATTAATGTCACATTATCTAAACTGTACCGTGGCTTAACATTATAGTTTTTGTTCCACACAAGCTGTCTTGTAGCCATAAACCTCATCCAGACTAGGATCCCTGCGAAGCCCAGTTGACCAGCATGTTTTGCCTCGTCTACAAGATCTGCTGCAATGTTGAATCTAAAAAAAAGAGCAAGATCTAACTCTTCAGAAAAATCAGAGTGTCTTAGTGATCATCATATATGGATCAATGATTGTAAGTTATAGAATGTTAGATCAATCTCTTTGACCTCATATGTGAAAAAATTGTGATGTGATGGATGACCAAAGAAGACTAACGAAACACGTAAAGTTGGGTCATCAGCTTGATAGGGATTTCAAGTAGCAAATGTTTTGAAAAGGGAATGCCAATTAAACTTCTCAAAGTCTGAAACACGAAATAAGAACCAGGATGCTTGAGCATAAAACTGACCGATGCATGAAAGACTTCTGGGCTTCACTCTCCAAATCTGCAATTTTATCCAGTAAATGCTTGGCTGTACCTTTTCCATCACCATAATCCTATAAAATGGCACGATTAAAATTTTAGCATTTATGGGACAATAGGATGCAATTGAAAGTGGTTTATAAAAGACTGAGAAGGAAGATGAACCTTCTGAACATATTTTTCTTCTTTAGCAAAGTCCACATAAAAATCACTGTCGTTATTTTTAATCCACCTTTCACCAGCATTGAGTACAAACGGCATGCCCTTGTAGCTGTCGCCTTCTATTTCCAGCTCAAAAGTTTGAACCTACATTTTTGGTTAACATGAGGCCTTTTACATACCATCTCTTTATCCAAATGCTAGTAAACTTGTAGTATATAAATAGATTCGGCTAGTCATACCGGACTAGGAAGATCTGTTGAAGTAATGGTTAGTTTTGTATCAACAGCACCACGTACTGGCAAAGAGTTTGGTGGCAGTATATCTGAAGGTGGGTCCTGTAGTGTCAATGTCTCATAAACTCAGACCAAAAGAGACCAAACCAGACATGTGATTGAGAAGAAGAAGATGATCTTAATTTCAAAGTATGTTCTTGTTTGAGAAATAAAGAAGAAATATCTTACCAACCACTCTCCACCCTTTTGTGACAAAGCCCAGTGAAGGGTAACCGGCTCTTTGAAATCGGTTGCCAGATGAATTTTCGTCTTTCCGGAAAATTTAGTGACAAGAACCTATATAGAGGGAGCAAAGACTTGCCATTAGAAGATACTTGTGGATGTATGTCTAACCCGAATAGAAATAGAAAAGAGAGAAAGATAGATACTCTCAACTGACCAAAATCGCACTGCCTTCAAGCTTGAATGTTTTCTTGCTAAAGACTGGAGTGGTTTCTTGTTCCTCCTTTGCTTTGGCGTATATCTCCAGAGTTGTTAAGGACCGTGGTTCAGTTGAGGATTTGAATTTTGGTTCAGCAAAATCAGCAACATGCTTACAGATAAGCTTATTCAGGTCCCTTCCCTTGCGCTTTATCTTCTCAGTGCTATAATATTTCTTACGCTCTGGTTGCTTGGAAACTTTTTTTTGTGTCTCCTGTCCACTGGATGAAGTACCATTAGATTTTGGAGATTCATTAGTGTTATCTTTCTTCAACAACTTTGCTCGGATATCTTCCACTGAAGCACCTCGCATCATTTCCTCCTGTAGCTCCTTACGGGCGGCTTCATATTCCTCCTATTTATCAGAGACTAATTATTCTACTTGACTATAAATAATGGATATAGCCAAAATGTAGAGGACTGGATATAAGTGCAACCAATATTTATACAGGTTTACCAGATAAAACAACAATATATATATTTCATGACACCAGTCAATCTTATTCAAGTTTAGCCACATCTGCTGCGCCCGGTCAGTGAAGAGTCGCAAAAAGTATTTTATTTCCATTGACACTACTCAATCAAGAGCAATTTCAACTTAAGCTAACCCATCGTTCAGTTGCTGATCAGTCAAATATACCAGAATTAGCATCTAAATGTAAATTGTACCGGTGATGAAAGGTGATTCCAGAACAACAAAAAAGGTGAAATTCTAAAAAGATATCAAAGAAAAATATCCTTGAAGATATGTTTGTATAAGTACAACGACTGACTTACCTTCTCTTTCTCAGGGGTGTACATTTGTTTACCCTTACGTTCCCATCTAAGATATGCTTGGATCTGTACAAGGTCTTCAGGAACAGAAACATTGTGTTCCACATTCCTTTCCGTGGGTAAGTTTATACGAAAATTTTGCCCATTATTTTTATACCTGCATATGTCAAGATCATGAGAAACGAAAATAATTAAACAGAACTAGGTAGCTCTATGTTCTGGCTTAATATCAAGAAGAAGAAAAAACAAGCTCACCATTTGTTCCGACTTTCGTCGAATATTAGAAACTCAATAGCATGTATGGCCTGATCATCTATCTCTAGTTTAAGGTACGAGTTGGCACCGGACTGCAAATGAGAACCCAAGGAATTATTTGGAAATCTTAAGTTACACTGGTATAAGCTGGAAATCATACCATTACAAGTAGCACTGTATATGTCAAGGAATGAATTCAAAACGTACTTTCACAAATGGAGTTCTAAGCGCTCTGTTCTTGTAGTTAATAGTTCTATCCGGAGAGCGGGAAGGTAGAAGCCATTTTCTGACACGAAAAAAAAAAGTAAATTATACCATGTGCCTTAACAAGCTTGAAGAAACCTATTAACTAGGCAAGTTGAACATCATTTGACAAGGACATACTCTTTGTTGTCACGAATTGCACCCCAGTGTAGAAGCAATGAGTCACTTGTATGAGCTATCTGGATATTTACTTCTCTTACAGTTGTAAAAGTGACTTGGACCTATTCAATTACATCAATAAAACCTACCATTGCATAAATATTATGGCTACAAATCCCAACAAGATAAAGTATCCATTATTCGTAAAGCTATACTTACCAGTAAGTCAATATTTCCGTCAAGATTAAATTTCTCGGCTGCCTGTTGAAAGATGAAACTGTTTAGCACACCGATATGATAACCATCTTATGCATTCGATTGTGAGAGAAATGTACAAGCAAGCAGGCAAAACTTTCATTCCTCACAGAAGTATATATCATTCAGGTCCATGAAAGTTTTTGCACATGGAAACATCCAACACACATTGAGTAGTTGCAACCAAAAAACCACAGTTCAAACAATGTCAATACTGGTGAAAAGTATCTCCATACGAAAAACAAGTTTAAAACCTGAGAAGCAGGATCCATGGCAAGCACAGCTCGTGGGACAAACGAGACAGATCTTCCAGTTTCAGTAATCAGACTGCGACCGATCTTTTTAAGACCTTTCCCGTACAATTTGGATCTGCCAAGCTTATTCCCAACAGCCGAATTTATCGTGGTGGTTTGGTAAACAGAAACAGCAGGAACGGAAGAAGAGTTGAGCTTGTTGTTTTGATGTTCAAAAGACACAGGACGAATGAAACCCCGGTTTAGTAAGTTATGCACTACAGAGTTACTCATGCTTTCTCGTCACACTTGTTTGTGGCTTGCCTGATCTGATAAGTAAAGAATTGATTATATAATAAGAAAAAAACAATCAAGCTTTTGTATATAGATGAAACAAACAAAAATAAGTTACTTGTGCCAATGGAACATGTGCAGTTCAAACAAAGAAGAAAAGAATCGTCTTTGGTAATCAAACAAATCCGAAATTATTGTGCATAAGAATCATACACACTGACACACAAGCTCAACATGCTATTGCAATTTTGTGAAGCAGATAAAATTGTTTTCCGCAATCGCAAATCTCGAATAACAGAAACACGAAACCAATCGAAATTGATAAAAAAAATAAAAAAATACCAGTTTATCGAACCGAAACAGAGAATCTGAAGAATCGAAGTGACCACTACTTCTGGGCTCTCTCTATTTCGCTCTTTGCTACTTCACTCACGTGTAATCTAAGTTAAAACGGCACTTTATCTTGCGATTACACCACGTGGCGCATTGTGATTCGAGCACGTTATAGGAACGGCACGGGGAAAGAGAGCACTGTGATACGTTGATGGACGGTTCCTTGTGGATCCCACTTATACAGAATCTTCTCACCGTTGATTTTTGCTTTATTTTTTATTTTATTTTCTTTCTTTTTTCTGTTTTTTTTTTTTTTTGTATTTTTCTTTTGATATTTTTATGCTTCGTTCTATTGTATTTTTTTTTTGTTTTTTGGTCGACATGTTTTTTGTTTCTCTTGTATTCACACCCTCACAAACCACGAATTGTGCAGAAGATATTTTTGGTTATCTTTCTATTCTTGTAATGTCCAAAGCCCACTTGTTCAATCATGTCAATTATTTGCTTATTTGTATAATGTTAATGTGTGTTCCCAATTGTGTGTGTTTTTATGGTCAAGCAATTCACATATTAAAATTGTCTAAAAAATCATATACCGGGACTAACATTGAAATATGAGCAATTAAGACCTATCAATTTGTATGAAATATAAACAATTACACCCGGTGATGTTACATACGAAATGATGAATCAACAAACAAAACAGCCTCCCCCAAAACAAAAACAACAAAAAGAAACATTTTTTTTAATTTTCTTCTTCTTAATTTAGACGAAATTAATTAGCTTTTGTTTTGAGAAAAATGAAATCAAATGGATCATCTAATCAAAGTAGACAACGTCAAGCAATTGCTGCTAATTTTCCTCAGGTCAACTGCTACATTCTGGACCGCATTAACCTGACCTGTCTCAATAAACCCGTCCACACATGCACCGTAATCAGACACAGCTGCAGTTAGATACGTGTTCATTGCCACCACATCACGTTTCCTTATGCTCTTCCTCGCACTAGCCAAATTGTAAACCGCGTCGCTCATTGTTTCGTAACACGCCGTGATTGCTTGGTTACCATTTTTGAACCTAGCAGCTTCAGCTAAAGCCACTTTTGTCTTAGCCTCTAAAGCCTGGATGGTTCGGTGCGTGGCTCGTCTAGGACTTGTCACACGTTTCACCAGAGGTTGGCACAAAGATGGATACGCAGTGTGAGAGCAGAGGTTCATCATACGCGATTCCGCAACTTGACTAGCCATGAGGAGGATCAATACGGCGGCGGATGCCGCGACAGCCGCGAAACGCAGCGGGAATGTGTCGCGGCCCGCCATTTTTATTTCTATTTATTTTATTTATTTGAGTTGAGAAGAAATTAGCACCAGGTAATTTTTCATTGCAGGAGCTTATGTTGTTATATATAGACAAGTTTTTTGTTTTGTTTTTGAAATTGTTGGTGTTGCGCGTTTTGCGTTAACTCGTTTTAATTTGGTGTTGTATGATTATGTAAGGTTTGTCTTGTTTTGAGGAGATTATCTTCTTAATCTTTTTTAAGCATAGGACAATAGTTGTTTGACACATAAGTTGACTACAATAGAAAAAACTCATCATAAATGTTGTTATATATTGCTAGAGATCATTGGTATATTCATATAGATTTGTAAACCAACTAATGTAAATATATATATAAGAACAAGAAAACAATATATAAACCAAATTTAGAAATGTATTCATAATCATTCCTTTTAAAAGTTCCGAACCGGTATCGGGATTAAAGTCATAAATAAGTTTATAACCAAGAATCAGGAAACAAAAATTACTCAAGAGTTCAAACAAGAAATGCTCAGCTAACAGAATGAGAAAGTGAAATCAATGGCCGAAATTTAAGATTAGCAGCTAAAAGAATGTTTCATTCTATATGAACAAGATGCTGGTTCATGTACCGGAACTTGCAGATATCATCGCAGAAATCATCTGCACTGCTGTGATTGCTCTTCATACGAAGAATCCTTATAACCATTCGTTTCAGACCTCTCGCATATTTCACAAGCGATTCGAGCGTGTTCATCTTCTGTTCTGCGTTCAATGGAGATCTCACTGTGATAACAACTTCCTCCAAGCACGGTATTGCAAATCCTGTCTCAAGCTGCAAAGATAACGGAGATTGCATTATTGGTTAGACTTTGAATTCATATGGAAGGAAGGTTTCTGATGAAGAAGAGATTATTTTACCTTTCTTAGGCTGTTTTTCTGGCAAAGTGCAGCAAACATTGCTCCATGGATGTCAAATGTTTGAAGCTTGGGATGGTTGTTGAAGAACTCGACAAAATCGATCTCAGGGAAAGGTTCAAGGGACTCGTTGCCAGTGAATTCGACCTTCATAAAGAGATGCTTCACGTCTCTTGCTTGCTGCAGTATTATGCATATCGCATCCCAACACCATTGTACACCTCGAATTGACAAGGCCTCAAGCGATGAAAGGTTATGGAAATCTACCATGTAAACTCTCCCTGTTAACCAATAAGAGACAAAGTAAGAAAAATGACATCTGCAGGTGGTGATGGAAGCACCAAAAAGGTTTAAACTCAAGACCAGTATGTTTACCAGCAATATTGGAGATGGATAGGTTCTTTAAGAATCTGGTATCAGGGACACGGATCCAGCTACAGCCTTGAACATCAAGGGACACTAATCTGGGACTTGTGAGGACAAGCAAGCTGTTACCTAGTCCATAGAAATCCAGCTTACAGTGCTCCAAGTATGGCAGATCGATTGACATGGATTTAACTCCCTCACAAGCTAGTAGAAGCAAGTTACTCAGATTTGGGCATGCACGTAGAGCATGACTCAATGCGGAATCATCCGTTCTTGCTCCCACTATTTCAAGGCTGCGAAGGTTTGGGAACATATCCCACTTTGGAGGGCTCATCATTAAAACACCCCAAAGCTTCAAAGTCTCCAAATTCTTAGCCACGCCAATGCAGTCAAGCTTCAAAGGACCCTCTACAATAGCCTCGTCGCTAGCGAGATTATCCATTCTTAGCTCCAATAGCCTAAGAGACGAACCCACATGCATCATCCAAGATGCTAGGCCACTGCTAGAGAATGGGCTATACACCACAAGCTCCTCAAGACAACGTAAAGACGATATCATCTTCCGAACGATGGTGTCAGAATCATCAGTCTCCAAGATGCTTTCAAATGAATTCCGGGGGAATGAAATGCTCTTAACAGAGTCTGTTGACTCTTTCCATCGCTTGGACACACAGTTGCAAGCAGCGACATCCTTTGCAGCATCCAGGTTGGAAAGAATGTACTGAAGAAGCGCATCAGGAAGAGAGTCCATTTGGCTGAGACAATTCATCGAACAGCTGGTGGTCAGCTAATGAACATAGCTATATAGACAAATCCTCAATGCAATAAGTATGCTTGGCATCATAAATCCATGAATATCAAAGATGAAAAAGCTTGTATACTAGTAAACCCCAAAAATTTCTCAACACCAACATTTTAATAAATGCCAACATGAATACGGTATAATACACATTCCAATGTCTAGATCTTGACTTAAGAGCATTGATAGAGCTATAAATCCCCAAATAATTACAGTTGAGATCTGAAAATTGCCGCTCATATAATATACTATCAAATACCCAACTACCAGACAGAATCAATCAAGGAACCCTAGAATGACATTTTCCCAGGGAAAATAGCTAGAAATGTTAGAATCGATTGACAAAGAAGAGGAAACGAAACCCACATTGCAAAATTATCGACAAGACAAACAAAATCCACAGATTTTGAAGAAAAAAAACAAGCCACAGATAAGATCCCGAGAAAAGAGGGCATTGAAGAGAAACATAAAGCAAAGTGACAAACAGAAAACAAAGAGTAATCTTCAATTCGCATAGATATTTTTTTAGTGGGACTAACCCTAAAAATGGAGCTCCTGAGATACACTGAATGAATGTAAATAAATCACAGCACAGGTGAAGAAAAAGCAGAAACCCAAAAGAGCAGATTCGAAGAAAGCAAATGAGAGTTAGGGTGAGAGAGAGAGAGAGAGAGTTACTTACTGAATGAATCTCTAAATCTGGGTCGACCTAGAACTTTGAGAGAGATAGAGAGAGAGATTCGAAATCTCAAAGTCTGGAAAAAAAAATGTGAATCTGGGAGAGGGAGAAAGGGATTTTGGGTATTTGAAAGGGAAAAGTTGTGGGAGAGGGGGGTGTGGCGCGTGAAGAGAGACGAAGTTTCAAATTTTGAATAGAGATCTCTTTCTCTTTTCAAAACACAATTCCCAGTTTTTTTTTTTTTCAAACGGAAATTTACAAATATTTTTATCTCGCAACTTGGGTATTTCATTTTTTGATATACTAAAAATCACAACCCTAATATGTAATTGAATATGATGGTTCTAACGTCTGATTCGAAAATATAAATCTGAAGGGGATCAAAACTTAAACTACACAAACTCATTCATAATAGATTATCTTATTTGTTAAAATGTAGAATTTATTGCTCATATGTCCTACTTATACAGTATAACCTCTATAAATTAATACTCGATAAAATACTATCTCGATAAATCAATACATATATTCGGTCCCAAATTAGTTTTTCGGTTCAATTAGTATATCGATAAATTAACAAAATATCACGGTCCCAACAATATTAATTTATAGAGATTTTTGTATATGTGAAGTAAAGTATCCTGATCCAGTTTGATAAGCACTACGTTCATGGCATTGATATTTATGCTTCTATAGTTCTATTTAACCCCACAAAAACATGGAAAGAATAGAAAATGTAACCAAAAAAATATATTAAAAAATAAGAGATTTTAGGTATTTATTATATACTTTGTAAAGTTTATGAAAATAAAATTTAGGAAAATATTTGACCAAAAAGGAAATATTGCTATTCAATTAAATATTTTTATCTTTTGCAAGTAAGAAAGTGAGTAAAAGATAAAAAGTAAGTTTTTTTTCTTTGTAAGAAATTTATATATTTATTAAGTTATGCTATTAAAGGATATGTAAAAACTAAAAGGAGGTACAGCTAATATTGGAATCCAATAATATCATATTGCTCTTTTAATTGATTATTTTCTTAATTACATCAATATTTAGTTTCTTATTTAGATAAAGTTAAAGTTAAATATTTTTTGTATTATTTCAATTTTATACTTTCATTATAATAAAATTTCATAAGTATACACAAATTATTTTCTATCAAAATTTGAACATTAACAATATAATATTTAAAAATCAAACGTTTCTCCATATTAATATACGTGAAAATATATTGAACTAGCTATTGCAATTAGAGAAAAAATGCTTAATTTTAATCAATTTATTTAGAAATTTATTTTGACATATTTAAATTTATTTTTTATATCACATAAAATTATAATATATACTATTTGAATGAGTTAACATTTTTGTTAAAAACATCCGTTCATAATTGAAATTTTTTTATCTTTAAGTTAAAAAATTTTAACTGACATGTAGAATTCTATATATTTATAATAATATATTTTTTTATTAGCCGCGTTCTTTCAAAAAACTGATTACCCGCGCTTTTTTAAAAACGATTCTCCGCGTTTTTGAAGACAATTAATTTATATTTTAAATATGAATTTAAACTGTAAAAATTCATATATTTTTGGTATCAAAAAGTTCAAAAATAGATAAACACCACCACACCTAATGAATAAACATTTTCAAAAAAAATATACCATTAAAAGTAAATCTCCCAAATTGTATCTTATTTTTTTGTTTGTTAACAATAGGTCCTAAATTTAATGATATACATATATACATATGTTGTGGGATCATGTTTTAGTCTCTCACACCACCTTCACTATTAGCTTCTTCTGCTCAAAGTTGGTTGAGCCAACTCACTCCTTTTGTTTTCTTCTTCCTCAAGACAAATCAGCTGAAATGAAAAAGCACTCAAAGGAGAATGATCTCGATCAACACCAGCAGAATCTCGACCCTGAGAACCCTCAATCTTCTCGATTCTCCGGTCGGAGCTGTTCCTCTGCTCTGTCCCGTCTGTTTGGTCTGCGATGTCTCATCGTTTTGGTCCTTAGCTTTGCGATTCTTCTTTCTGTGATCTTCTGGCTATTCCCGAGTCGATCGGTGTCTGAATTCAAGGCCGATGATATAACCAAACTCAATGGTAAAGTATTTCAACAAAAGTCGAGATTTTTGAGAGAACCTTTATTGATTAAGTTCAGAATTTTCAGTTTACTATCCTTAAATTTGGTTTGATCTATTGTTTGATGCTTAAAGGTGGAAGATTTTTAAGTACAGAATCTGTCTCTGGTTTTATTGTCACTAGTCTTGAAAGATCGCATATGACACACTTGATGTCTAAATTTTGTTCTTCTTCTCTTTCTCTTAAACCAGCTTCAGTAGAAGCTTACTTTAGACTTGGAAAACCAGTTTCTGAGGTTATTGCCCATAAAGGAAGACTAGAGGATGATATCTTTCGGAGCATAGGTCTTTCGAACACCACCAAGGTATATAATAGTTATCTCTAAAACTTATGCAAATGTAGTGTTTTAATTTCTACTCTAAGAGGTAATAATATCTCTCTATTTACTGTTGAACAGGTGACTGTTCTGCCTCTGCATCAATCAGGTGCATCTAACTATACAGATGTGGAGTTTGCAGTTGTACCTATCTCTACTGACCATGCAATAAGCAAAGACTCGTTAAGTTCACTGCGATCGTCTTTTGTTAAGCTGTTTGCTAAAAGATCGAAGCTGAATCTGACTACAACAATTTTTGAGAAGCCAACTTCTTTTCAGGTTTTGAAATTTCCTGGGGGAATTTCTGTAGATCCATTTGGATCTTTACCTGTCTCTGGACTACCAGTGATTCTGTTTAACTTTACACTCGATTGTACGATATCCAAGATACGAGAGAGTCTGGCTCTACTAAATGGTAGCCTTGAGTTTACGCTGCAGTGTGTGGATCCATATGAGAGTGTTCATATCCAACTCACAAATGAACAAGGGTCTACAATATCTCCACCGGTAATTGTTCAGGTTTATGTAGTCTCAACCATGACAAACCATCTTCAGCAGAGGTCGGACCATTTTGCACAGATCATTCAAACATCTCGTGCTAAAAATCTCGGTCTAGACAACACAGTTTTTGGTGAAGTCAAGAGTATTACTTTCTCAACATACTTGGAGGGCGAAAAACTTGATCCTGCTTTGGTATTGGCACCAACGCCAACTTCTTGCGTCCCTTCTCTGTGTTAAGTCTTAATATGAAGCTTCTTACCGAACTTAGCAAAGCATTTTATCTTTTGCTCTTTTAGGTACCTAATAATTCTTCTGGCAAGGACCTGTCAATGTTTCTTGTCTAAAATGTTAGAGATCAGTGACTAGTAAAGGCAAAAACAACTGCTGCCAATAGCACCATCTCACTTCTAAGTCGTTTCTGGCAGAATCTAGTTAACTTTAGAACTAATGGTCTCATCAAGGTTGTATGAAACAGAGTTCTTTATTTTTATAAGATGCAGCTTTGAGTTTCCTTGTTACTTCTTTGATTTAATTGCTTAAAACAATCTTTTAATACAACAGGAGATTTCAGATTCTGCATATTGAGTTTATATAGCCTCCCTATGGTTTATCACAAATAGAATATCGCCATTTGCTCTGAATCGATTTAGCTCTTCCTCTAGCTTCTTAATTACTTCATCTTTCTTTGCAAGAGTCTCTAGCAATGTTCTATTCTCTTTACTAAGAGCTTGAAACTGGCTGATGATTCCATCTATCTGCACCTCAATGGCTTCATCACTAAGCTCAAACGCAGTATCCACAACCCTCAGAACCCGCCACAAGCTCACCACCACGATGAACCCGGTTCCTTTCCTCTCAAGAAGCACCTGGAGAATCAGAGCTACAATCGCAAGTGCACCATCCATTACACAACCAGGTTGTCTGAAGAATGATTTACCCAAAGCAACAGCCAGAGCCATTGATTTAACAGCGAGAATGCTCAGAATCGCAGTTCCTCCCCAACGCAACCATTCATTCTCGGTTTCTGCTTTCTTAACTGATGTGCAGGAGAGCAGAGAAGAAGATAACTCAAGGGATGTTAAGATAATGTCGAGAGAAAGCAAGAAAATGGTGAAAAGGTGAACTTGGTATGACTCCAGGAACTCTGATAAAGTGATCCTCCATTTTTCTTTGATGGAGATGAGTTCTTCTTGTCGTTGTTTTGGAGAGAAGATGCAGAGTTGTCGCCATTTTTGCCGTCTGCACCAACTCCTTATTAGGTTTTGGATTGAGAATTCGACATTTTCAACTGTTCCGGTGCTAATAGAACTCATCAAAAGATGAAAAGATTTGGAAGTTGTTGGAGGATGGGTGATACGAGCTTTAAAGGAAGGCAACCATTTTTAATGGGTTTAGGAAATTGGTTTTTTTTTGTTTGTGGGGAAGATGACTTGAAAGGCAAGTAAGGTTGAGGTATGATGCAAGCTTTATTTATCTCTTCTAGGAACGACGAATAGAAAAGCCGAGTTTTCTGTTAGTCTGGTTCATATACAGTAATTTTATTTCTTAGGTGAAGAGACACTTGCAAAATCTGAGACTAATCCCATTGACACAATTATAAGAGAAAAATCCAAAATAAATAACAAATACATTTTCAATTAAAAGAAATTGCTAATTTTAAAATATCTCTAGAAACGTTCATTAAAATTGTAAAAGATTTTGCTAGTGCTTGTTTTACACATACGTATATCGAAAATACTGCAAATAACGTGAAGTGTATTACAAGACAATTCCTTCTTTGACGCGAATAGTGCAGAGATATTTGTTTAGACTTTAGAAATATCAAAATACTGCAAAATAACGTAAAGTTTATTACAAGACTATTCCTTCTTTGAAGCAGATATTTGATTATTAGTATTTTTTTCAACTTTGACAAATTTATTTTGAGCGTTTTTTTAGACTTCAAGTTCGTCTTTGCATTGACTACGATAGCAATAGCTAGTTCAAAGTTGGCGGCATAGCAAATTCGATTCCGCTCTTGTAAACTCATCTTGAATCAATAACTCATAAATCATTAGATCTCTCTTTTACTGACCGCAAAAGTGTGAGAAACTTTTCAAAACGTCCAGAGATTTTAATCCATGGCGGCTGCAAGCGGAGTGCGAAGGATCAAGCTAGGAAGCCAAGGTCTTCAAGTTTCGGCTCAAGGTCTTGGTTGTATGGGACTTTCCATCTTCGACGGAACTACCAAGGTAGAAACAGATCTCGTTGCTCTCATTCACCACGCCATTAATTCCGGCATCACGCTCCTCGACACATCTGACATCTACGGCCCTGAGACCAACGAGTTGCTCCTTGGCCAGGTTTGAGTTCTAGATTTTCGATATTTGTTCACACTGTATTGAGATGCCTAGGGTCTAAGGTTTTGAAATTGTGTTGGTTATGTGATGTTATCAGGCTTTGAAAGATGGGATGAGGGACAAGGTGGAATTGGCAACCAAATTTGGGATTCTCTATGAAAATGGGAAATGGGGTTACAGGGGAGATCCAGCCTATGTGAGGGCCGCATGTGAAGCGAGCTTAAGGCGCTTAGGAGTTAGCTGCATCGATCTCTATTATCAGCATAGGATCGACACCACTGTCCCCATTGAAGTCACTGTAAGCTTTTTTTCTTGGCAATCTTTATTCTTTCTTGAATCAATGAGCTGATTGTTAAGGTGTTGTCTTGTCCTGTCATTTCAAAGATTGGAGAACTAAAGAAGCTAGTTGGAGAGGGTAAGATAAAGTACATTGGTTTGTCTGAAGCCTCTGCCTCGACCATAAGGAGAGCTCATGCTGTTCACCCGCTAACTGCGGTACAGTTAGAATGGTCTATATGGTCGAGAGACGCTGAAGAAGATATAATTCCTACTTGCAGGTGCAGAATCTTCAGCAAACATTCCTCTTCCTTGATAGAAATTTAATATCATCATCTTGTGATGTTCATTCTTTGCTTTACTTTCTCCAGGGAACTCGGGATTGGAATTGTAGCTTACAGTCCTCTGGGACGGGGCTTCTTTGCTGCAGGACCAAAGTTCATTGAGAATATGGACAATGGTGACTACAGAAAGGCAAGTCCATGGGTTCATCACATCACTACATGAATGGGCACTGTATCATATAAGCGCATTTGAGACGAGAACTGAGTATCATCTCAGTATGTTGCTATTAAAACAATGTTTTGCTCTATTCCAGGGTTTACCAAGATTCCAGCAAGAGAACTTAGACCACAACAAGATTCTTTATGAAAAGGTCAATGCTATGGCAGAAAAGAAAAGCTGCACGCCTGCACAATTAGCTTTGGCATGGGTTCATCACCAAGGAAATGATGTTTGTCCAATTCCAGGAACCTCCAAGATCAAAAACCTCTATCAGAACATAGGAGCTTTATCTGTGAAACTCACTATCGAAGAGATGGCCGAGCTTGAAGCCATGGGACGCCCAGGTTCTGTTAAAGGAGAAAGATCAGACACTAATATAGTTACCTATAAGAATTCCGAAACTCCACCATTGTCTTCTTGGACTGCATAAACCAGCTCTAATAGTCGTGCTGATCTGTGTTCTGAACTACTTTTCATTATCATCTTAAAGCTACATTTCTGTCTTTAAAGTAAAAAAACTTTAAAGTAAATCTCTCATTAGGACAGAAGATTCTGCAAACATTATAACAATGAATTGAGAAAGGTGACAATACGTATATGCAATGATTTGTATCACATCACGTTAGAAACCATGAAAATGAAGAATATGTACCTAGTGGATAATAAATTATTACCTTAACTAGAATTTGTATTACACATAATCGGCCTTTCAAGACCAAACTCAGAACTGTTATTGTACTAATTTAAGCATCGACAAGATTACAGCAAAAGGCTTTTGAGTTCCATCAATCTATGCCATCTTCTATGAATTTCAAGGAATCCTATCTTTGATCCACAGCTAAAGAATTTTGTGCGGATGAAAGTTCTTACCTTGGCCTTAGAGGAAGTGTAGTTCATTCTTCTCTTCAAATTACCCGAAAGCACAAGGATTTTACCAATACCGATTGTTGTATCTCGTGTCCTGAATCGGTGTCTGCAGTTGATATCAGTCCCATGTCGTTCATGGAAACATTGCCACGTACCAGGCACTTGTGATATTTACTTTAGCATCGGTCAAAATCCGGCTTTCCCCATCAACTTCTCGGCTCTTGCTTCAGGTGGACGCTTGGTGGAATGGTGTAAGATACTGGCTGTGAAACAGGGAAACAATCAACTTAACATCAAACATGGCCAGCTTCAAAGAGAAATGCTCAGAGATCAATAAACTGAAGAACATTATTGGTTTCTATGTTCATATCTTTTTATCTTAATTTGTTCCATTCGTAGCTTTGCTCTGCTAGGGTATTAACTAAGTTTCTTAACATGATGCAAGGACAAGGTCTTTGTTCAAGATTACAACAATCTAGATTAACTCAAACTCTTAACACTTTTAGGGTCAAGAAGCTCTGATTATTTGAGGTCACACGGAGAACTTTTCAGGATTAGCTAATTTGACATATTACAGCAAAATATGTTACCTGTATTGTACTTGATAATAAACTACTCGCAAGATCATCATTAATTGAAACGGGCAGAGCCGGCATCCGACTCATGATACCAGGCATTTCCTTCATGCTGCAGAAGAAAGTAAGAGTTTAGCAATTGAAGCTTTAATCATAGAACGGAAAAAAAAATAGATGCAATGTCTCAACTGGAAAAACAAATTTTGCTATAGATCCACATACTCAGTCAGAATGGCGCTGATATTATTTCTTGCCTGATAAAAGAGACTGATGTTATCCTGCAGCTGTATGCACTAAGTTAGAATATCTGTGTGCAAATTACATAGCAACGGATAACGAGGAAACCCAACCCAACAGTATCAAATTCTTTTCTAAAAAATAACTGAGCATGTGGGAAATCTGGTACACAATGTTCGATTTAACTTTTCTGACAATTTCGGTCTGTCAATCTTCTCACACAACTAGCCACAAAATATTGCACGAATAAAATTACCTTCCACGCAGAGAGGTTGTTAGAAATCTGACTTAAAGCTTGAGCGTTTTGCTGTAGAAGATCCATTACTGCGTCACTTAAACCTGAGAAGAAGAGTTCAACAGAGGAACCTAGCTGACACCTTGATTTTATTTCCTTTTAAGTCCACACAACCCAGCAGAAGAGCAAAAAATTAAAAGAGCACTAGACCTTCAAAAGGCATGCTTGAACTGTGGCACATATTGTTCATGACATATAAAGCATTTTGTTGTGGCACATCGGATAGCATGTTCAGTTCTGGGGATGAATCCACCACCTTACCATGAGGAAGCATGGTCTTTAGAACCAAGTTCAAAAGCATACTGATTTACAGAAGTTCATAAGACCCAGCAAACAGAATGTGCATGACATGAATCACATACTAACCCTTTATCAAATGTCATAACAATCATTACGATAACCTACAAATATCATTACTATTATGCCCACAAGCTCACAACTGATGTTAGTGTAACATATGCTAATACTTCTGCATAGTTGGATTCACATCATTTGCTGCCCATCGGTCATTGAAAAATTGATCAGAAACTTTATTGATTGTCCAGTCATTTATAACAAACACCGAACGTGGTGGTCCTTTTTTTCTTTAGTCAATCACTAACAATTTAGGAAATTATAGTTGAGGTTCTTTGTTGAAAAATACTACCGTTAGCACAGATTTGTATGAATGAAAGTCACATCTGTGGGAAAATCTCTTTTAACCCAAAAAGTAAATGAGGACACCTAGCTCCATTGATTTATTAACTGGTAAATATGATAAGAAAGGTTCAGGTGGCCAAGCATACCTTCCTATTGCTAAGGTTCTTAGCGGCACTATTATCTTCTCTTCTCCTCCGTTTCCGCTGTGAAAATAGATGCCCAACTTAGCCAAGAGAAACTTAAAGATCATGATATATATCAAGTGAAAGATAAAATAAAGGCAAACGAGCACTAAACGAAAAGAAAACAGAATGATTTTGGGACTTTATGTTTGATTACATCATATATCTTATCGAAAACTCAAGTCAATTATGACAGGACAGAGACATGAAGGAGATGGTAATATGATGATAATAAAGCATTGTACTTCATTAATTCATTTCGTTCCACTTTAATATGCAAACAAAAGAACGATTAACATTAACATGTATGTAGCCCATGCTGTGGGCAAAATAATCATTAGAAAGAACTCATAAGTTTTATAACTTCTGATCAAAGAGAACATGCCAACATAAATTTCTTAAACTCCAAAAAGTATAGGAACAGTCTCAGCCAGTCAGCCATCACCCATAAAAGCAATATCTATGTCACGATAACTACAGAAATAATTAAGAAAAAGCTTTAGGCTTATTTCCTTTTCTAACAATTCCCTCCACAATCATGGACTCAAAAGCTAATATAAAGACTGATCTAGCGTCAGCAATACTTGTCATTTTCTCTTTTTGGTCATCCCTTACCAGTCTTTAGACAATCTTTACGACATGGCAAGGAGACTTTTCCATCAATAGAACCTCTAGCTTCCTTTTGTGTAGGACTTTATCTTTATGACAAAGCACACACACAAAGTAGCATCATCATGCTGATACCCTCATATTTAGCATATGCTTTTAACAGTGATATAACTATCCCTACCCCAATAACAGCCACATACGATTTGAATAAAGAATGCTAGAAATTACTATGCAATTCTCTAGCAGAAAATTCTTATCTAACAAGCAAAAAGAACATGACAAATAGCTCATGCACAACAGGAAGTATGAACACAGCTCAAGAAAATTTAACCAAAACCACGACAACATAAAAAACTTACCGCCATCCATCTACACCTCAATGCTACATCCCTTACAGTCTTATCTGGTAGAGTTGCAGCAATCTTTACATACTTTGAAATTTTCGGTTCATCTTTTAATCTACAAACGGAAAAAAACAAAGATGTCATGCATGCAAACAAATAGAACAACAACCTACAGACTCTAGAAACCCAAAGTAACCTGAAAACAATCTCAACTAATTTTTGTACAAAATCAATATGAGAAATGACTTACTTAGAGCAAGCTGAACTGACTAATGGTCCCAACCTATAAGAATATACGTTATTTTACGTTTCATGGAAACACAAAGGCGATACTTTATATTCGAAGGAACAAAGGAACATACTTTAATAGTCCACCATTGAGAATATAATGTGCCCACTACTATTTCTTATAAAACAATTCCCGAATTCAACTTTATGTTTTGTTTTTGTAAAAATATAATCATAGTTCGAAAAGCTACGAATGAACAAGACACTTTGCAGATTAAAAAAATAACAAATGGAAATACCAAACAATACGAAAATACCTACTTTGCAAGGCCGTTCTCCAGTACATACTGCTCCTCAACGGACCAATCCATCACCAAAGCAGCTTCTTGTTTGACTCCAACCACCGGAGCGGAAGAACCCATAGCCGGTTGAAACCCGGAGACACCGTTAATCGCATTTACACTGTAATTGGTCGGAAATACAAGACCGGTGGTGCTAGAACTAGGAACGCAGTGATTATCCATTGGAATCATACCTTAGAAAGCTGATTACTGAAGCTGATTTGAGCTACGAAGATGCCCACAAACATATCAAATTTAGGGTTTTAGCAATTCAGAATTCAGCAGGAAGCAAATAAAAAAAAAACAAAGAGCGATTAAAGCTCGGAAACGACTGAAAGAGCATAAGATGAGCAACTCGCCTTAGATTTGGCATCAACAAAGAAGAAAAATCACTCCGGAAGCTACAGAAAGCTCTAATCAGCGGCGTAATTAGAGATGTAACCGACAAGAGAGAACGCTGCAAACACGTCGGGAACAGCTCCGGCGAGCAGCAGAGCTGAAGATCAAGAGATGCGATTTGAGAAGAATAAGATCAGAGAGCGGCAGCAAATTGCGAACTTCAATGGGAGAAATGAGAGAGAGAGAAGAGAGAGAGAGTTTGTTTAGTACTTACTGGTTGTTGTTTGTTTGTATCGTTCGTTCTTTGTTTTTGCAGAGCCACTTTGTTGTTTTCACTTTTCAATGTCTTTTGCCTTTTTGATTCTGGCCTCCCTTGGAGCTTTCTTATATTTTATAATTCTTTTTAGTTATAAAAACTAGCAAACCTAATTGATTTTTTTTTGTTTCCAACAATTAATCACTTGAGTATAGTTAAGAAAAATCTAAATAAATAAATATACCAATGAGCTTTAAGTTAAGAGATATCTAAGGCATCAATATGTAGATATCAATCTAGATTTGGATATTGGTTAAAATTAGATTCGTTTCCGATAGTAACTAAACATCAAAAGGTTAAAATTTCTTCTATTAGTATAGTGGTGGGCGTCAGAATCTTCTTTAACATTAGCTAATAATCAAAACCCACTTGCTGGTTCGAACTCTCACACAATGGTTACTATTTTACCAAACAGTCTTGTTGTATACTTTTTTTTTTTTTTTCTCATAAGTGTTTACCTTTTATTTATAACAAAGGTTACAACCGTGGACAAATCCACGCAAGAACACGATAGGTTACAAAGGATATGATTACAGCCCAGTAGAACCCATTTGGTGCACAGACTAAAGAAGATTTATCTCCTACCAAGTAAGACACGTGTCAACCAAAGACAAAAACATTTTTCAACTGTTTAACAATTGGGCTTTTGGTATTTATACATTTTTTTATTAATAAGATATACATTGTTGTTCCTCGAGAAGTTTTTATGATCTTCCTATGAAAATTACACGAAACGAAACAAAAGAAAAAGACAGAAACTACCAATGAAGCCTAAAGCTTGCACCTTGCATTAGCGGATGAGCAAAATATGCCCCAACCGTTAACGCAGTGATTGCAAGATACGGCAATCGAACAAATTCTTTGTAGTAATCCTCAGGTAATACTTGGCGTCCTTCGAAAATGGCAGCAAAAGGAATCACACTTGTTCTCTTCTTGATGCTTTCAAAAGCCTCTCCATATCTTTTAGCTAATCTCCTGTCTCCATTCCATGCCCCAAACAAATGGTGTGCAATCAAACCCAGAGAAGCTGATGCAGCTACTGTGTTTCCTATCCAGAGAGTGTGTGCCAAACACCAAACGATTTGTCCAACCATCTGAGAATAGAAGAGAAGGAATATGCAACGATCAAGTCTCATTAACACAGCCAAATCTTGGTTCTTGAAGATGAAGAGAGAAGTGAACAAACCAAAAACTGAAGCTAAGAAGCCTATCTTTCAATATATCATCAAGTTTTTTCAAGTATTGATGAAATGGAGACAGCAGAATGAGGATATTTTGATTGTGCTGATGTAATGGGTATATTAGGGCAATGGCCAATAAAACCTGCACATGAGTGATTCTCATGATTGGGGTCTCAGTAACACAGCCACTAATAAACCTCGGTTCGTAAAGATCCAATCTCATGTGAAACACAAAAATGAAGCAAATTGTGTTCATGTGTATGCATATTGGATTATTAGGAAAATGTTGAATACCTGAGGGTGTCGAGTAATTCTCATGATGCCGGTCTCCCACAGATGCATCTTTGGTTTGTCAACAGCTGCTACCTCCAGAAGATTGAAGGTTGAAGGATAGAGAAAGAAGAAGGATACAAAATTAGCAATCCAAATAGCTTCATGGACTCCAGGAACACCCTGAAGCTGCCATAACTGTGACCCATCGTATCTGTGGTTTATAAAGTAAACCTGAAAGAAGAAGAACAAGGCATTGCATAGAACATAAAAGAACACAAACAGGTATTTATCAATGGATGCAGAGCAGAGCAAGAGAGAGTACTCACAATGGTGCTCATAGCTAAAGGAAGAGAAATTCCAGCAAACAAAACACGAAATGCTCGTTCACCGATGAGTTTCTCTCCTATATCCCTGAGACTAGCTAAACCACTATGTACAGTTGCAAAGATGAGGATAAGCATTAACATAGCAACCTGCAGAAAGATTGGTTTGAACAATCAAATAACTATAGAATATGCCTTGAATGAAATTAAAATTGGTTCAGTAACTGTTTAAATTTTGGGTACCTCCGGTGAACCGGAGATGTTAGAGACGGCGTCGATGTATGATTTTCCGAAACCGGTGGAATTATCGATCCAAACAACATTGAGGATAAAGAGAACAACTCCAAGGACAACTCCGAAATAAACCCAGGAAACAAGCTTCTGTTTCCCTAATTCAAAAACAGCAGAATCCTCACCGATCAGTAGAGTAGGACTCTCGGCGTCTGAAGCGACGGGTTGGTCTTCTCGGAGAGTGCTACGGACGAGAATTTTCCGAATTACCGGTGACGAAGGAGAAAGTAAGCTAGCCGAGTTTCCGAGACGAGGATGAGCTGAGATACGGCGGGTTAAGGCGAAGTTAGGGCGGCGAGGAGAAGGAGGAAGAAGAAGAAGCGAAGGAGGGCTAGAGAGAAGAAGATGATAAACCGCCATTGTTCTTGTTGGGACGAAGAAGAAGCACCGAAACGATGTCGTTCTAAAGTGCTTCTTGCTGTGTCCTCTCTCAATTTTATTATTTTTTGTTTCCTCTTTAAGTCCAATTTTAGTGTTATTGTTAGTGATCATTTTATTAATTTCTTGGCCTAAATTACTTTTTTCTTGCATAGAAAAAAATCCATTCCACTGACATTTTACTTTGTGCTAGTGGGATTTCTTAAAAAAAAATCCAATAAATCTTCTAATTGCAACAAAACAAAAATTAAAAAGAAATTGTAAATACAACAGATTTTGTAAAAGTGCTTTAGTTATTTGCTGCTTCTGCATCCCTAGCGAACTTGGTTTTGTACTGTTGCACTTCTTCATCTTTTTGTGATCATATCATTCACAAGTTATAATTCAAATACTACATAACATGGCATTATATAGCATACAGCAATCCTAAAAGTTAGAGCGACCTAATGTACCAGTTCCTTTCCTTAAACAATGGTTGAGGAGTGCCTATCATGTGGCTGGGAGGCAAAACTTATATCAAACCAGTCAGACACTTCTTTATGAATGGCATCGCATGGTACCTAAATGCAAACATGGTGATGGACTGATGGTAACATAAAATACTCTCTTAAGTTGGACATGGATAGAAAACTTATTTCCACAAAAATGTGTCGCACTGGTATAATATTTTTGTATTTTCCTCTCTTGTTTAGGGTTTTGATTATATAATTTGTGGTAATAGAATCAGAGGTCCGATATCAGATAAATCTTTCACGATTTCAATAGTTATCATTATGCATAAGACTTCACAACAAAAATTTTAAACTTCCAAGAAAAAACAAATATAGGATCCGTTCTACCAACCAAATCTCGCACTTTCTCGGCTCGAAAACAAAATCTTGGCTAGTCTTGCAATCAGTTTTCGTGCAATGCTTTGGTCAGGTAAAGCCTGCTGAAGTTCTGGCCAGCCACTCTGCATAGCAACAGGTCCACTCATTTTTAGTCTCTTTCGAAGCTTGAAATTGTGAAACAGTTATGAAGAGTTAACGAGAACATACCCATTGATTTGGCCACAGAAGTTTGAGACTTGGTTTGTGATGAGGAAACTCTCTAGCCTTGATGGTTCAGGGATCGGCTTAAAGATTGGGTTTGAAGGATCCTCTTCAGGCAAAGGCTCTTCTCCAGCTGATTTACGAGCCATGTTTTCCGTCCTATAAACCAAACCTCTTAGTTAGTTGGAAAAACAACAAGACAAGCAAAATCCTATGACAACTGTTATAAGACATTCACTACTCTTGTAACTAATTTGTATCACCTTCCAAGATAACGAGGGAGTAATACAAATCGGACCAGAACTAGAACCAAGAGAACAAAAAGATTCTGCTGGATATATAAATCGACCTACCTTCTCTTCTGGAGCCAGGCTTGTTGCTGCGCTTGCTGACGAGATAGGTTCCGGTAGTAATATTGGAACTGGAAAAATAAATATAAGATACCGCATTAAGAGTAGTTCTGACTTCTGAGGATGAGAATTGAACAAGAGTGCAGAATAAGCCACACACCTTTTGCTGTTCCATAGATAAATCATCCATGCATTTAATCAAAAACTCCATATTGTTCTCAAGGAAAGGAGTGGTTGATGAGTGTAGACGATCATAATCGCCCTAGAAAAAATGAAAATACAGAAGTATTACAAGTCAAAATCTGGAATACTGACAGCAAGCGAGGATCACTATCAGATACTAGCATTGTACCTGTGAGACAGGTGTATCAGTTTCCAGTTCGGTCATAAAGGCACTGACAAGTGCAGAGTTAGAAACCTTGATCTGTCAAAAGACATTGAAACCATAAATTTTTATCAGAGGAACATAAATTAGGTAACAGTTCCAACCTATTTTACTTAAAAACATTGGCTGGTAAGACTTCAACATAGAAGAGAGCTAGAGACTTACAGGTATTTCCTCAAAAATGTCCATCCAGGAGAAATTTTTCTCTCTCAACCTGACAAAGATAATGATTAAAACATTACTACTATCCTATGTGGCTCATAAAACCTAGTTTTTTAAACGACCAAGATACATACTTTTCGCCAGTAAAGTTTCCGCCTCGGTATAACTCCATAAAGGAATCTGAAAGCTTCAAAGCCTTCAAAGCTAGGACGCCTAGGTCAGCTTTAGAGGGGTCATATATGATGCACACACACCTCTTGATGTTCTCCTGCAGATGCAGAAGAAATCATTTCTTAAAGTTCTTATCTTGATTTTGCAAGGGAATTGTAACAGATTTGCGGAAAAAAGTCTCTGCATATATTTTCAGGGTCCAGATTACACTTTACAATCAACTTTTACAGTAGAATAGATGCCAATATAGCTATTGTACACTAGAGTAGGCATGCTAGACATAGAAATTTCCAGCATAACATATGAATAGATCAAATCCAGAATCAAGAATGTTATCATCACATGGTAGACATGATCTTGAAAAGTACCTGGTAATTCATGAAGGTCTCAATCAGTTCCACAGTCTGATAGGAACCAAGAACTGTAGATTGATACCTGAACAAAATTAAGGCAGATCTTACATGCATTCACAAAAGAAAATTTAACAAGTGAAGTCAGACTGATGACATTAAAAAACCTACCACCCAACAGTGTTGTTGTCAACATTAACCTCCCTCAGACATCTCATCATCTCAAGCTGATAATTAGCACCATCAGCTTCAATTTCTTCATCATCATCCCTGACCTGTCCTCGTTTAAGATAAAAGTTGCAGTACATCAGCTATGGACAAACTCTTAAATCCTTATAATGCGTGTGAAATTCTTCAACATACCGGGAAAGGAAAACAATTGGTAACTTCAAGGACGCTACCAACATCAAGTCCAAGAAGCTGGCCAGTGACAAGGGTCGGTGCGAACTCCTTGCAATGTTTGATTATCTTTAGCACAGCCTATCAGATAAACAAACAAAATCCTTAGTATCACCCCACTAGTGATGATGGAGTAATGGGCAATTAGCTTCACCTAGAGACTTAGAGACATAAAAAAGACTAATGAAATAACAAGACCGATCACGCTATACTCCAAAATCAGCAGAAAATTAAAATCAGAGAACGGTATGAAGACGTTACCAGTCCTTCGATCTGAACAACTCTAAGCGGAGGAGCGACGACCTCATCCTTGGATATCGCCTGCAAAAAAGACCTAGCCACTGTAGAAACAAACCACGGAAGATAGTCAGTACAACATAAACAGAGATCTTCAAACACAAATGCGGAAAAGCGTAAATTCTATGTGCAAGCGAAGAACGGAGAGGAAATTGCTGGTACTAACTGGTTGCCATTGAATTAATCTCAGGTGATAGTGAAGCTTCCTAGGTCAATGAATTTGACTCTCCGCCGTGAAACCCTAACGATGTGATATTATTTTTGCCGGCGGCGGTGATTTGCTAGAGAGAAGCAAAGCCTTTATGTGTTTGATAGGGCTTCTTCTCGTGGATTCGCAGAAAAAAAAAAAACAGATTAGAGAAGAAAAAAAACGTTTCCCAACAAAAATTGCAAAACAGCCCTCGAAATTGAGATAGTTGCTGAATGACCCTAAATGTTATCAGACTATAGTAAGGATGGACCACCCAGTAGCCCATGGACCTATAATGCTATTCTCTTGTAAAAGGCCAAGATCATAATATTCCTCGAACTATTAAACATTTAATATAATGGCTCATGGGCCATTACATAAAAAAATAGAAAGAACAAAAAAAAAAAACACTAGTCGTGGAATCAATAAGAATCCAAAACTTTTAGAATTTTTCCCTCCAAATTCAATCAGGGTTAATCAAAGATGAGGACTAATTCAAAGTCTAATCTTTTACTAAGCAACTTCAAAAGTCTATAAGACATGGTCGTCTCACAAAGTCCGTAAGAAAATCGACAATGTCCTAAATATACGGCAAATTGTAGTGAATGGAGGACCGTATGAAAAATGTAAAAAACGAAATACTGTAAATCTTATTAAGTGTCATTTACTCGAAAGTCGAAAAACCTCAGGTCAATGAAGTCAGCAAATTATGAAGCCAATTAAATGACTGCAGTCTCTTTAGGGAGGGGTTGGTGTTGGACTGGTGAACCGCTGGTTAAATATTAAACTCAGCCTTTACGTGAACTCAATTCACCTCTTCTTTTATTACATTTTCATCACGCTTAAGCTAAGCAACTAATAAATTCGTGATTAAATAACACTTCAACATCCTCGTTTTAGTTTTAACCAAGATTCAATACCAACCATGAATGTTAACACATACAAAAATCCAAGCATCTACATCCGTATTGTAATAATCTGAGGTCCATATAAAAATACGATTTCGAAATATATACTCTATAATTTACTTGAATTTTTCTTTAAAATAAAATAAAAAAAAACAAAACGTGAAGATTCAACAAGAAAAAAAAAAAGGTAGGAAAAAAGCAGCTCAATAATTGGTAGAGAGGCAAGAGGAACCAGACATGAATTGAATAAAATTGAAATACAATGTCTCTCTTTACTTTAAATTATCCCTTAAATTAATAAAGCCTACCACAATTGTTCTGCTCCATACCACACTTCACCAAATAAAATGTATCTCTATAAATTTCATCAGCAGCAGTAACTACCCTTGGCCCCAAAACCTATCTGTCTCTGAATCTTGGCAATGTAATAACAATAAAGACAAGGATACGTTCATTATTTTCTCTTTTTTATTTTTTTTCCTCCTTCGTCTCTCCTTCATAAAACCATTATTAATGTATGCTGTGCAGTTTTATATAATAATACTAATATTCATGAATGCATTGAAGAAGGCACAGTGAGGGAGAAAAAAAAAAAATTAAGTTTTGCAAGCATGGCTTCACGTGATGACATCTTCCTCGACCAAGAACATCGAGAAAAGATACTCAGAAAGTGAAGTGAGAGAGAAATGAAAATGCCGGAAAATTTTAATGCTCCTTCTTCTCTTCCTCATGCTCACAACCAGACGTTTTCTTTCCGCCATTAATGAGCAGAGCTCTCATTTTCTTCTTCTTCTTCTTCTTTTACCTTTCCTTTTTTGCTTCGATCGAGATACTTTAGCGTAATGGGGCAGATCTGGATAGTGACTAATAATGGAAAGTGATGGCTTTGAAGAGATTCATGGGAAGCTTTTTATGGAAACTCGATTTTTCGAACTGTATCAATCATTTCTGATTCTTTTCTGAGTTAAGGAAAAAAGTCACTCTTCGATTTGATTAATGGCTTCTTCTTCTTCTTCGATTATGTTCTTGTTAGTAGTCTTTGCATTTACAGTATTCTGCTGTTTGGTTACTCCGGCGAGATCTAGCGACGTCGAAGCTTTACTAAGCTTGAAATCTTCAATTGATCCGTCTAATTCGATTTCATGGCGAGGAACAGATCTCTGCAACTGGCAAGGTGTTAGAGAATGTATGAATGGAAGAGTTTCGAAGCTTGTTCTCGAGTATTTGAATCTCACTGGTTCACTCGACCACAAGAGTTTGAATCAATTGGATCAACTTAGGGTTCTTAGTTTCAAAGCTAACTCTCTCTCTGGCTCAGTCCCTAATCTCTCTGGCTTAGTCAATCTCAAATCCGTTTTTCTCAACGATAACAACTTCTCCGGCGACTTCCCGGAGTCTCTCACGTCTCTTCATCGATTGAAAACCATTGTCCTCTCCGGAAACAGATTGACCGGTCAAATCCCTAGCTCGCTGCTCCGTCTCTCTCGTCTTTACACGCTGAATGTTCAGGATAATCTCTTCAATGGTTCAATCCCTCCTCTTAACCAGACTAGTCTCAGATACTTTAATGTCTCTAATAATCAGCTCTCCGGCCAAATCCCACCGACACGAGCTCTGAAGCAGTTCGATGAGTCGTCGTTTACCGGAAACGTCGCTCTTTGCGGCGATCAGATTCAAAGTCCATGCGGAATCTCACCTGCGCCGTCTGCGAAACCAACGCCTATACCTAAGTCGAAGAAGAACAAAGCGAAGCTAATCGGAATTATAGCTGGAAGCGTCGCCGGCGGAGTACTAATCCTTATTCTCCTGCTGATGCTGCTTATCTTCTGCTGGCGACGGAAGCGACGGAGCACAGCACCGAGGGAAGATAGAAAAGGCAAAGGAATAGCGGAAGCAGAAGGAGCTACATCTGCAGAGACAGAGAGAGACATTGAGAGGAAAGACAGAGGATTCTCATGGGAAAGAGGGGAAGAAGGAGCAGTGGGAACTCTGGTTTTCCTTGGAACCAGTGATTCAGGCGAGACGGTGGTGAGGTACACCATGGAAGATCTGCTTAAAGCTTCCGCAGAGACACTGGGAAGAGGAACGTTGGGGAGCACTTACAAGGCTGTAATGGAGTCTGGATTCATTGTTACTGTGAAGAGGCTCAAGAACGCTAGGTATCCTCGCATGGAGGAATTCAAGAGACATGTTGAGATCCTTGGACAGCTCAAACACCCGAATCTGGTGCCTCTCAGAGCCTATTTCCAGGCCAAAGAAGAGCGCTTGCTTGTCTACGATTACTTCCCCAATGGCAGTCTCTTTACTCTTATCCACGGTATGTATCTAATGGCTGAATGTCCACCATAGATAGCTTCTCTCAAGGTTCCAGTTTTATAGCAATGCAGAGATTTGGTGGTTTGGATAGAAACTTAGATACATTCGCCAGCATCATTGTGTTTTGTGTTTGTGTTTGTTTGTAGGAACTAGGGCTTCTGGAAGTGGGAAACCTCTTCACTGGACTTCATGCCTGAAAATAGCTGAGGACTTGGCCTCAGCTCTGCTCTACATTCATCAGAATCCTGGCCTCACCCATGGGAACTTGAAATCGTCCAATGTCTTGTTAGGTCCTGATTTCGAGTCTTGCCTCACGGATTACGGCCTCAGCACTCTCCATGACCCCGACTCGGTTGAAGAAACAAGCGCAGTCTCTCTATTTTACAAAGCTCCAGAGTGCAGAGATCCACGGAAAGCCTCTACACAGCCCGCTGATGTCTATAGCTTTGGTGTCCTTCTTCTTGAGCTTCTAACTGGTAGAACACCGTTCCAGGACCTTGTCCAAGAATATGGGTCAGATATCTCTAGATGGGTGCGTGCAGTGAGAGAGGAAGAGACTGAATCAGGCGAGGAACCGACTTCTTCAGGCAATGAAGCATCAGAGGAGAAACTTCAGGCACTTTTAAGTATTGCAACCGTTTGCGTGACCATTCCACCCGAAAACCGGCCTGTGATGAGAGAGGTGTTGAAAATGGTGAGGGATGCAAGGGCCGAAGCACCCTTCTCGTCTAACAGTAGCGAACATTCGCCCGGCAGATGGTCGGATACCGTTCAGAGCTTGCCAAGGGATGATCAAGTGAGCATTTAGAGAAAATGGCTGGGCCTTCTTCATTACTTTCGTAGAATGACTTGTGTGATTCTTGAAGTAGGGTTCATAGTGTAAAGCTTCTTTTTCTTTTGTAACGCCCATTTTGATTCATCGACCTTGTAGGACTTGCATAAGATCTGTTGAATTGGTCAATTTAAAATGTGTCCATTGAGTAGTTGGAAGAACGGAAGAATCTTTTTTCATTCTTACTCTTTTCTTTAAGCTACACGATGACATTCAATAGCATCTGGTCTCATGTAATACAACTTTAAAAAAGTAAAAAGAATCAAGTTGAGTATAGGAACAAGCCTAACTTGATATTGACATGGCAAGTAACTAAGTTGGTAAGACTCTGACTTGCCCCTTCATATTGTGCTGCAACTATTAGAAATCAAAGGAATTGAAATAAAAATAAATAAAAAACACAAAAATAACAAAGCGAAAATGTGATATCAAGCAAGCAGGTGCTCGGTGTCCAATATTTATCTCTTCTGTTAGTAGCCTTTGTTTCCTCGAATCCTGGCTCTCATGTCTACCTAGAGAGAACACAATTCAACGTCCAATTAGTCCAAAGACTATAATCATTCCAACATCATCAATTTAAAAATCAATATGCAATGTTCTACAAATTTTCTCTTATGGTTGAATGTAAGCCTTTCTAAGTGTTCACAAGTATGCTTATTCTTATACATTTGGAATGTTGCTTCTTATCTTTAAACATCATGCATGATTCCAAAAATACATTATCACGACAAAATGAGGCTCTTTAAGTAATGAAAGCAAAACATACCTGTCCTCTTTTACAATTGAAGTAGGTTTCCCTTAAACCAACACACTCACTAGGTATACATGGGCTTTTTTCACCAGCGCAGTCCCGAATTGACCGTTTCTCGTCCTACACCAATATCAGAAATAAAAATGAAACAAATTGGTAATTAGTTACAAGGCAATGAATACACTAACTAGAGTTTAAAAAGAAAAACCAGTGTCTCTCCAAATGTTACAAACATATATTATATTACCTTGACACAGATCGATTCACTGAGACACTTCACAAGCTCTTCAGCAAGACCCTTACAAGACTTCGCCATTTCAACTGTTGATATGCAAAAAGGCAACCAATACATCAGACCATGTTTCTAACAAATGAGTTTTCAGAAATATTGTGATGCTTAACAGCAGAGCCTCAAGGATCTACTGTAACAGTCAACAAATGCAAACAAAACATAGTCTGCAAACCCCACCACCAAAAGGCAAACCGATCCATCAGAGCATGTTCTTAACAAATGAGTTTTCAAGGTAATGCAATGCTTAATCACAGAGCCTCAAGGGAGTGTTGAAAAATGAGCTGTAGAGTAACACACAACAACTACACATAATCTGAAAATCCCTCCAAACACACGAAAAACTGCACATGTGTGTCACTATGAATGGTTCCAGTTACTAGAAATCACCATTATCAAGCATCCAACTCAAAACTACAAATTGCAATTGAGCTTCACAAAAGAAGAAAGCTTAGCTACTTCCTATTGGGAACAGTCTAAAAGTCCCATTTAGCTCTAAACTCGAACAATGGAGGATGAAAATAAACATAAAAATCCTTCCTTCTTCCTTTGATGATCACGAAGAATCCAAATAACTACACTTTCTAAGAATCTCAAACTTATGATGAATTTCCAAAATTAATCCGAGTTCTCCACGGGAAAAAAAAGGACTTCTCTTTTAAGCAGAGATTTTCTCAACAGAACCATCTGATTCCTTTGTTCTCATTTTCCCTGACTCATTTCAGATAACTCAAAAAAGAGGATGATCAAGAGCATAAAGAAACAAACAATCAATCACAGAGAAATACAACACAGGATCTAAAGCAAGAAAGACGATTGAGGGTTTCCGACTTACCGGCGACGGAGTGGAGGTTTTTCGAAAGGCTTTGGTTTTCTTCAATTTGGCCTTGCGGTTGCGGAATGAATAGCTTCGCTCCCTGCACATCGGTAAACTCAATTTTGGTTCGGTTTAGCAAATTTGAAATAGAGGCGGATGGGGGCCGAAATAATTGGTTTCCATCGGATTCTCAATTCAATTTCGGGTTTAAAACAAAATTATCTTTCAGCTCTCTTCCGGTTTAGTCTTCTCAATTACTCTATTATTAATTTTATTTTACTTTCCTTTGTCATTAAGACTTCCATAATAAACTTTACTAAAACTTTTAATAATCAATTGTCCTCAAACATAGCATATTATATCATCTAAAAGTATTAAACCAACACAAATTATAGTGCAGCTGCTCCCAAAACAAAAATAACAGACAACGAAACAAACATATGTTTCTAATCATAGGCAAAATTTGTTGATAATTGATAGATAAATATGTCATCTTCATGGTCGATAAATCTTGCATGGTGATCATCAAGGATCTGGTGCAGATGCTGGTGCAGGTGCAGGTGCAGACGGTATTTGAAGGCTTCTACAAGGCAGCTCGCGCGCACTTGCTTTCGTAAATTGAAGTTTGATATGAGTTCCACATGCTAGAGAAGACCAAGTGTATCTCGAAAGGGTCCATTCCGACTTGGAAACTTCACCTTTTTATAAAAATCAATGATGGGTTAATATGTACTAATAAACAAAAACAATGGAGACACTCATTCAAAGCTTTGATTAATTAGAGAAAGTTTAATAAATATTCAAGATTAGTAATAAAAAATTAAAATACTAACCTACATGATGGGGTATACTAGCGTTTGTGTCTCGAACATGAAGTGATAGACAAAGACATATAAGAAGCGAACTTAGAACAACACAAGTTTGTGTTTTCTTTGTTGCCATTGCTCCTCTCTTATGTGTAGACCACTTGAAAGATCTATATATATACATAAACTAAATTATGGAATATACATGGATGAATATATATAACTTCACGCGGTAAGAAAGTTAAAAGCTTTTCTTTTGTTTACTGGTAGGTAAAGGCTAATTTCCTAGTTACTTAAAAGTTAAAACCGTGAGATTGTTTTTTATAAATTCTATACATTATAAAAAAAAAAACAAAGTACAATCTTTGTTTTCTTTTTCCTGAAGCCATACATTGTTTGATAAAAACATACATATATGGTGAATATTTAATAACTTACATACATGTCATTTTTTAACTGTGATAGCGTGATACATTTCCTCTTTAATGTATAATTAATTAATTAATTTTATGCATTAAAAACAGATTTCCCTAATAAAAATGTGAACTTTTTTAGATGTTTATATGTCTTTTTCCAATTATATCCTAAACTTTTATATTCCTAAAAACAAATTTGTCAAGTTGATTATTCAATCGGCAAAAAGCATATAAAATGAAAATTTTGAGACATCATTTTTTACATGTAAACTCAAATGCAAACGCAAAAGTGACAACTGAAAAAATAATAGCTGTAGTAACGTAAAAGTTAGATATAACTACATCGATGGTCCTTAAATCATATCCTTAAAAGGCTGAGTGACCATGACTTTGCGAAATCTAGTAACTCAAAAGTCAAAACGCTGTGTGACCATATGACTTAGCGGAATCTAGTAGCTTGTACCACCACCCTGTCATTACATGGTTTTGCATTTTAGGATCTTCTAAAGGCGATTCTAATGAAGCTGTGCAGTGTTGGTTTATGCGCACTCGGCTAAGAGAAGAAAGAGCTCTTCATCAGTTATGGCTCCCATTTCCATCGCTCTTTCCAGCACACTTAGCCCTCCATCATCCTCTATCGATGGGCGTGCTCCTCTGAGTTTACATAAACAATATAAGAACATAAAAAGAACCGCTTTATTTCCTTATCCAAATACTTGTTTCAAGAAAAATGCAATGGAGGAGCCAAGCTACCAAAGAAACAGAGCAATGAAATCAACGGGATGCGGAACTATGAGGTTTTACTCTGATCCCTAACATTGGTTTGAACTGGAAATGTATAGTAAAACGTTAAAGAGTGCGTTCCTGAAATGTTAAAATGTACCTTCGCAGTAGAATCTTTGCAAATTTGTGGTTCCCTGATGATATGCAATGGTGTAACGGAGTCCTTCCGTGATAATCTCTCATGTTTAGGTCAGCACCAAACTGTAACAACAGTTCAAGCAAGACAGAGTCACCAATGTGACAAGCCACATGGAGCAAGGAACAGCCTTGAAGACAGTTTCCTGGTTTGTTGGATTCTTTGATTCTCAGACATACAGTTGGGTCATGTCTTTCCTTTACTGCTCTATCTGCTGCATCAACATGGTGATACGCATCGATATCAGTTATATCATCGAACTTGGTATTGATGATATTCACATCCCCAGTAGTTACTATCAGTCGGTAAATGTCACGTATGTTTCTGCTTTGAACAGCTTCCCATATTCTACTCGCAGCAGAAGGGTTTGCTTCGCTTTCATCTTGGATGACTAACGCTTTCTCCAGGTACTGACCCAAACACAAAACATCATTTGGGTTTAGTTGTTGTTTTTTTGCATCTTTTCCTTTTCGCAAAGCATAATCTAATTCACTAAATGACATCGATCAATCATCCCCATGAAGATAGATTTCACGACTTGGACATCAGAAAGTACGTACTAATGCCATACCTTTCCTAGGATGTATTTCTCCTTCACACTAAAGGAATCTTCTGGACATGGTTTTGAAATTGAAGCACGCGACAAAGCTGATCCTTCCTCACTGCAAAAAGCCAACACTGTTTACCTCTGATGTATCTCATCAGCTACATGCATGACTTATGGATCAGGAGACTGTTGGAAGATATAGTGTTTGTTATACTTCGAATATAAACCAAATACTTATCATTAGAAATCATACCAGTCATCGTCATGATGAAGTAGTCCCTCCCACAGTGAGTTACAGTATACATTACCCAAATTTCGGAATAAGTCCAATATCGTTGGCTCCCACACTTTCACATCTAATGAGAGGGACCTCACCTGCAGTTTGGGGGGGTAAAACATTTATGACATCAGCTTTGAGATATAGCACTGAGGGACCACCAAAGAAACATCCATGAACCAACTTTATCCGAACACTTGACCCCTCCAAAGGTTATAACTACAGTGATGTTGACTTTTGCAAGAAAATAAACCCTGGTGGAGTTAAATTTTACCAAGAAACTTCAGATAACACATCGAGTTCTACAAATTCTGGATGACGAAGAGATAGAATTTACCCACTTGGTGCTATGAGACTAGCTCATACAATGAGAATTCTCAAGGAAAGATGTTCTAAGAATAGTTCATACTCCATACCTTGGATATATGAACCCCGAGATTCCTGTGAACACCAGAGCATTGAATGCACAACAAAACTCCAAGGTTTAATGAAGCCCAATCGGGCTCGGGAGCATTGCACTCTGCACATGCATTATTGCCAGGAATTCCTCTGAGTATGGTAGAGACATCATCCCCGAGATTTCGTCTTACATCATTATGTCGAATTTGATCCCCGGAGATGAGAGCATTAGCAGGAGCAGAACTAGTGTTGTCTTTATCCAAGTATCGCACTGGTGACTGCATAAACGATCTGTATTAGCAACAATGCTATGCTATCAATTTAGTTTGTAAGTGAAAGAGAAGCCAGAGGCTCATTGTGTCAACCTGTTGTAGAAAATGAGAATTGAGAAGCGTCCCTATGGCTGTAGTGATCTTATTTACCCAGTCCATCCTATCTGCTCCATTTTCAGCCTGGTAAGGTAAGGATAACTGCTGTTAGCATTCTGAAGTACTTGGATCAGGAGAAGACTGAACCAGGATAAAGATACTAAATCTATCACTGAATGGCACCAACTAGATTCTATCATTGTAACCGCTAAAACCAACCCATTTTAAGGGGAAATCAAGAAGCGAGAAGAAAGCTCGAATGACTACAAAATATGCAATGAATCAACGATACACTTGCTACGAGGGTCCATGTAGGTTATCTGCAAGGCAAGGACCGGAACCTAATGTACATCTTTAGAGAAAATCTAAAGAGCACAGCTCTGTTTTTCATAACAAAAAAAAAAAAAAAAAAAAAAAAACAGAACTATGTACGCCCTGTGACTTGCAACCTACTCCTATAGCGAGTAAAGTGGGTACCTGAAGTGTGTAAGTTTTTTGAGGAGAAATAATTCTGAAACAGAGCCTAAGATCCATGTCTTCAGCGTCTAGTTTTATCAAAGAAGTGCGGAGATCGATAGTATTATAGCCTAAGCTGCCCTCAGTGAGTGAACCTGATCGATAATGTCTTGCACGAAATCGACCAAATACACCAGTATTATGGTCAGATGAACCACTATAGTGATGCTGAGATCCCTGAGAATACGAATAGCAGAAAAAGTCAGTCGCTATGAACAAACAGAAACTGTGAATACAAAGAAAATAAAGGACTTGCTTAAACTGTTAAACAGATGGTTAGTTCTACAATCTATACTTTTATAGATATAAACAATAGCATGAGGAAGTGCCAGGTAAAATCTACATGCAACTACACATTAAAGGCTTCATATTCATAGCTTGTGTCAAATTAAGAGAATGTTCCACAGTTGATGATGACCTGATAGGCTTGTCTCAAAATTCACTATAATTTTAGAGACTTTTTATCACAAGATATTATAGAGTAAAAACATAAAGCTGATACAGTACTCTTATCATTTACTCGACTTGTTTCTACTCATTTATTGTCCCACTATTTCATAATAAATCAATTATTCATTTCAGGGGAAAAGAAGGATTCATGAAAATATCAATGAGTTTTAAGAAATTGTAACAATTGGCATGTAGAACGAATAATCAAATATGAAAAGCCTTACGGACGTCTCTCATGGAAATGAGGCAGGAAAAAGAGTGCATACGTACCATTGATTTATTACCATTACTTCTATAATAGTACATGGAGCCATGACTGTCAAGGACAAAAAACTTTCTTTTCCAATCAGTTCTCAAACTTGATGAACGCTTTAATAAATACCCCTGTTTAATTATCTGCATCAGTACAAAAAGGAACTCTGTAAGACAATAAGAAATTCAGCTGTGCTGAAAAATCAAGTGTTAAATGATCACAAAATGAGCCTCTGTATGTTGCAATAATGGCATTAGCGCACAAGATTCTAGGAATTATTTTGTAAGGGCTATCAGGAAATTGACACAGACAGTAAAAAACAGTAACAAGCAAGATTTCAGCATCTAATTCCAGTAAAAGGACTATAAGGATTGTTCCATCTTCTTAACAGTCATTTCCTACCTTTACCCAACTCCCTCTGGTGAGACAAAAAACACTACAAACCTTCTTAACCAATCGATCACAACTACGACACCACTTTCATGAGCACAAAGCAAACACGAAAGAGCTAAGGGATGGTTCACTCTCGATTCTTGCAAGAATGAAATCAGAAACGCTTACTTCCTTGTCTGCTGTTAAACTTGTTTCAGTATTTTTATAAGGGATGGTTCCACCAACACGGTTTCCGTTAACACCAGAGGGCTCTGCGTTAGCGGCTAGCTGTTGGCTGTCTAATTCAGACTGTGTCCTGTATTCTTGAATGCGTCTTGCTAGTCGATCTTGTTCAATCTTAGACTGTTCTTTTGATTGTTGAGCATATGTTAAGATCTGCAAGAAGAACAATCACAAGTCAGCATGAGTGGAGTTCATTAGAAATCAGGAAACTTTGGTTATCTCATATCACATGTGAAAAGAGCAAAAACAAAATCTTGGATAGGACAGAGGCTTTTTTACCTACGGGGGTTTTTTTAGTCCAGATAAACCAAGTTTTTCAGATTTAAAGTTTGCGATACTTTTGTTGATAACATTTTAAACAAAAAGTTGTCTTTCATGGTGTTAAGGAAAGGTGTACTTTAAAAACTTGAATTGATAAAATTATATGACATTGGGCTTCGAAAAACCTAAAAATTCTCTTCAAGACCTCTGTTCCTCTAACCTTATAATATACATCCCTGTTTACAAATTTAAATTGCCTCTTGGAACTATAGAAGCTCACGATTTGTCCTGACCATCTAAAACATTGAGAAATCAAATTGACAACAAGTTCGTACCTGATGAATAAAAGGTTCCAGTTGACTCAACAAGTCATATCCCTGAAACAAAAGATATCAAATTGAGGGTCACAATCACAAATGTCAAACTTAGTTGGTCTTACATGGTAAGGATTCAAAATGGAAAATTATAGACCTTACAAGTTTAAAATATCTCAGATGGGCATCCATAATTGCACTTATAGATTCTAAAAACTCATACTTCTTTTTAGCTTCAATAGTCATCAATGAATTTACCTGCATTCTTCAACCAATGCAAAAATTTACTTAAAAGTAGAAATATCGAAAGTAAATAGCAATGGCTTCTGTAGGTAAAGTCGGCATACTAGATTGAAACGGCTCTTCTCAAATGTTGACTTTGAGTTCTCCAGATCCTGTCAATCAAATATGACAGCACAGGTTACCGTGCTGGAAGAAAAATAAAGAACAGAGTGTAGCCAATAATATTAAGAAACGACAACATCTACTCTTTGGCGAGTCAAATTATAGAATGGCTTCGCTTAACTACTTTTCTACTGGACATTTTCCTAGAATACATGTGCGCAAAAATTCCTATATGTGCTTAGACGCGATTTTGCTTCATGTTTCCTTAGTAGCCACGAAGAGAAACAAAGAAAAAGATATATATAAGAAATAAATGTTCTACCTCTTCCAACTCTGCAACAATTTCTCCTCTTGTATTCTTCTTTAGAGATACAAACTTTTCGCGCGACTGCAAGCAGATAAGAAAACTCATTACACCAGTTCAGATGAATATCATGCAAAGTTTAAGTTCTATTTTTGTGGTGCAACACCAACCTACACAACATATTTTTATCAGGCGACAAAAACGGGCGTACAACTGCATGCACAAGAAATTAAGGAAGCTATAGACTCTATAACCAAGTACCTGATCATACGAATGAGCAGCTTTATCAAATCGATGGCGAGATTCCTGCAAAGGTAGAAACAGCATAGGGTTGATTGGAATATGACAGGATTAGTTTTCGATCATATAATTGTGGTGCAAGACATAAGAAACATTATTGGTCAAAGTCGAATCTATAAAATTTGAGACATTCAGTACACTGAGAAAAAAATAAAATTGATCATATTTAGCAGAGAAAATGAATACCTTAGCTTCTTGTAGATCAACATTAATAAAGTTCATCAACCTCTCAAGTAACACATGCTCCACCTAGAAAAATTTCCCCATAAAGGCATTTGCACAAAAAATAAAATACATAGTTAGCATTTTAAACTCAAACTGTCTAATTTTTTCATTGCTCCCCTTTCCACAGAGTTGATTAGTAACTCAAACACACATTTAGAACATAATCAAGATGGGAAACCCTGAATCAACAAAGACCACTACACTAACTAAATCTTCGTTTAATTTACCGAACAAAAATATGCTCTCAATGATGATAGGCATCTTTTAGTCTTTACTGGCATTTATTGTTGTTCACAAGATACTATGAGCATACCTGTGAGCATAGAAACTCCTTATAAGAAGCAAGCTCTCGAAGAGTATTTATGAATTTGGATATAACGGGGCCTGGTGTCACTCAAAAGAATAATAATCAAATAGGTTAGAAACAAGACATTTAAACTACCCCTGTCTATGATATAATTTTAGGAATTATGAAATTTAGATTACTAAAGGCAATGACGAGAACAAACATAAACTTAGATGATGTCTTAAGCTAAGAAGAAATATATCATAAACCAAGTCAAAGCGGCTTCAATAAACCTGTCTCAATAAACAAAATAAATCTACTTAACTGTTAGCAATCAATAATAAGAAACATAATAGTCTATCATAGCTAAATATCCCAATTTTTACGAAATCACGTTAAGGTAACCAAACACTAGAAGTGCCTCCTATGGATTCTGAAAGCTTCCAGAAATCTTGAACTAAGATAACTAGGTGAATAATTTCCTATTTGTTTCCACTACCACTGCTTATTCCATGACTAATCCAATAAGGTATACTTAACTAAGAAACACAGTAAGGCTCAACCTCACTACTAAAATTTTGCAGCGTAATGAATAGTTTAATCCCACGAGAATATAATCCATAACAACCAGAGAATATCTGCATCACTCAGTCTCTTATCACTAGTGAAAGGAATAAAGTGGTAAATCATAGCAGATAGACTAAGAATCCAACAAATTAGCAAGACCACAGAATTGGATGCAAAATTAATAACCTCCAATTGAAAGACTGATAGGATCATCATGTCCAGCCCCAAATTCTTCCAGACAATCTGCAAAGGCATTTTCTCCTTTGGATGCCTCTCCCAGACTTCCCCTACAAAAGAAAAGTAATGCAATTCCTGTCAGGCACCGATAACATGCCTGGCCACGTAAATACAATGACAAAAGTGGAGTAGAAACAAAATAATGTTACGGTTTTAACATATCACATAATAATTGAGGAAAGGATGCAATGCCAGAGAATTTGAATTGCAAAAGAAAGCAAGTAATAAAGCTAACAATATACATAATCTAAGCTTTACATGAGAATGGAAAAACAATCGACAAAGCTTTAGTGGTCAAACAGTTCTTCATATTTGCTAATTAAGTAAGAGAAGAGACAAAATAGTACCAAAAAATCCAACTTCCATTTTCAGAAAATAGGCCACAAATGATACTCTTAAAACCTTATGTCCACAGAAAGATGAGACGGCAAGATTAAGACAGTAGAAAGAAAAAGGTAGATTAGGACATACATAAACTTCTTAACACCTTTGTATAGCTTCTGACAACGATCTTTAAGCTCATCAGCCGTCCCCTCCAAGGAACAAACCTGATTCAATCAATTAGAACAGACACAAGACAACAATTTAGGTGATAAAGTAACAAAATTTATACCACAAATCAAGAATTTAAAATCCCCAGATGGTAATAATACACGAAAGCTTTCCAATGTACCTGTTTCTGAAACATTGGGGAATCCTCCAGATTGATAAATGTCGCCATTGATGAAACAAAAAGGAAGAAACTTTCAAACCAAAGAGTGAAGATTCGACTCGAACGACAAGTGAAGTGAGTCGAATTTTGGAATTCTGATTCGGTTCGAAGATGGGATCTGGCGAGATCCAGAGGCGTTTTCAGTTGGTGATGAATGATGGTGATTGCTTTGGAAATAGCTAGAATCCACAACTATTTCATATTTTCAAATATACCCTTATTCGTATCTTTATTTTTAAAACTACTTTTATGTGTCATTAAACTTTTAACTCTATTTTCAAAAATATTAATTAGATAAAAAAATAGAGTTTTTGGGTCAAAATTTACAAGGTAGGCTTTTGAAACATTATAATGTTCATTTATTAATTGTTATGGAAAGATATTTGACATAGTTTTAGAGGTTACAACATAAATCAATAAACTATATAATTGTGATTTTCTCTAAACAACTCCTTTCATGTGAAATGGTTTCCAAAGCTTTCTGCATTCTGTTGTGAATCATCTCCATCATCTTTCTCATAGACTTGATCTCATTTTCTGTCTTCTTTATCTTTCTTTCTCTTGACTCTATCTTCTTTCTTCTCTCCAAGACTTTTTTCCTCTTTTCTTCATCTTTTGCATCCATAGCCTTACAAATTACAGGAATGGCTACATCAGATTATTTCTCTAAACCGAGTTGACTTTGGTTCTAATTTGGTTAATCATAACCAAAAAGATTATAAATAAACACAAAAGGAATTAAGAAACTCAGTTTAGACCTGGATCTGGTTGCGTAAGGCCTTGGTACAAGGTAATAATTTCCATAGAGAGGCTTTGGGAGGAGCATTGACAAACATTTGATCTCTCTCACATTCAAGTTCCCTTAGCTTTCTCTCATATGTTTCTACATCGATTGTGATTGTGCTTGTGCTTGTGCTATTAAAATATGGCCATTGCCTCGAACAATATAACTTCCAAATCTGCTCTACAGAAATAAACGGATCAGAAAAAAAAAACATTGAATAAGGTACTGAAACACATGGAAAAATACATCAATTAATCACAACAACACCTTCTATTTTTAATAAGAATTCTGATATATATATATATATATATATATATATATAGAAAATCAAATTTTTAAAAGGTTACAAAAGGTATAGTTTACACTTAACTTGTTCTTCAACTTGTGCAAGCGAAATACCAGATTTTGTATCCTTATTATTTGGATTCAGCATCTTAAGAAGGCCTCTCTCTCCAACCATGCAATGCGCCTTGTGTAACAACTGATGGTTTAGATTCTGTAATGTAGTAAAACAAAATATGTTTGTCTAACATTTTTGAGATATCAATATTCACATATCATATGTGCATGATAAAGCAATTAGGGTTTCTAACATGGATATTAATTTCTCGTTCCCCATACGAATATGATATAACAGCTTTCTTGTCACGATATGCGTTATTAGCAAAAGTAAGTTTGTCTAGCTCCATCTTCTTAGGGCGACTCGATGGAAAGCTCAGTACCACCTGGTCATCCTCAATCAGTCTCCATCTATGACGCAAGTTGTATTCTAGTCCTGAAATGTATTGATGAACAAGCTGTGCTTGAAAGTAACATTCACCAGCTTAGTTAATTCGATCCACAATGATATTTATGTATAGAGAGATAACAATATCACAACAACACACATATACCGTTTTCTCTTTGAGTGCTTTTTCGATTTGAAGCATTTGTTGTTGCATCTCTTCTACCATCTTCTCGTTCTCTTCTATTGACTTCTCATAGTGATATCGATTCTTCTTGAGTCCAACATTTCGACTGATTTTTTTCCTTCCACTCTTTGTGACCTCCATAGCCTCAGAAAATTTTAGGTTGATAAATGGAAGAAGATTTTTTAGATAGAGGTTTACAAATGGAAGACAATTGCTTCTTGAGTTTAAAATGCAGAGGGTTAAGACATTGAATATAAACTTGTTGTCTCTCTATACAATTTTAAAATTCTCTTATTTGGAACTTGGTTTGCACTCCAAGAAAGTTGACCATTTTGCCACCTTTTTCTTTTCTTAGTTTAATTCAACCACACTATTAAAGTATTTGGTCAGTTGAGCAATGTCTTGATATGGTACTGTTCGAAAGTTTTTGGCAAGTTTCGAAGACACATCTACATATACTGGCATCATCCATACAAGTGGTCATAATCATCGTCTTTATGGTTGGTGAAGTAATCATTAACGAACCACACAATATCATATTTTGTCGAAGTATATATTATCTCTATAAATACAAGTGTGGAGCTACCCATTTGTTGGGTATGGGCTTCGCCCTTCCCCTCCAAGAAAGCCCATCCAATAAAGTCGGCTCAATCACTGTGCAATCGCCCGATGAACGACGAGGGGCAGATCCGACATTTACCCTTCGTCTCGACCTAAGTACGGAATTACCCCTGCTAATATCTATAAAAGAAGAGTTAGTGAACAGTATTAGGGAGATGAGATCTTTTTGGGAGAAACACCCCTCGACTTAGAAACGTAGAGCGAGCAAGATAGTTATAAGCCGAACCACGTTCGCCTCATCTTGAGCTTATTTTCTTGAGTCGATCTCACTTGTAGAAAGAGCAACACGCTCGATCCAATTTGTACTGAGATTAATACATTAATATAACGTCGTCCGACGACCATTCTACTCGTACTATCTTTGCCTTCTCACTATTATCATTATTTGTTTGATTGGATCCCTACCATCAACACCATTGCGTTCAGCCACTCGAGTCCCCAAATTTCTCAGACAATTATAATTTTCATTTATAATTGAATCTACTACAATATGTATATATATATAAACAAAATTACGATGGTTCTCATAAGACCTCGTTATGGTATGAAAGATTTTGTAAAGCTTAATTTCTCCTTTCGTTGGGAAAATTTTACCATTGCATTTCTCAAATATCCAATATCATTCTCTGCCTTCCTTAGCTCCCTTTTATTCGACTCTATCTCCTTTCTTCTCTTTAAAAAAGCTTCTCTCTTTTCTTCTTCAATCGTCTCCAAAGTCTACAAGAAGCACAATCACAATATGTGTGTGTGTGTATGAACAAAGAAATTAATATTTTGAAAATAATAGAAAAAGAACTAAAACCTTGCGAAATTGTTACACCTACACAAGCACAGTTCACGACTGAATAGATAGATTTTAACTTTTTAAGTAATATGCTTCAGTAATGAGTTAACCTAATTTTGTGCTAACCATATTATTAAACATGTATATGATTTTGTGCTAACCATATTAACCTATCTATATACTTTTTAACTAATTTGACTTGAACTTAATGACAATATTTTTCTCTAGACCGCATGCAATCAAACGAGACTAATACTAAACCAAATCAAAATCATTTCTAGTTCGGCTATTGTCACTAGAAAAAAATCGATTATCTCAATCTGATTCCGCAATTCTATCGTAGACGGTAATGAATTCCATAAGAAACCTTTTATTGGAGAATTACTATACAATTGATCTCGCTCCATACGTGTCCCATTAGTGGTTTCCTAATTTTATCTCGGTCGCTTATGCTATCAAGTCGCCAGAAATAAAGTGTGACCTTCTACAAAACATAGATAACTTAGGTTTAGTAGGACACAAATAGCATTTCCTTCTCTAATCAATAAGATTATTTTTTTTTATTGATTTCTTGCACATATTGGAGACTTTGAAGTAGATTATGATCAAATGAATAAACAATCTGACGATCACAAATGTATATTTTATAGTATATTTTAGAATAAAAGAATAAAGTTTAAAAGGGTCCATACAAATATGGAGCAATGTTCATGAGAGGCTCGAGGGTGCTCACATGAAACTTCCTCCCGAAAAGAAAACACACATTCGTCACCTCACCCTCGTAGCTACAGTTCGACCCGAACCGGATCCTATCCAAAAACCCGACCCGGATATCCTTCCTCACGAACCTCGCTGGATGGGACCCACCCCTTGACCAATCCACCCACGTCACGGTCCGGTTCGAATTCATCTCCGGACAGATCTTGTTAACCAACGTCGGAAGATAATGCTCATCGATGTAACACGGCGGCCGACAATGAGCCTTAAATACGTCGTAGTACCGGTGGTCGGAGACGATCTCGGCGGCGACTCTACGTGAGATCTCGAACCACTGGTTTCCTTTCCGCCAATCAGAGAGCGACACGTGTGGGAGCATCTTGGGTGTGTAACGGCCTCGGCCCATGGGCCTTGGGTCGTCAAACGAGCCAAGGAAAGAGCGAGTGGAGCGCGTAAGGTAAGTGTAGACTGTGGTGAAGTTGAAGAGAGGGATGCAAGTCTCTGAGAGGAGGACGAAGCGCGCGTTGGAAGGTTCTAGAAGCGCGTGTGATATCAGACGCTTCTCTGCGTCCATCATCGACGATTTTCCCCATTCCACGGCCTACAAAATTTAACTATTAGGCTTTGAATGCTTACTGATAAAACCGTTTAAATCGTATGCGGACTAAGCCACATTAATTTTGGGCGGACACAATTTACTGCAGTCCGCTGTTGATCCGTGACAGATTTGTTCTATCTTTTTGTAATCCGCACTATTGAGGATTATAATTTTTGAATGTTATATCCACAAACGGATTTGTCCGCTCCAACCGCTGCAACCATTCAAACCTTTAGTATCGCAATGCTACCATGTCAAAAACTATAATAATGACTAGCTAACATTGTATTACGTACAGTTAATATTTGAGATATATAATATGTCAATCAACAAGGCAACAAAACCTAATTACTGATCGTAAATATCGGATTAAATCATCATACCTTGCTTGGTATGCGTTTCTTGTAAAACACTGAAGATTCTGGCGGCTCCCCGGTGAACTGTGGTGAGGTATGAACATATATGGAATACAACCCTTCATGTCCTTTGAAGAACATTTCCCAAAGAGGGGACAACGGTAAATTCCACCTCGTCAGAAACATGAACGCAACCTTTGGATGAGTCCCATTCATGATCATGGCTCTTCGTGGCGCCATCGCTGCTCGCCACATCAGCTCTTTATCTGCCACATCACTACTAGAGCTGCGAAGAGAAGGAGAAGGAGAAGGAGAGAGATGAGAAGTTAGGGGATTTGAGGAGAGACTGTGATATTCTTCGACGAGGAAGAGTGATGTTTGGAGGCGTTGGTTAAGGTAAAGAGCGAGGAGGATGACGAGAGAGGAGAGGGAGAAGAAGAAGACGACGGTTCCGAGTATGTGAATGTATCGGAGACTTATCGGTTCTTTCTTCATCCGTAAGTTGAGTTCTTTAACAAAGGTTGCCATCTGTTGCTTCTTCATTTTTAGTTTTGCATGTGTATATTATATCTACTCTTTGTTCTTGGCTTTGCTCTACGTACGTCGTTTGATCAAGTCCTCTTTTCTTTTGTGTGTGTATATATATAGTGCCTAAGAATGTTTAATTGTGTGTGCTCTGGTGCTTAGTATATATTAAAATAAAACATGACCGTTTTGTCCATAAATAAAGCATGTAATAAAGGGATCGAAAGTTCCACAATTAATTATGTTGATTGCGGTGTTTGATAAAATATAAGACGAAATATTTTAACATGTTATCTAAAAACAAGGAAAAGTGTATCAACTTTTAAACTATACATATAACAGAAAATATGATCATGTGATTTCAAACTCAGGATTAGTATCTACCTGAACCTAGGCATGATCATGTATGTGTGATGTGTATATATGATGGACGTGCATGGTGTGAGAGGAATGTGCATGAGAATTGTACGGGTTTAGTGAAACGTGATATAGTCAAGTGAAAAGGAAGAAAAGAAGAACATGAAATTTGCGGCAAATTTAAATTATTGTAATGCTAAAAATAATAAAGTTAAAATGTCAAATAGAAGATTAACAAAAAAATCATGCGTTATGTTTTTTTTTTACCTCGTAACTTTTTCTTTCTCCTTGTGTCTAGGCATGCGATGGGATTCTCGAGTTACGTAAATTAATATTCTGAGTGATTAATATTAATTTATTCTATTCAAATTAGGCAATAACATAATTGGTGTATTGGTAGCGGTAATCTTATTATATAAAATAGAGTTTTCAAAAGTTAGTAACTCATTGGATGGTGACACGTGTCATGTTAATCGATTCAAGATTTCGACACGTGGCAAAGTTGAGAAAATGTCAAAAATTATTATAAGGAAACTATACAAAAATATAATTAGCTACCATTATTCGGTAAATAAAAAATTTATATAGAAAATATACAAATTGTTATTTCTTAAAAAATGTAAACTTTCATAATTAACAAAATTTAATTTTAAAGGAAAAAAATTGTAAATATTGAATTTTATAGAAAATATACAAATTATTTTTTTTCTAAAAAAGTAAACTTCCATATTTAAGAAAAATTATATTTTTTTAAAAAAAAATTGTAAATATTGAACTCTATAGAAACAAAAATAAAATTTATAATTCTAAAGGAAAAAGAATTGTAAATATTGAACTCTATATAAACAAATAAGTAGTCTCATATTTTCTCAACAAACAAAAATGTTTTCTTCAACAACACCATCATATCTCCAATTTCATTTTATTGGTAAATCTTTATTCATTTTATTTTATTTTAAAAAGTTATGTTAATTTAATATTATGAGGTTGTAGTGAAATCGTTTTACTTATAATTATTATTAAGGAAATAATAATTTTTAAAGTTTGTAACTCAAGAGATCGCGATACGTGTCATATTTATCGGTTTAAGATTTCAACACATGTCAAAGTTGAAAAAATATAAAATAATATTATAAGGAAACTATAACACTAATTTATTTTTATGTCGATTTGAAAAAAAAAAGTTAAATATGATAAAAAATAAATAAATCTTCTTCAAATAAAAATAAACCAATATATATATATAATAAAAATAAATAAATAATTTTAATTTTGTTAGGTTTTTCTATTGATGAACTGATTTTGGATAGGTGTTCTCAATATTTTATTTTAAATTTGTTTTTACGGGCGATTTAGTTTTAATTTTCAAATTTTCTATTTTAGTTTTTTAAATAAATTTTAAATTATTATATTATAATCCCGCAAATACGCGGGACCTAATCTAGTTTTACATAAACTTCAGTATGCAACATAATAACAATAATGACTTATGAGAATTGAGAATGAGGTGAAAATAGCTTCAAAATAGGTGCTTCCTTCTTTCTTTTTTTTTTTTTTTAACTGAAAGATGGTACAACAATGGTGGAATAAAAAAGCCAGGGATGCTTCAAAATAGGTGCTTCCACGTAGCCAGAAAAATGCACATTTTATGTATAAGGTAAATCTCTTTTTTTTTGTTTGGGTAACTTATAAGATAAATCTATATCCTAATAAAAAAACTCTTCAATATTTCTAAGCTTATGACAACTATTTTTTTTGGTAAATCCGATATTGTGTATATTTTGCCTAAAACTTAAAAACTTGGAAGGGCTCGTATTCAAGCCCAAAAGGCTTTTCTCCATGTTCTTTAACGAAATATAAGACATATCAACCAACTATTATTATGTTGACAAAAAAAAAAAAAAAGAATCAACCAATTACAATTGAACAAAGCTGGCTTCATCTTCTAAAAAAGTAAGAAGCTCTATTTATCCGACGAATTCTGCTCCTGCGTAATTTTACACATCTTCCTCTCTCTCTCTCTCCGTGTTGACTCTTGCGGCGATCCAACTACAACAACAACAACGCGATTCTCGGGTAAGTCGCTTTTTATGGTTTCAATTTTGATTTTCTGCAGAGATTTCTTCCTCTTAGGGTTTTGTTCTGCCGCCTACTTCATGAAACGTTAAGGAATTAAGTTGAGATTATTAGATTTATTAATTTACCTGCCCGATGATGAGATCCTTGAATTATTCCGGAGATTGTCTCCGCAATCTGAAATTGCTGCTGCTAGGTCTGTGTGTTTTTATGTGGGATTATATTTTCTATCGTGATTTACGAAGCTCGATCATACGGATAGGCTCTTTCAATTATTAACTTGAGCTGCTGTATCTGGATTTTGCAGAACAAGTCCGTTACTTTCCTTGGAAGTTCAGTGATTTAACCTGAGCTTGTTATAAAGGAAGATACTGCTACTCTACGGCATTTAGAGATGCCTCGGGACTTGTCAAGGTCGAGGTCACCTTCTCCATCACCTTCACGTCGCAGAAAGCACTCGAGGTCTCCTATAAGGCATAGGCATAGCAGGAAGACTAGAAGAGACAGAAGCCGTTCTCCAAACTCATCTTATTCGTATAGCAGGTGATACCCGTGATATTTCTGCGCTTTTTGTTTACCGTAGTTATCATTGGTTGGTTTATACACGAAAATAACTGTAAGAAAGATTGGTCGAACACGGTTATAGAAATGCAAAGTTTACAGAGTTAAACTGTTTAAATCTGATCTTTCTCGATTGGTTTTACTAAAGTTTTTACTTATCTGTCTACCCTTCTCTAAAAGGGAGTGCAATGTCTGGATGCTGCTGGCTCTATCGTAAGCTTTTTTTGAGTGATGGTTCTTATTGGAAATATAGTGTATTTATTTGGCTGTTGTGAGCAGTGTATAAAGTTGTGGCAGATTATATGTTTTATGACCTGAGCTATGCGGTTTTTAGGCAATGCAGTCTGTATATTCTGTAAAGAAATATTTGAAGTTGAGATATTGACAATTTTCTGATTTTCTAATCTAGTATATATTCTGGTGGTATGTCTAGATGGCGTGATTATTTGTTAGAGTCAGTATTAGAAGCAAATATTAGCTTCTTTTAACTGGAGTTTGTTAGCAATAAAGAGATAAAACCACCACATTTTCCTAGGTAAGATAATATAGTAATATGTTGAGAACATGGCTGAGAAGCTAGGAAAATGAGGCATGCTCTTACCATTATTCAGTGCTCAATTTCTTCCCGTTCCACGGGAGGGGAAATGAGCAGATGATGGATTGCTGTTGGATGTTCTTTCATTGATCCATTGTCTCGTTAGCTTCTTCATGTGATAAACGTTGGAGCTGATAATTCTTTACAGTGTATGAGGTAACTGCACATACTTTTGTTTTCTTTATGTGAAATTGTGGGCTACCTGATGCCTAGTCTTCACGTGCGTGGTAGTTCATTAGTTGCATCTTTTGCTTACTGCTTTATTTTGGGTATTGTACAGACGAAAAAGTCGTTCTATTTCTCCTAGGCGCCATCGAAGTCGATCTGTTACTCCTAAGAGACGTTCTCCAACACCAAAACGTTACAAAAGACAAAAGAGTAAGAGTTCAACTCCATCTCCTGCAAAAAGATCTCCTGCCACAACCCTTGAGTCAACTAAACATAGGAATGGAGAAAAACTTAAAAGAGAAGAGGAAGAGCGAAAAAGGTAATTCAACTCAAAATTTAAAGTAAGATGGAGGTTATGGGGAAATTAAGGTTTTTGTTCTCAAAGTTATTCTAGTGTAGTGTGGAATTCCTTGATTAGTCTTAAAAGTGCTACAGGTTTCAAGGTATTCTCTCACAGGCTTTGCTTATGGAAGATAAGCTATATTTCGACTTATTCATATTTGATCCTCTGGTACAAATGTTTGTACTATCTCGATTTGATGAGTTACCGTTAGTCATTACATGGATCATGCTTGAGTTAGAGATGTAAATATGTCAAAAGCACAAGAATAACCTTGGTGAAGGTTTGCTTGTTTTATGGTGATAAATAGTAATCCTTCACGAAATTTACCTTGGCGTTGGGAGGAGTGAAAACTGAAACGTTCTCAACAATTTTTCTCGGATTTGGAATAAATTTTGGTTCTTTTGCTGTTCAAGATTGAAGACATCAGGAAATGAGAAAGTTCAGGTGATATTCAAGATTCTGAATCTGTTGTGGGTTTCCTCTAACTTTTCACTATATTTGCTACCAGGCGACAGCGGGAAGCAGAACTGAAACTAATAGAGGAAGAAACTGTGAAACGGGTTGAAGAAGCTATTCGAAAAAAGGTCGAAGAAAGCTTACAATCTGAGAAAATCAGTATGGAAATTCTAACAATGTTGGAGGAAGGGCGGAAGAGACTAAATGAAGAAGTCAAGGCTCAACTTGAGAAGGAGAAAGAGGCTTCTCTTATTGAGGCTAAAGAAAAAGAGGTAATGTTCTTCATGAAAAAAGAATAAACCCTAATGCCCTTCTCAATACAAAGAATTTTTTGTCTAAAAGCTTTCAGATGTTGATGGTCATTCTTTCATAAAATGTTATTTCCTTGCTGAGTTTCACAACGGATAATCTATTCATGTGAGTTCTCACTTCTAGAGCAGAGTGACCGAAAGAAAAAGGAATAGCCATTTTCTAAGAGCTACTTTGTTTTGCACCTTAGTTTTTTAGGTCTAGACTTTTGGGCATATAGTCATTGTACTAAATTGATGATGCTCTAGTCAAATTACTCGTTACACAGTGACATGGTTCGAATTTTTTTGCTTGTGGCGTATTCTAATGAATTCAAATTGCTCACTAAATTTGGTATTATATGGAGCATTGTTGAAAAATAAGCCTTTTTTCAGGGCGTTATGCGGTGTTTGTCGCAGGAAAGAGAGCAACAAGAGAAAGAAGAGAGGGAGAGAATAGCAGAGGAGAACCTTAAGAGAGTGGAAGAAGCTCAGAGAAAAGAAGCAATGGAGAGGCAAAGGAAAGAGGAGGAACGGTATCGGGAGCTCGAGGAGCTGCAACGACAGAAAGAAGAAGCGATGCGAAGGAAGAAAGCAGAAGAGGAAGAGGAGCGTCTCAAACAGATGAAACTGTTGGGTAAAAACAAATCACGCCCTAAATTATCTTTTGCCTTAAGCTCCAAGTGAATGCATGAAGATAAAAAGATTGTGAGGATATGCATCTTTCTTCCTCCCAAAGATGCTTTATGATTATTGTTATTAGTGCTTCTTGGTGGAGCTTTTCCTTTTTTTTTGTAATTCTAGTTTCTCGTTTGTAATTTTAGACCTAATGGTCGAATGGGGAAGGTGATGAATTATGATGATGAACAGTTGTACACACTTGTCCTCCTACTTTTAAACCCCATTCATTAATTCTTCTGATTCCATTAAACCCCTTGCAAGTTTCGGTCTCACTCCATGGACTGCCCGGGTTCTTACAAGTGTAACTGTAAGCGACCTCAAGTGGAGGTTGAAGATTGGTGTGGTGGAGCTGACTCCACCAATTCCTGATGAGTGCCTTACTGAATACAGAGAAGAGATTTAACGAATGCATGATCGAGAACTCCCATTTTCCTGGCCTGGAATATTTACCGAGTTTGATTCTTCTGAATGGGCAATGTTTCTGAACCTCTGACCGAATTAGTTAACTGACTGGTATAAAAACATGACCCAGTAACATCTATTCCGGTTTGTTTTTCATCATCAAGATCATACACTGGATTCTCCATAGATGTTGCAAAAGATGCATCATCCATAGGCACATTGATTTCACAGCAAATTTAATCTTGTCATAATTAAAAAAATACTTTTACTATGAGGTTTTTGAAATGTCAATGTACATCAAGGATGTGTAAAAGCATTGAGAAGAAAATTGTTGATCCTACCTTTCTTCTGGGAATACCTTGTGTAGAAAATTAACAAAGCGTTTTGAGTAGATCGCAGGTTTGGTCACAGATATCGTCATCGGATCATACTGCAAAGATTTGCAAGTATGCTCCACTTTCTTCTTGGTGTTATACTCCTGTAGAATATCTATGATTCCCATGTACACAACCACATCGTATACTTCAAATAGCTCAATTGTCGCTGACTCTTCCTTGTCCTCAATAAGCTTGTGATGAGCTTGAGCCGGCATGTTCACTCCTAACTGTACCCGCAGCCTAAAACAATAGATCCAGTGGCATTGTTCAGCTATACGCACGGGTCAAATGAAGAAAGCAAAAGAGGAAATGAGTAACCTTGCAGTTCCAGGAAGAATAAGATCAACTTCCTGCTCGCCAACGGAAAATGCTCTGAGTGTGCTTCCTCTGATGTGAGGACCCGGGGCAGTATTCACGGAATTGGGTTCATGAGTAACCAAAAGTAATCCTTTTGGAGAAATGGAGAGTTCTTGAGTCAAACCGACTGAAAGAAAGAAACTCGAAATGGTAAGTTATACATGCCCCATCTTTATTTCTCAGTTCTGTATCTAATATAAAGACATGAAGTGGCTTAAAAGCTTGTCGTTCGGATACTGATAAAATTCAAGCTCATGGCTGAATTACATAAGCCATCGAAAAACTTTATATGATGTGCAAAAGGTATCATCTTAAAACACTGACACCTACCATCTACAGAAGAAACGCTCTCTTGATCTGATATTGCATTTGGAGGCTCAAGGATATCATTAAGTTGGTCAGGAGCTCTAAAGTGTAATCCCAGTAGAAGACTGTAGTCAATAATGTTCAGAGATTCCAAGAACGAGCAGTCTAAGTAAATTTGCCTGCCATGTGGGGAAAACAAGGAGGTTCCACAAACAATTAGAAACTATCAAATGCAAAACACATGTTTAGGATTTGATGTTCCAAGAAGCTGTCAGCGATTTCAGAAAGCGGATTTATGTAGAAAATTGCCGTGTCACATAAAGCTATTTTCAATAATTTTATCATTCAGCTGAGTATAGCTCATCTTTCACAACGGAAATAATATAAAGAAAAAGTTGTTGCACTCACTTGAAGAGGGCTTCCCGTAACAGCTTGTCCATATGAAATTCATAAGCTAGATCAAGATCTTTCAAAGTGGTCTTTTCTTGGATTTTAATCTTTTCAGTAAATCTCCCTTGAGATGAACCCTTAAGATCATAACGACGATGAATTTTCAATTCTGTGCAAAACATATTCCCCATGACCACAAAACGTACCTATCAAAAGACCACAAAGCTCATGCTAAAAAGCAAAATGCAACAGATGGAAATTAAGCTATAATTGAGACCAGAGAAGTTCTCACCTTTTTCCCCCACTTAAGTGTTATTCTGTGAACTCCAAAGAATTTGGTTATAAGTGTGTTTTCATGGTCCCCTACATGTTCATAGTACTTAGGCAACATTCTGAGTAGAACCTAGAAAGCAAAAAAGCTGGATGATTTAGTCCTCTGTTTCTGTAATACTGATATTTAGAACGTTACCACCACGAACTAAAGCGTTTAGCAATATACTAAGACATTGTTTCTATGACATACTATTATAGGTAAAGACAAGAAATAGTATAACCAACGCTTTGCTCAGTAAGTTCAAACCTGCAACTCAGATTTTTTTAATGTCTTGATCACAAATCTGTCGTCATGAGAAAGGTAGAAGATACTGCCACTTTTCCCGGGGGAAGAAATTTCTGTCAGGCCATCATCACCACAGATAGACATCATGTACTCTGCAGCATCTAACTTGAACATCTCCCTCAAATTCCTGAAACATTCCATCCAAAAAGGCGCACAGTTTAAAGAACAGATAATCACTTGTTCATAATTGTTCGTCCCACACCCCTAAAAACCCCAAATTATGGATTGCACCCATCGCGTTCGGGAGGTAAACACTCCACTTTAATATATATTTATTTTAGTAGCTTCAACCATATTTCGATAACGATAGCAGAAACTCCACCATGATCTGATCCTTAAGAAAGATACTTTATTTGATCAAGTGGAACAGCTGAGAGAGATCAAGCAGAGCTAAGTTGTTCATAATTTTTACAAAAGTGTTTTTACTTGAGACCAATCTCCAAAACAAATTTACACAGATATTGCCTTTAAAAACTTCTTTGGTATTTGTCATTAAAAACTGTTTTACCTGAAAACCATAGGACAATAGTCTTTCCAAGAGAAGTCGATAGATTTGTGTGGAGGCGTAAAATTGGAGCCGTCTCTAGGGAAGAACATCTTTGTTCTGGCGTTCTTACCAAAGTCAGAAGCACGCACTTCTCGCCTAGGAACTGGTGTAATTTTTCCAACAGTATACCTGTGAACCTCAAAAGATTGTTGTGTTAGAGGAATAACTATTATAATCCAATCTTAGTAAAGTAGCAGTAGTGCGTGCGAGTGTTAGTGTGAGTCTAATATCAAGCCTTATTGCAGAAATAATACACATTATGTAAAGCTCGCCGGCTTGCTATGTTTGACAAAGAAGAATATTCTAACATATGTTGGTCATATGCTTAGGGTGTTGAATAGATTACCTGATACCAAGTTGGAGATTTAGCATTAGAAAATAATTGTGTTCCCCCCTTAAAAAGGTCAGTAAAGACCTGGCCCTAACATCTTTAGGACGATGTGGAGGTTTAATTTTGTGTGACCTGTCAACAGAACTCATAATAGTTTCTCTTATCAAAACTCCTTGCATATATTCCCTTTCGTAAACAATACGGTTCTTATCTTGTCCCTCGCTTTGGCCTGAGCCAAAAGCCCGCGCAGACTTAGATAAAGGCCCATAACATGTAAAGTCTCTTGGAGGATCACAGGTCCTCCAAGTTTCATCCGGCAACCTATCTGATATTCTACCCGAATTTTTAGTCGTTTCACCAGCTGAAGTTTTCACAGAAAGACTTCGTGTCACAGTGTTTGAACTCCTTAGCTCCTCGACATTTACTGATGAACTACGAGAAAGTGCAAACTTTCCAGTGTCATCATATTCAAGAGAGCGACACCACTTCTTTAGAGATGGTTGTTTACTTCCAGCAGGATAAAAGACTCCCTTCCCATCTTTTAAGCCTCGGGACCAGGTCCCATAATATAAACATCCATCAGCATACTTATAAACTCCAGAGCCATGTCTAAAGCCATTTAACCAAAAACCATCGTAAAGATCACCATTTGCCCATCTCATAACTCCTCTCTCACACATCTTACCCTTTTTCCAACTCCCTATGTACCTATTTCCATTGGTCCAAGAATAACTACCTCGGCCATCTTGTAATCCTTCTTTCCATGAACCGTCATATAGGTCTGAATTAAAATACTCTTTCCTCCCAAGCCCATGTCTTACATTCATTCTCCAGGTTCCACTATAGACAGATTCATCAGGTGAGGTCATGGTGCCATAACCTTGAAGGTATCCACCAGAGAAATCTCCCTCATATATTGTTCCAGATGACCACATAAGCTTTCCTTTACCAGAGATTTTTCCTTCATCCCATTCTCCCTCATAGATAGTTCCATCTGACCATACATACTTTCCCTTCCCATTAGGAAGTAATCCTTTAACTTCACCAGAATAGAAATCACCATTTGGGAATTCTCTACCTCCAGACCTAAGGGATACACAAAGTCTAATACTTAAACAAGCTAAGAGATAAAATACTAAATAACAGAAAGTTTCATTAAGAAAAAAAGAAGCACACCTCATATCCATCTGGGCTAGCTTCTGGTGATCCTAGAACATTGTTTACGCCTTACATATAATGTTTAACCCGTCTTCTTGTGCACATGACAAACTTCTCTGCATAAGCTAAGAAAAATCAAGATCAAATATCGCAAGCAGAACACCTAGGAACCAATCCATGTTTCAACTCGAGTCATCACCAATCGATATGCCTTGTATTTAGCAGACACTCCCAAATGCTGAATCAAAAATTTCCAGACAATGATGCAGATAAATGACAGATTTTTTTACCGGTTTCATCACTCAAATCCCTCTGAAAGCACCATTTTAACTGAAAAAAAAACAGCCTAAAGTTCAAAGTCAACTGAAAATTAGGTTCAAGCAATAGAAATTAATCAGTAATTTGTCGGAGTATAATCCAGTTTTCCCCAGAAAATAAATGCTCAACTCTGAAGAAGTCACACAGCAAAACCAGTACTCAATATCAGCATTTCTAGCGAAATACTAACCATACAAACTCAATAGCGATTGAGTAAATGAAACGCACAAGTAAGAATCTCAGAACATGACTCTTACAAGTAACAAATTTCATAGATTTCGGTGAATAAAGAAAAAAAACAAAATCGGAGCCGGATTCGCAGGATGCTTACTTAGTTATTACCCAGATGATGTTAAGCTTGTGAAATCGAAGAAGTAAACTCTTAAGATTGAGCAAAAGCTTGTTCGGTTAAGAACCTTTTTTTTGCTGCTGAGAGAGAATTTATTCTTTGAATTGTAAATACATATTAAGTGTTGCCCCATGCACCAAGTTCCCATTCAAACACCCTCTCTTTTCTTGCGAATTTATGCGACATGTTTTTTTTTTTCTAATATTTTATTACATATTCATTGTTTTTTTTTTAAATACATTTTTGTATGGACACATAATAAATATGGTGGTAATATATATGGACACATAATGTTTTTATGTAAAAAAACAAAAGGACACATAATTAATATATATATACACATTTTTGTTTGCTCCTAAAAAAAAAAAAGTGGAGGTTTTTACATGCAATATCATATAGTACTACTTTACATGAGACATATTTAGGAATATGGAGGTTTTTAACATCTGATTAATTTTATACAAAATTGAACCAGCAGCAGTGGTATATAGAATACAATTTTGAGGAAACTAATTAAAGAGATATGACCTAGGGTATGAAGCTTGCTAAATTATATATTTCCGAATCTATTCTTAAACTTAATTTGTACGCCAACAAACGTAACTTTTTATCTGGCTTATGCTTATGTAGAGATCAATAAAATGTTTCATGAGTTTGTAATCACCCATCAGAATTATCATTTTATATCAGAAATATATGTTGTTTGAACATTCATAATCCCTCAGCCTCCAAAATATTTAATTCCCGTGTTGATTTTTATGATCTGCTCCACTTTGATATATATATACTATCCGTTTCTATATAGAACTTTCATCCAACGGGCATTGTTTATTTTCATGAAAATAAGTTAAATAACTAATCAGGAGTATTTGCGATTTTATAAAATTATACTTAGTACCCAACTTATATTTACAAAAACATAATATCGTAATTACCAGCCAAATTTGTTTTCTCGTGACAGCCAACTGAATAATCATTAGTTTTAAACAAAATTAAGAATGAGTCTGGATCATCTATATTATCGTATAAAACTGTCAGACTGTCAAATCATCCAGGAGTGACAATATCACAATCACAATCCATCCATATTTTATTGCAACGATCATTGCTGAACGAAAAACGCTATTTGATTAATAATCCATATAATACACGTCTAGCTCATGTTTTTTTTTTTTTTTTGGGGTAAAGACATGTAGCTCCTTTTATCAATTATCAAAATAAGATATTCACAAAATAATAGAACAGTTCTAGTTTATGTAATAAAAAGAAGTATTTAGAAATTTCTTTTGATTTAATAATATATTATTAGCTTCATATAAAAACATTTTCACAACATGTAACCTTGGAGTTGACATATATATATATCTTATAACAAAACATAAGTTTTTCCTATCTTAAGCAAAGTTGAGATTTAAAGTTTCGTTACTCACATGTTGAGTGGCCAAGCCATTAATCCACAGGGATCTCGGTCGAATAAAAGCTTGTTTCCCCGAGATAAAAGCATTCAATTTCCTCATATATATATATATATATGTCATTGAGCTGAATACGTGGGCTTTTATGTACTTATTGAATTTAAAAAAGTCTATCAGATCAGTTCAACCATTTTTCCGTCAAATTCAACAAATTATTTTCAAATGTTAGAAAAGTTGCACAATTGTATTTTTCGATATAGTAGGTCAACCAATATCGATCATATTTACATGTACGAAATCTTACGTCGAAATTTATTAATATTATCATCACATTCGCACATGTAGATCAAACAAACTTATAAGTATTTGTTGGGACAAAAAAAACTTAAGTATTTTGGAAGTTGACTACTCCAAACTATCCAATAATGTGAATAATAACAATAATTTATCCAAATCTTGAGAAAAAAAAATCTTCAGACAAATTGATGTATATACCAAAATCGAACCACTTTCTCTAAAGCTATTTTGTTGGTTTGATTAAACATCATTTTAGGAAAGCTTATATGATTTTGAGATAATGGTGTACTTTGAACTGATTTTTTTTAATTGTACGTTTTCATATACGAATAAAGATATATTCTAACTAAACTTTTTAAATCTTAAGTTTTTATATACAAATTTTGTTGTTGTTGATTGTGACTAATTGAACGATGTCGTTTTGGTCATAAAATTTGCAGATGTTGACACATTACCAACTCGATGATCATCCAGTTAGCCGAATAAACCGATTGACTAAAGTATGTCATGAATTTTGATTTAGATATCGATATTAGAGTTGATGCAAATTATTTAAATTTTGTGATTATTTATATAATATCTTTGTTTATATATAAAAACATATTACGAAAGAAAAAAGTTTAGGTTGGATATGCTAATTTTATATTTTTGTATCATAGGTTTGGAAAGCCAATTAAATGGCATTCAAAGCTAAATGATTTAAAATCAGAAAAAGACATTGCAGCACCGTCCAGGATCAGATTCAGATATCACTAACTTAAAAAAAAAGCCCGACCACTTAAATATTGTTCTGCTGAAGAATTTTTTATATAACTAAATTTACATGCGGACGATGTTGACGTCGGTAAATATATAAGAGATATGGACGATGTTGTTTAATATTGAATATCGCAACTCATGAGTGATTGCGACTTCGTGAAATCGTGACAACACAAGAAAAAAGACAAACGATGATTGGACCCTTTTACAATATTGCTTGTTAATTTTTGTTGCTTATGCTTGTATGTTTATTATAATTTTTTTTTTGAAATTATGCTTTTATGTTAATTGAATTGATTTAAAATTATGAAGTTCAAATATTTGTTTTTTCTTCTGTTCGACATATGTGTTAAACGCGTCTGACAATAATTTAAATATTTGCAACAATCGAATTCCATTTTGCTTGTATGCGTATGATCTACAATATAATACAAAAAGTAAAACCATACTATTCAAGAGATTATCGTACTACAACTATTCCAATGACGGTGATGTCAATAAAAAAAAAAAAGGAAAAAGCAATTTATTCCAATGACGGTGAAAGCTAATTATAAAGGTGGTAAGTTACTCGCATATAGTTTGAATGTGTGATTTGCAAGACCTACCTAGCGTCTAGCGTCGTATGAAATAGTATAATTTTTACATGTCATAGAAGAGTTCTTCGTTATTTTTCTTTTAAAATACCAAATTTGTAGGTTAAGAAGTTAATAAAAGTTGATTAAAGCCTGGACAATGGTGAAGTAGTTAGTTAAAACCCAAAAGAAGAAAAAAAAATGGTGAAGTGGGTGTCACGAAACGTATGAAGAGAGGTAAGTGGGGCTGTGCTGTTGTTCCTTGTCGGTCTCCTGCCTTACACTTCGTTGCAAAGAATCTCATCTCTTTATTTTATCTCTTCTGCTACTATAAATATTATTATACATATTTCATTTAGAGAAACTAAGTTCAATAGTTGATTTTTTTTGGTTTTGTTATCTATGTTTTGAAAGAAAACACATATATAAAAGTTTAGCAACAATTCGTTTTCCCTTTTATAATGACTAAATACCTCTACTCTACACACTGTTTATCATGATTTGTTGAAAAAGATGTCAGTGAGACTATCTGACAGCTTAAAATATTTTTTTTTTTGTAACTCGTAAAAATGAAAGTTTATTTTTTTTTAAAGAAGGAAATATTCAAAGTTTATTAAATATTTTATAATATTTTGAACGATGCATGCATCACAAGGGACGCAGAAAGAACAGTGCATGATGATTAGTGTGTGGTGTGGGCATGGGATTTTTTTTACAAAAGATAAAAAAAAAAAAAAGAACATTTTGCATGTAACCAATTGGATACACAATTTTGATAGGGACAATTCTCTAAAATAGCACAAATTACAAGATTTGGTGTTGCACTTTTTAACAGTATGGCCCGTTAGACAATCCTTTTAATTTAATGGTTTGTATAGGCCCATTTATCTCTCCCCAAAAGCCCATTTTAAAACAAGTTTTATTAACTCCAAAGACGAAAACTAGTGTTTCTTCTTCCAGTGAGGACAGATTTGGGTTAACAAGTAAGTTTAGAAGATGGGATAGGTAATTCGTCGGACCTTTATGTAATTTACTATAGTACCACCGTCACCTCTCATACTAGCACTCGAGCTTGAATTAGAAAATCGGGGTACTTTGGTACTTTCACCTTCAATAAACTAGAGCATGTTCGAAGAAAGTCTCGTAGACTTGCTCGCGCTCGGTAGCTTGGAAAAAAACAAAATAAAAATGGAGACGCCAGTTCTGGGTTTCGAACTACGGTGTCCTCATCTCTTCATCACTCACTCTCGTTCCTCTTCTTCTCTCTCCCTTCCGGCCGTATCCTTACGAATCCTCACTTCGGCGGCGGCAACAGCATCTACCTCCGTTGAATCACCGGCGACCGTAGCAGAAGCTCCTCGTTTGAAACGTCATTCCTATTCCTACCTGACGAGGAAATCCGCCATTTCTGAAGTTCAACGCTCCTCAGATTTTCTCTCCTCACTGAAAAGGTTTCTATTTATCACAGCAATTATCTTCAATTTATTCCAGTCAACATTTTCAAAATTTTGCTTGTGTCAATATATATATTGCTTACTCTGTATTCTATTCTATACATAAACAACCAAAAATTTCTATAATGCTCAATTCTGAAGTAGATTTAGTGCCTGCAAATGGAATGGTCTGTAGCTTGTTAAATTGATTAATTTGATTAAGTTACTTGACCACAGCGTAACTAGAGATGCATAAGAATTGTTTGTTTCCAAGATTCACTTGATGAGCATGCCGTAATCCACAGGGGTTCGGAAACTGGCTACTCTTGTTCCCATGAATTCACTGTCCCTCTCTGCAGGTTAGCAAGAGTTTTGAAGGTACAAGACTTGAATGTGATTTTGCGTGATTTTGGATTCTCCGGAAGATTGCAGGATCTTATACAGGTTTGTTGATTTGAACATGGATTCATATAAAGTAATATACTATATTGTTTCCTGCAGAAGCAAGAGTTCCAAGATGTGCATAATTAATGTGTTTTATGTAGCTCTTTGATTGGATGCAACAACATGGAAAGATTAGTGTCTCAACTTACAGCAGTTGCATAAAGTTTGTGGGGGCAAAAAATGTCTCTAAGGCTCTAGAAATATACCAAAGCATTCCGGACGAGTCAACCAAAATCAATGTCTATATATGTAACTCCATTCTTAGTTGCCTGGCCAAGAATGGAAAGCTTGACAGCTGCATCAAATTGTTTGATCAGATGAAGCGCAATGGTCTCAAACCAGATGTTGTTACATATAATACGGTATGCCAGCTGAAGTTTTCACTACAACAGTAAATGACAAAATAGTTCACATATTTTCTTCCCTTGAAGCTTGAAACGATTCCTTTTTTCACCTGATATTTTGATCTTTTAACTGATTGAGACTTACTGAATTGTTTCTGTATTTTGGGATTATTAAGTGTAGGTGAAAGAACCATGACTGCATATGCAACATCTCTTTTTGTTCAGCTTCTATGATATATTTTTCTCTTTGATGTCGTAGCTGCTTGCAGGTTGCATCAAGGTAAAAAATGGATACCCTAAGGCTATGGAACTCGTTGGAGAGCTGCCACATAACGGAATACAGATGGACAGTGTCATGTATGGGACTGTTTTGGCCATTTGTGCTTCAAATGGTCGATGTGAAGAAGCTGATAATTTTATCCAGCAGATGAAAGTTGAAGGTCATTCCCCCAACATATATCATTACAGTTCCTTGCTCAATTCTTATTCCTGGAAAGGAGATTACAAGAAAGCTGACGAGCTGATGATCGAGATGAAATCAATAGGATTAGTGCCAAACAAGGTTTGTTTTTTTCAGTATTTCTCATCTCATGCAGTCATTGAAATATTGTGCGGTTTTTGTCCCCTGTGATAGATGGATTTGTGTAAGTGACTTGATATGACTAGTAGCAACCATTATCTGCAGACAACACCCTCTAAGAAGTGGCCATTAAAAGAAAATGAAAAAGTGCTTTAGATGTCATTTGTATTTAACATGGTTTAGACATCAATTCTATTTAAGCATGATTCAGATTTCACATATATCTAGAAAATTTCAGTTTGTATAAAACCTGGAGCTTCATACTCCTAGGTAAATTGAAAATTATCGACTGTTAGTGCGTTGATAAAAATTAGAAAAAAGGAAGCACAAGGGGAATGGCTGGACACATAATTCCAGATCGTATCAGCTTCTCTGAATGCATTCCTTCCTATTCTTTCTAGCTTTACCTTATTCCCTTTTGTAGCTCTTCTCTTTGGATTTTTTTTTTTGGTTTAAATGAAGGATTGTTCACATGATTCATTGATTCATTTTGCTTGTTATTATATAAAGGATTGGTTCTCTCAGTAATTTTGATTTTTTCTCGCTTGTATAACTGTAGCTGCAAATATTTGCAGGTGATGATGACAACTTTACTAAAGGTGTATATTAAAGGAGGATTGTTTGATAGATCAAGAGAATTACTTTCTGAACTTGAATCTGCAGGGTACGCTGAGGACGAGGTATTTAGACAATATTATTTGTCAGCAGAGCTAGCTGTATATATTCTAGAAAGAGCAATATAAACCTGGCTGGAAATTTTAAATTTGTGCAAAATGTTGAATGGAGTAAACAGCACTAATAATTTATCATGGTGTGACGATCAGCGGACAACATTTGGTTACCTTATAAAAAACATAGCTTATTGGTATGGTATGTTATCATGGTATAAACATATCAGTTAGAGCTCATATAGTGTTCATATTTACCCGGAAATTATCTTATGGTAAAACAATTTCTTTTCTCTAGATGCCATATTGTATGTTGATGGATGGTCTTTCAAAGGCCGGGAAGTTGGAAGAAGCCAGGTCAATCTTTGATGAAATGAAAGGGAAAGGTGTTAAATCTGGTATGTTTTTTTGGTTTTCTTTCTGATGATTAGTTAGTTAGCAAGTTAGCTTTCATATTTCATTCTTGACTCTTTCACCGCTTGCCGCTTAAATTTATAGGATATAATTCCATTGCTGTCCAAGATAGGATCGGGAATATTTTGCAACGATATCTTGCGCCCCTCTTGGGATAAACACTATCTATAGACTCAGTTTAGGATTTGTCAATAACGTAGATTGAAAAAAAGTCATTTTGCTATCACTATGAGTTAGTGATTTGCTACAATTTGGGGTGTCGTAGGGTTAGAGCTTTTCTCAGATTTGTCAGACCCTAGTAAAGAAACCAGTAAAGAGTATGTAATCTCCTATCTGAATCACTACAGATGTTAAGCGCATGAGTCAGGACCAAACCAACGTCAGTTTCCTGTTTTTCTAGACAATGATGTCAGTTTCCTGTTTCAGATGGCTATGCCAACAGCATCATGATATCTGCTTTATGTCGAAGTAAGCGTTTCGAGGAGGCAAAAGAACTGTCAAAGGACTCTGAAACCACTTATGGAAAATGCGACTTGGTAATGTCAAACACAATGCTCTGTGCCTATTGCAGAGCAGGAGAAATGGAAAGTGTTATGCGAATGATGAAGAAAATGGATGAGCAAGCCGTTAGTCCTGACTATAATACTTTCCATATCTTGATCAAATATTTCATCAAGGAGAAATTGCACCTGCTTGCGTACCAAACCACACTTGATATGCACAGCAAAGGCCACCGTCTTGAGGAGGTAACCAGCATCAAGACATTGCTTGTTTTTATTGTTCTAAATACAGATATCTTGCTTCTTAGCTTCTTGTCTTTGATTTTTTTAGTAAGAAATGCGAGACAATGAAAAATTTTGCGCGCTTTCACAACTTGTTGAAATTTGCAGGAACTATGTTCGTCCTTGATTTACCATCTTGGCAAGATTAGAGCTCACTCGGAAGCATTCTCAGTCTACAATATGTTGCGATACAGCAAAAGAACTATCTGCAAAGAGCTGCATGAGAAAATTCTTCACATTCTAATCCAAGGGAATTTCCTTAAAGACGCATATGTTGTAGTGAAGGTTTGAAATCCCTTTCTCGAGCAAATTTTAACACTCGATCCATTGCGTTAATGGTTTCATTTGGTCATAATTTTGTTTCAGGACAATGCAAAGATAATCTCACAGCCTACTTTAAAGAAATTTGGCAGAGCTTTTATGATTTCGGGAAATATTAATTTAGTGAATGATGTTCTGAAGGTCTTGCATGGTTCTGGCCACAAAATTCATCAGGTAAATATTCATCCGGGACCATTTAAAGCTATTTTTCAATGTTTTGCTTGGCAACAATTCACATTACTGTTGAATTATTGTAGAAATAAGGAAAAAAGGTTTCGTTCTTCTTCGATCATTCTGGGTCTCATATCTTCTTCTTCTTGCCTGCTCTGTGTGTTGTTTTGTTTTAGGTTCTGTTTGAGATTGCGATCTCTCGATACATTTCGCAGCCCGATAAAAAGGAATTGCTTCTTCAACTTCTACAATGGATGCCTGGTCAAGGATACGTCGTTGACTCCTCCACAAGAAACCTCATTCTCAAGAATTCTCATTTGTTTGGTCGGCTACTCATAGCAGAGATCTTGTCAAAGCATCATGTAGCCTCAAGGATGATAATTAAATCTCGATCCGAGCCGAAATTTAGAGGTAAGAGGTAAAAGAATGCAAGTTTTCTGTATCTTTCTTTTTGGCCCCGTTTTGTAGAATGTAATTTATGTATGTATCAGGTTTCATGAAATAGATGAGTCAAATTTGTAAATGCGCCAAATTGAATCGAATCTTATGAGAGGGTTTCTTGCCTAAAAGGTTACAAGCTAATGATATTTGGTATTTCTCAATACGTTTCCAGTCCCGATTACACTCTACAGTTTTTCATGTTCGTTTTTGTTTTCATATTTTAATCAAACAATGAAGTGGTGCCTGAGGTGTTCATAAGTGAGCAAGAAGGTCAATTTATGAGTTAAAACTAGCAAATAAACAGAGTGAACACAATACCAATTTGTTTTACTTGCTACTGGTTATTCTCCTTATTCGACACAGTTGATAAATTGAACATCGGGAATGTTTTGGACTTTGTAGTAGTCTTCCCCACCTGGTACCAATTTCTCCGTCCACTTCTTCTTCATTCCTACAATTGTCAATTCCTTTAAGGAAGTTATGTACCTGATCCCAAATGGAAGTTTCAACTTTTTGCAATCACGTATAGTCAAAACACGAAGACATGGCATCGACCCTTCTTCGACTATCCACTCTTCTAGCTCCTCTAGATAATCTAGTTTTAGAAAACATAATTCAGGAAACCCGCCTTTTGAGCACATCATTCTCTTCCCAACGAAAGCACCAAATGTTAATATAACCGACTTCAAATGACGCAGCTTTTCTAGAACCGGGATTGGATCCTCCTCAATGCGGCAACACCATAGATATAAGTGTGAAAGGTGGGTAGGGAATTGATATTGCTCAGGAAACCTTGGCATATGCATAGCCAACTCTAATTCCTTTAAATGAATACAATCCAGAACAATTTCTCTCCCATGATAAGCCACACGAGTTTCCGACTTATCATATAAATGGAGCACCTCCAGAGCTCTCAATTGACGGAGAGATGAGGATAGAATTTCAGAAGTATGCTCGTCATTGATAAATAACCTGAGCTCCCTGAGCTTAGTCATGTGGAGGAGGTCTGTCACACTACTGTACTTAGTTGAAAAATTCATCAAAGACTCCAAGTTCACTAGATCACTCAATTCCAACTTTGTTTTATTATGCATTGACATTGGTAACTGAAGGTACCTCAATTCTTGCATCTCTTTCAAAACATTTGGCACATGAACCATCCCATTGAAGCCTAAGTTCAAATAGAGCAGAAGCTTCAGATTCCGCAGAGAAGAAGGTAGATGAGATACCCAACCCCGGTGTAAGCTCAAGAATCTCAAGTGGATGAGATCACCAATGCTGGAAGGTAGCTTCCCTCCTTCAAACTTTACCCCAGAAAGATCCAACACCCTGAGCAATGGTAAACTTAGGAAACCTGGAGTTGTTGACTGTATACAAAAGTCATCCTCGACTCCAAAAAACAAAAGAGATCTGACTTTTTTATTGTTTGTTTGTCCCAGCTTTTGAAGGGCATTACCGCCATATACGGAGAGTCTGCAAGATTTACTAGGACACTGAGCATTGATGGCAGAGGTGGATGAAGGGACTTTGACGATTTCTAGGAAGTTCTCTTCTTTGGCTTTTGACAAACATACTTCTCTCATCATGTCATGCATTTGACAACAATACATGTTTCTCAAAAACATATAATTTTTGTCAATAGTAACCATATTTCTCCTCACTAGCTCTTTTAGATAGTCTTCTCCACTATCTCGGATGGTTGATCCATCGTAAAATGAAGTTATTATTCCTTCTGCAGCCCAGTAATTGAACAATCTCCCCACAGATATCTCGTAATCTTCTGGGAAATGGGCTAGGTAAAGAAAGCAATGCTTTAAACACATTGGCAAATCTTCATAGCTTAGAGACAATACACTGTAAATAGAATTGAGATTGTTGTCATCTAAGCTAGATCCTCCTACGATCTGGGGTCCAATATTGTCACGTACTCTTTTCCACTCAGAAACTGTATGTTTATTAGCTAATAAGCCTCCCAGCACTTTAACGGCTAACGGTAGTCCTCCACAGTATGTGACCATTTCCTTTCCCAGGGCTTCCATATCTTCATTAACCCTTACTTCTACATAACATCACAAGGTAATAACTTTCAAGATGTGAACCGCGAAATAAAATTCACAAGATTCTTGGTCTTAGTTTTAAATCTGAAAATGTACCAGCTTCGTCTCTCCTGTGGAACACTATCTTCTCACATAGCTTCCAACTTTCTACGGGAGTAAGGACTCTTGGTCTAAAGGCAAAACATGTTGGATCTGCATGTAATCCAACACCTTCATTGCGAGAAGTAAGTAGCATCTTCCAACCTGCAAAACATATCCAGTTACATGATAGGGAACAAAATGAATTTATGACCAGTGTGAGCATCCTGCTTGCTTTCATATCTTTCTTTTTACAATCACTAGTAAAATTTAAACAAAAAGTGCCTTATCTATGGACCATAAGAGCTCACCTTTTCCCCCCGGAAACACTGCTTTAATGCGGTCCCAGTCTTCTTCTTTCCATACATCATCAAGGACAACCAAATAGCTACCGGTTTCCAGCAATTTAAACAGTTTACCCTGGAGTATATGCTCGTCCATATTTAAATTTTCATCATCATGTGGTTGAAGTTCTTGCCAGATCCTCTGCCAAATATGTTTCTGTGTAAACTGTTGCGAAACACAGACCCATGCGAAACCGTCGAAATGACGTTGTACCATGTCGTGATGAAAGACTTGTCTTGCGAGAGTGGTTTTACCAATACCTCCCATCCCAGATATAGCAACCATTTGAATGTTATCATTCTCCACCAAATGACCAACCAATGCTTCAACACTCTGTTCCACCCCAACAAGATCGCTTTCAGAACTGTTAGCAAATGTTTGCCGGATCTCCCTTTGCTTCCTTTGTCTTTCTTGCAACGACAACGAACAACCACCATCGATGATCTGTTGTATCCCTAAACTCTGCATTCCCCGAATCAACTCAGAGATCTTCTTAGTTATGCCTTCAATATCTGAAGCAAATTTCCGGCGATCCACTAAGAAGGAAGCAAGTCTTCTTGCATGCTTCTTGATCCCTTTTTCTTTTCCTCTAAATTCGTTCAGAAGAAAAGATTCGATTATATCCTCAGCATCATAAACGATGTCCTTGACATCTTCTAAGAAGTTTCTCACCCTTTTACTTTCATGTTTCTTGGCATCTGCATCTTCCAACAACGACTGTAACCTTCCCAGCTGACGCTTTAGTCCATCAACTTGCTCATCTATCCCATTCAATCGCGAAGATTCTCGATTCAGAAGCTCCCAAAGCTTATGAACTCCAAACAACACAACTCCTTCAGCCATAACCCTTTACGAGATGGACAGATCGTTCTAGTGAGAAAAGAAACCTCTTGGAGATAAGTAAAACATAAGAAACTTTTTCTAAAACAGTCCCGTAATAAGTTTTGACTAAACAATACAGGTATTGCTTATATATAATACAACCAATGGAACTGATTTAAAATCGTGAAACGAGATCTTATAATAATTCAAAGAATTTTTTTCAAGCAGCTTCGACTCACCACAACAAAGTACAAACAACGGATTAAAGCAAAATATATAAAACTTACCTTCTGTGAATCAGCTGTGCTATACTGGCTTGTGTAGTCACGACAAGAAGAGAGATGCATTTCGATAAGACTCAGCTAAAAAGTCCAGTGAGAGTTGAGTCCAAGTCAAGCTTGTCTAGCTGTCAATCCATTGGCTTAGAATTCTCCACGATAACATCTTTTATGATCAATGATCAGTGCCACCTGTAATTCTTCTTCTTCTTCTTCTTTTTTCTTTTTAACAAATCCCAAAATGGTGAATAAAAGAACCAAGAATCATCAAAGAATTCAGCATCTGATAAATAGTTTAAGCAATCTACTGAACATTATTTAAGATACATCGACTAGGCCATAGACGTTAACAAAATATTACAGAAAAAAATTCTTTACAACTAAAATTTCAGTGGACACAACTTCACCAAGGTAATACTCTTCCCTCTGGTCGTATCTCTGACCCATCTTCGTCTTTGAAATCAAAATCAAGCTTCTCCATAACCATGCCTACTCTATCTCCATATACACATTCACCATGACGACTCTCATTGCTTTTGTTTCTCACTGTTTTTTTGCAGGACTGGCTTGGGCTCACTTCAAAATCATCATCCTCGGCTACATTTGGACTAATGTTCTCGTCTCTTCTCCTCTTCCCTGAATCGGGACTGTCGTTGCTGATAATGGAGTCTTTCTTATTGGTTCCATAGTACTCATTTACGGTTGATTCTATTGTTTCCAACAACCGATCACCGTACTTGCTTACTTTGGCCCTGAAAGAGAGTTTTTAGATACACATCATCATCACACACTTTTACGTATTTCTTCATTGTTTTGGTGATTAAGAGTAGAGGTTTGGAAAGAAAAGCACAACTTACTTCCCTAGGCCATTGATTTCAAGGAGTTCCTCTTTGGTTCTCGGAATTCGTCTGCTTATCTGCTGAAGTGTTGAATTGCTGCCACCACACACAGAGAGATTTTGTGAGGTACGAATCAAATTGACCATGATCAAGTACAGAGCTAGGGAAATGAGAAGCGGAACATCTTCGGGACTTACATGAATATATGATATGCCATGACACCATCAGGGGCTTCTTTGACAAGAGCTGTACGAAGCTTCCTCAAGGCTGTGTACATGTTTGCGGAGAGATTCTAGAGAAAAAGATCAACAAACCAACCTCAGGGATTCAGAGTGGTAGATTAATGTCACTAAGAAAAAAAGAGACTGAACTACAAAGAGCTATACCAAATCTTTTGGAGGAGCATCTTCTGTTGGAAGTGGAAGAGTACTTTGCTTCTCCGATGTTAGCGGACCTTTTACAGGGGTTGCCCCGGGTTTACTTGGCTTTAATACTTTTACAGAAGAAGGGAATCTGCAACAGATTATGGAAGTCTTAGCTAAAGTAATTTTAACAAGCACAGAAAATTGCCAATAATTTGCTCAAACCTAGTTCCTGTAAACCTTAATGAAAGATATACGCAAAGTCATACCTCATCATTATAGTCTGCCTTCCAGATAAAAGTAAGGCAGCCTTTGCGTTATTCACCTAGATACAATAGGAAATTAGCCGTTAGGTGTGTTAACCGCTGCAAAAATGGATGTTAAATGCTCACACAGAGACAATCAGGGTTAGTATCATCCTTAATCATCAATGAGCGGGAGAACCAAAGTGGAATTTATTCACAATTAAGTACCTTGAGCAACGATGACACAGATCCATACATATCACTTTTCCTAACATCTTCCACAAGAATGTCCTCAGTTACGAGATAGTGCAAAATACGAGAGACTTCAATTTTTGATATATGTTTTCCAGCTCCATGCAGCTGCAAAGTCTCATGTCTATGTTTCTTTACCTAGAAGCAAAGAAACCAGTTAATTTTCCAAGAGATCGAGCCATGGATTGCTGAGCTTGAGAAGCCAAGGCTTTCATTAACAGTTAGCCTTTACCAAGTATGAAAAAGAGACAATGGTTTATGAGGCGACACAGGTTATAATATATGTTTAGAAATATCTCCTAAAGCTTGAAGGAATTGTGGATTATTATTATTTGTGCATACCATTTGGTTTAAGGAACCTCTGTAGACTTCAAGAATATGAGCTGAAGAAAACCTTTCTCCTGTTTGCTTCACCAGTTCAACCTGTGCAATACAAGTGATATACACGTGACCAATAATAACACATCTAACAAGTGATATACAGAGCGAGCTTTTAATAATTTCTATACCAGTTGCCTTGTGATCAAGGTGACATCTTTGTCAATCAAACTCTGAGTACTGCAACAATTATCACATGTATTTTTGCAGTTTGTGGAATCGAATTTTTCCCCGAAATGCACTAGTTGTAGGAAGCGTCGGCAGTCCACCTCATTTTCGCAGTAACTAACCTGAAGCAATAAAAATTGGAGAACCATCTCAGCTAGTATACCCTCAAAAGAAAAAGAAAAAAGGAATCTTCACATTAAGTACCATCCGGAGAAGGTTCTCAGTATTTGTTTCAAGTATCCTCCCTGAACTTGCTACACGATTATACCCAGTTGCCGTGGGGCTTTGGTCAACTCCTCCTTGGCTAATCATATGTTTAACTCGTATCTGAAATAATATTGTGTATGCATAAACATGACCAAGAGCAGAGATGAAAGAAATTTATCATTCCAGACCAACAAAGCGGACAAGAAAAAATAATATGGTAGTTTATATGCACTTACATAGTCGCCATAACCGTAATACAAAACACAAGATGACCGCTGGCCATCCCTGCCAGCACGACCGCATTCCTTGGATTTGGGAAATATAGCTTATGTGAGTTTCAAAAAGAAATACCAGTATCTAGCTTTAGTTATAAGAGATTTCCATGATTTATTGTATAATTTAAATACCTGATGATAGCCTTCTATAGACTTCGGGAGCGAGTGATGAATAACAAAGCGGACATCAGGCTTGTTGATTCCTGAAAAGTGCAATGTTAATGGGCAGCAACATTCGATGATTTAAAACAACATTAGCAAAAACCAATACCCATTCCAAATGCCACAGTAGCACATATTATATTGATTTCATCCTTGCTCCATTGTGTCTGTACAAAGGCACGTTGCTCAGGCTCCATACTGCCATGGTAGAATGCTGCTTTATGACCAAACTCCTAAAAAATAGTATCCAATTCTACATTTAAATACAATATTTGTGGTATGCACACGACTTGGTAAAGCTTCAATATACAAATGACCAACCTGCAACCTTTCAGCGACTTTTTCGCAGTCCATTCTTGAAAGACAATATATAATTCCACACTCATCGAAATGGTTTTCTTTAATAAATTTGTCAATATCTTCCAGACACTTTTTTGTCTTGGGAACAACGGAATACCTGCAAAATTCTTGGTAAGCAGCATTCTGGAATACATATATGGGTTTAAATAGTTTTACCTTACCATAGATTTGGGCGATTAAAACTTTGTCGGAACACAACACAGTTAACAAGGCCAAGGGCTTGTACAACATCTTCTTTCACACTGGCTGTTGCTGTAGCTGTTAAAGCTAACACGGGAATGCCAGGAAACTTCTGCTTCAGAATACCAAGACTCTGCATATTCCACAATACTTTTGGTGGGTAAAAAAGGAAAATTATGTTTGTCGAAAAAAGTAAGAGAGCCTTGTTTGAAGCTTTTGATGGCCTAACCTGGTAGTCTGGCCGAAAGTCATGCCCCCATTGGCTCACACAATGAGCTTCATCAATAACAAACCGAGCAAGCAAACCACGAGCATTTAAGTTTTCCAGATGCCTCAAAAGAGAATCGCTTCTGTAGCCAAGAAAGAGATACATCTTAGCTACGTGTTATCAATAATATCTTTCAGTGTGGTAGAGCCTTGCATTAATTCTCCACATCTACGCTAATAACTAATCTAGAATCATAAGAAACCTCTGGTAGTACTGCATGATTCACAGGCCATACTACCCAAGGCCATTAATAGAAGAATACAAAACAAGTCAAAAACAGAAAGAGGAGTTTTATATATAAAAAATAACAACTCACTTTGCCACTTTTTCAGGTGTGACATATAGTAATTTGTACTTAGAATGCTCGGAATTCAGCTCCTGAAAGATCTTCAGTTGTTCGGCCCATTCCATGCTGGCGCTTAAGGAAGCAGCGGGTATATTGGCCTGTGACCATGATTCAGAAATTAATTTATACGGTAATAACTCATCAGTGAAATAGAAGATACAAATAGAATCTGTGAGGGGGGGGGGTTGCTGAAGTGTTCACCTGCAATAGGTTCATTATCTGGTCTTGAATAAGTGACACAAGTGGAGAAATGACTAATGTAATTCCTGGACAGATCAGAGCAGGGAGCTGCCAAAATAAGATGTTAGAAAACAGCTTGGAGAACACTACTTGAAACTTTCATCTCTTCTCTGTAGGATGTATACAACTATCTCAATGAAAAACAAGAAGTAGATTTAAGAATCAAAGTGAAATTAAAATATAATGGTTTCAGTATAGTGACCTGATATGTCAAACTCTTCCCTCCTCCAGTTGGCATCAAAACAAAAACATCAGAGCCACTCATTGTTGCATTGATGATTTCTCTCTGGTTAGGTCGAAACGAGTGATTTCCAAAAACTTTTTTGTTATTAATCTGAACGTTGCAAGGAAACACATGAGTACAAGGAACGTAAATGAACAAAGATAAGAGAAAGTCAGCTAATCACCTCCAATTTTCTTGTCCAGGGAAAATCATGACTGCTCCATCTTTTGTCGTTTGAACCTTCGGTGTAGGTCACGTCAATAATCTTCGGAACATATTGTTCCCTCTCTACAGGAGCAGATGAAAGACCATACTTATCTATAGAAAATGAAGAATCTCTTGGCATGTTCCAGCTATCACAGGCATATCTTCCATGGTCACTTGGAAGAGATCGAAAATCAGTTTGTGGATTATCCATTGTATAATTTGTTGATTTAGGTGTTTCATACTGGAAAGTACGAGTAGCTGTAGATGACAAAAACTGAGATTTCTGACTATCTTTATCTCGGATATGGTTCTCGAGCTCCTGAATTTGCTTCTTCAGCTGTAACCTAGCAACAACACAAGTTGAGACACATTAGAAACTGAACAAAAGTCAAGACATACTCACAGTTGTGATACAATTCAATACTCAAATTCAAGAAACAGATGCGTTATCTATTATTTCTTTAAGCCTAATCTATTCTCGCTGTATTATTCCCCGATAAATTTTGCTAGAATATACCACAGCCTCCGAAAGGAAGCTAAATTGTTACTCTTATAGAAAAGGGAAATTTAACAGCCACAAAAAACGGGAGCAAAATTGATTGGGCTATAAACCTCTCTTGACGAAGCTGTTCAACACGATCAGGACTCAGGTCAGTAGCATCGTCAAGGAGTTCATTTGATATTGCAAGCAACACATCCTTCATTTGTTCCACATGGGTTGAAGCTTCTGGACAAAGCCCTAACTGAGTAGATACCAACATCAAACAAAATGAGAAAACCAATGGGTTCAAAACCGTTGAAGCAAAAAAGAAAAAAGAAAAAAAAGAGAAAAGCAGTAGTCATACCTTTATTCCATGACTACAGTTGGAACGTAATTCAGGAGGCAGACAACACTCTTCTTCTAATCTGGAAGCACTTCTATCCACAGGTGGAGTCCTCAATGAAAAATTTGATACTGATGGCTGCGGAGTACTAGTAGATTGGTAGTGTTCCATCACAATTTGGTCGACATCAATATTCTGCATCACAAAGTGTTTACATGCTTGAGTTGACGTATTTTTTAACAACAAAGCACTTTTCTACATAAGCATCTATGAAAGTTTATACCACAAGCTATGCTATACGTGGCTTTTATTTTTGATGTCATGGAAATATGCTACCATTTACAGATACTACAAATTCAAGATTGAGAAAACTAGCTTGTTTACATCGGAGAACTACACAAGGAAAAACGATGTGCTACTTTCACCAACAACATTACCTCAAGTATGTCATCATCATCAATATCATCAAGAAATGCTTTTCCAGATTCCAACTGCTCAGCTGGGAATGAAAAATTCCTGAATGATTTCTCCACACCATTTAAATGCGTGCATCTGGGTTCTGATTCTCTGACCTCATGGTTTACCCGTGGAAACTTTTCAGAAATTATTTTATCATCACCAGGGACAGCGGAAGGAAAACTGTGAGAGGATCTTCCAGTTCCTGAAACATTCTTTGCACTTTGGTTTTGTCGACTGTTTGAATGAAAAGAAACATCAGTGCTAGATATAACTTTCATGGTGGATCTCTCTCTTGCAGAATATGAGCCATTGGTACCACCATCACCAATGGGGGGAGTCACGCCAGGTCTTAGGTAGGCATTATTTATTGAGAGACTTGAAAGAGCACGCCAAGCCTGCCAACATAGGATACCAATAACTATATATGTACAGTTCATAAAAAGAGGTCTATCTAAAAAGGGAAGGTCAACCAGTTCTAGGGAAATATAAAAACTATGATGATATAATATTTATTCAACGAAATGGGAAGAGAAAAAAACATGTAATGAAATCCTACTTATGACGAGGGGAATACATCAGTTAAAAACTTAAATACTAATTACCACCGCAATATCCCTTGAAAGAATATTACCTTTCCAATTTGCGGGTGCGCCAAAGTATGCACATTCACACTGGGAAACGAAATTGACCTAAGCAAAAAGAGTACAAAGCTTTTCAAAGATTTGTGAATCACATAGTTGTAAACAGATTCAAGAAGAAGACAAAGAAAACCTCACTAGAATTCCATCACTAACATACTCTTACAAGTAACATCAAAGAGACATACTATGCACATATCATTTAGTATTACTTGGGGCAGTTTGGTGGTATGAAAGTCAACCCATACAACCGAAGCCTCTATTTTGTACAAAGCTATTGATAAGAAAACAAAACTCACATTGGCACACAGAACCAAATGATGCTGGAAAAGCCATAACACACAATGTGGTGGAAAGCTATCCTTCAATCACTTACTTTGTTTAATAGTTAAATCTTCAAAAGTTTTAATTCTATGAATCAAAACAGCAGATAGTACTGGGCCAAAGTATATGACAAGGAACAATGACAGAAGACAAAAGCAGATGATTGTTCTCAAAATAATGACCATATAGCCATATTACCTTGCAGCCATATCTCTAGGCTTTTGACTTTCTAGAGTGTAAAGGACATTGGAGCTCAGAAACTTAGTCACAGATGATGGACTCTCGAGCACCTTTGCATGTTCTGACCAATTCGTTTGAGGACCTCTAGGTTTCTGAACTTCAGTGAGATGACTCTTACTGCATTAAAAAAAAAAGGTAAGGGAGGTCAAACAAAATGAAGAAACTGCCAGAAAATTTTGGAATAAACCAGAGTGTACAGGGAAAAGATCAATCTTGCCTCATTTGACTCGAATTAATCAGAGGTTTAACATGCTGAAGAGGTTCCAGTAAATTTATCTTCCCTTGACACCGCAATTTAGTCACTTAATAAACACATAAAAAGAAATTGCGTTCAGATTAGTAGGTGCTGATGATTATGCCAACAAGAGCTAAAAAACTTTACACATCATCACTGACAACACATACAAAGTTATCAAATCTAATGCAATTTACAGAAATCTGCCAAATTTCGGTTGAGAATGATATGTCAAACACAAAATCAAGTGAGAAAACAAATCTGCTAGTTTATACCCACCAATTTCAGCATTAGAAAAACGGTAAAATACTCCCAAAAAAAAAAATTGAAGTGAACTGATCAGTCATGACTCTAAGGGATTAGTCTTTACTCACGGACAATGAAAACCCTAATCGAAAACTAAACAGAAAGATTCACAGGCCGAAGAAACGCATCTGTGCAAGAAAGAACGAAACGAAAACCCTAGAAATGAATGCGAAACGAAAGCCAAGAGAATACATTTTAGAGTCTTTTGCTCCTACACCGTCACTTTAGCACTCCGACGGCGAAACAATCCGGAATGTTGGCGAGACGAAGTGGAGGATATAATGGAAGCCACCGACTTGAGCTCAAGGCCGTAGAAGATTATGCGTTTTCCTAATGGCGGGATTGTTTCCCTCTAATATTCACATTTTCGGACGGAAACAAAAAATATTTTTTAAACATTTCAATTATTATTGTTCACATATTTTCAACATTCCAAAATTAGCTTTGTATCATAATTTTGCATTTTTTAAAATGAGAAAACAGAGGTAACAAAATAAAAATACTCTTAGGTAGAAGATGATAAAATCTAATTTACAAAATATTTATTCGAGGTCACAATGTTCAATGTGTAGCAAGGCCTCATCAACAACCTCTGTCTCTTCTTCTTATACTACAAATTTTACAAATCTCCAAAACCATAATAAATACCAAAACCCAAAGCATTGTAAAGGCAAACACGAGAACAGAGAATTTTAAAGTTTCAACAAACCAAAGAGAACTTTTTTCTTACACAAACCAAATACCAAAATATCAACTGATTCTGACTTCACCACTTGCGTGTACTTCCTTTACAGTCTTGTCGTATTCATCTTCATCGTCTTCCTCTTCTTCTAAATCCTCCTCCTCTTCCTCCTCCACGTCTTCTGCATCTTCCTCCTTTCCTTCTGCACCTCCCCAGCCAAAACCTCCAATGGACCGAGAAACAGGAGGTGGCGTTTTGGCGTCTGCCACTATCTTCATGATCTCTTCAACAGTCTGAAAGGAGAAGGTTGGTTTCTCTTTCTTGAAATAGGCAGCTTGAGCTGTCTCTGTAAGTTCCCTTGGCAAGTTCTTCAAGAACCATGGATGTTTCTTGATTTCTGCAATGGTAATCCTCTGCGAAAACAACAAGTACAATAGCTCAATATCAAACATGACCATCTTTCAAAACATTTAGCTTGAGTGGGCTTTGCGATAAATATATACCTTGAGTGAATTGGCGACAAATATACGGGAAAGGAGATGTTTGCAATCCTGTGAAATATGGACATAGTCTGGGATCTTGTACTGAACAGCCATGATTTTCTGTATAACAAGATCACATATTGATGAACAGGATGTAGCATGCTAAGCACGAGGTATGCAAACACATGGCACAAAAAAAGAAAGAAACCTACTTGTATTGTTTTCCTGAAGTTTTTGGGGTCGTCCTGGTCTTCAAATGGGTATGCTCCAACCAACATGACATAAAGAGTCACTCCACAAGACCATACATCAGCCATCTAGAGGGAAAAAAATATTAGCAATGTCTCTAAGAACATAATGTCATAAAACCCGAAAAGAAAAAAGTAAAGAGCATGACAGTTTCTTAAAAACTCATCGGTTTATGTAAGTTCATCGCATTGTGCATGATGCATGATTACCTTGCCATCATATTCTCTCCGAGAAAGAACCTCAGGTGCAATATACGCTGGAGTTCCAACTGTTGATTTCGGCCTAGAGTGTAGAAGAGAGGACTACAAAAGAAGAACAACAAAACACTTGACAATGGCTTTACGACAAAGGGGAAGAACAAAAGTGGATCTCAAACACAAGGGCATAACTTGGATGTTTTTTTATAGTGCCAGACCTTAGAATAACCAAAATCACAGATTTTCAGACGTGGAGCAGGACTTCCATCCAAGAGCGTATTCTCAAGCTTCAGATCTCTATGGCATATTTGCTGCAGCAGAATTGGCATAAAATGGCCACATGATTGATTAACAAAACGATTTCAAGCATTTAAATTAAGTTGTTTCTCTGTCTTACCATAGCATGGCAATAGCTAACACCTGATATAAGCTGCTGGAAGAAGTATCTCGCCTGGAGAAAACAAAAAGGATTAGAAAGTAGGTCTGGATCTCATCACCAAAGCAACAACTACTAATGATGAATCGCATATGTCACATATCACAATTGTTTCATGAGTGATAACAAATAAGAGAAGATTCAAATCTCTTCTTCTCTTTTCTTCCTCCTAATCTAGCCAAAGACCATACAAAACTCTGAAATTTATCCTAAAGAGTACTTGCATATTAGCAAAAGTATGCCACAATTTCAAATGCCAAACTCACCTCATCCTCACTAAATCTTCCAGCACTGCATATACGCTCAAATAGCTCACCACCAGCAGCATATTCCATAGCAATGGCAAGATGGGTTGGAGTCAACACCACCTGTAAAATCCATAAACCCCACGTTTAGAAGTTGAAGGATAATAGATTATCAGTAGAACTTCTCCAGGTCAAGCAGTAAGAAATTCACTAACCTCCTTAAACCGAATTATATTCGGATGACGAAGTGATCGATGGTTAATGATCTCTCTTGCCACGTTCTCATCAATCTGTATCCAGAAACAACAAAGCCAATACTCACTCTACAAATCTTATGAGCAACAAATCTAATGCTACATTCTTTGTTGTGAACAACTACCACTACGTTAAACACACAATCAGCTAAAGATATTTAAAAAAATCCATAACAACAATTCTAAAATTCATTGTTCTCCTCAAAATCAAGTCATTCTTATTATGCTTATCTGGGTATTGGATCATTCAGCTCACAGAGAGAAACATGAGTATGTATCTTGAGATAAGAAATATGTAGAGAAGAACCTTAGGACCACGCTCGATGTACTTCATGGCAACAAGTTCCTTAGAGTTTTTAACCTTCATGAGCCTGGCCACTCCAAAATTCCCAGCACCTATGTCTTTCACCAGCTCGTACTTGTCCATTCTCGCTAGCCAAAATCAGACAACCCTAATTCCAAACACACAAAAACAGAAAGAAAGCCAAAGAAAATCTCCAAAATTCTCGTTAAAATTCAACTCCAGTTCAAGCCCTAGCAGCTACGAATTTCACGTAAAATCATAAACAAACAGAAAAAACGAGACACAAAACAAGACAGTATCCCAAAATCAAAGATGCGGTTCCGAGATCTCGCGATTCGCTAAGAAAGTGAAAAACAAAAAAAAAGGAAAGAGATGACGATGGAAGGTAAAATTGAGATTTGGGATTGGAGAGATTTGAAGGCAAAGCGAAGAATCGACTTTTTTGTTTTGTAGGAATTATTGTGTTTTTTTTTTTCTTGATTTTTATTCTTGGGGTGAAATTTTAAGAGATGGAATTTTTGTTTTAAGAGAGAAAATAATGATGAGAATGAAGAATATCTTTTTTTTTTTTTTTTGACGACAGAGAGAATGAAGAATATCTATGGCTAAGCTAAACTCCATGATATGCTTTTAAAAAAAACAAAAAAAAATTAATTGATAGGGAAATAATATTAAACTTTTTAACAAAAAAAGGGAACTAATATTAAAGGAGATTTTTTAAAAAAGCGGGACCCACAAGTTTCCATGCTATCCATACTTGTTTCCCTTTCTAATTCGACTGCCGTTGTACGGAAACTAATTCCGTTTTCTTTATGTCACCAATACGTTTTTTCTTTCTTTCTCGTAATTACATAATTTAAAAGAACAAGTAAAAAAAACAAAAGAAAATATTACAAAATATCTATATATTGATATCTTAATTGATACGAAATACTGATATCCAAACGAAAAATATATTGATTTGTAAAAATTTAAGTTTATCGAGTATGGATTGATTTTAAAAAATACAAAATAAACAAATAAATTATCTGTTGCCCTTTAGTATCAAAAGCATCTTGGAAATTCGCTCGTTCTTTTAATGATTAATTATGTAATTATATTTGTTCCTGTATATTTAGATTTGCTTAATCTTGATTTACTATGAATGTATAGACTTTTGCATCTGATTTAATTTCAAAGAATGATGAGATGTTAAAAAAAATTATCGAGTAATTTATAGAAGTTATAATGTATATAGTTTCCATCACAAAATAATTAATTTAAAATATATTTAAAATTATTTATTATAAAGGTTAATAACAACTTATATCATCTTATTTTATTTTATTGAATATTCTTGCTATTATTAAAATTTTAAATAATACAATAACACTTCTATAAAATTTTCACATTAATAAATTATGTCCTTACAGTAAATTTGCAACATAAAATTGTAATTTCTACCACATATTATGTACTACAAGAAATTGCAACTCAGTAAATAGTAAATACTATATTTTACTTGAGAATACATTAGACCACGATTATCGCTGTATCTTAAAACCGTCTCTTATGTTTATTTATTAATTTATTTAATCAGAAGATATTAAAATAGTTAAAAGGCGTCTTTTATTTTAGAAACGTAAGAGACGGTTCTTAAGTTTCTTAACTCACTTTAATATTAAACAAATAGTTAAGAAACCCATTTTTTGAGTTAATCATGCTCTTTATGGCGTACGTTGCATTGTTTTACATGTAACATAGCTTGCGGAGGCATTGACCTACCGTTCGTTTTATGTATGGGCTTTAAGCTATTATACGTTTCTACGTTCATAGGCCCAATTGATGGAGTAAAACAAAAAACACACATCGTAAGCCTTATAATTTTTCTATTACCCAAAATCTCTACAAAGTAAAACACTGAGCTGAGGATCTCGCTCTCTCTCTCCCTATCGGTCTCTCGCTCCCTCTTCCTCAGATCTGATCGTCCGCCGGTTTTCATGATGCCGTCTTCCTCCGCCGCCGTCGCCGTATTATTTCTTCTCGTTTCCCTTCTCGCACCTACGTTCGCATCCGATTCAGATCACAAGGTATGAGTCAGATCTCCAGTCGTTTTGTTTTAATGCAGCTCGAATCAAGTACTGTGTCCGTAGATCTTGTGATTTGCATGGTGTTTGCGATAAAAAAAATTTAATGGATCTGTTCGTTTTCGGGTGAGTAGGATCCTCGAGGCTTCCATCCAATTGCTTATTCGTTGCAAAGTATATGAGTATTTTAATTCCTTCATTGTGCTTTTAGGCTTCACCCAATCTCGGCTCTATAATAAATTTTGCTATGGGGTTGGGATGCTCGTTTGTTTGATACTCAAAAACCCAGCTTCTGAAAGCTGTAGTCTGTTTGACGTTCAAAGATGTGGATCAATACTCAACTACGTAATTGAGTGGCATTTTATTTATCATTTTCCCTCGGTGATCTCGAAAGTAAAAGCGAGAAGCGAGATATGCACCTGTACTTTCTTGTTGTGTATAGCTTTTATTGGGGATATAGCATCTACTATATGCAGATCTTGAAGTTCTGATTTCTGAGGTCGGGAAAAGTGTAGAAATTGTTTCGAATTTGATATTGAAAGTTTCACACCTGCTGATGTTCAGTTTTAGCTCAAACTTATTTTTGCCTTTTGTGATATTGGAGATCATGAGATCCAGGGCTTTATGCTTTTGCTCCCTCTGCCTTCTTACTCTTGCAAGACGAGTTAAATTTAACTTTTATGTACATCTAAATTAAATTCCAACTATTACCTTTTCTGCTTTAAAGATGACAGATGAGGCGGATTATGCATTATTGCTAGCGCAATCTGGTAGCCTTGTTAGAGGATTAGTCTAGAGGCCTTTACTTCTGTGGAACCAAAAGTATAGTGAACAAATTTGGAATGATGCAAATTGGTTGTCTTTTATCTGTAAAACCTGAGCCATTTGTGTGAAGACTTTAACTCTTGATTCTTGAAATGATATTGCACTCAACCCTTTATTATTATCTGTCTACTGTCTAGGTTTGATATTTAGTTCTGTTCTCTTTAATGGATTATTTGGTTCATACACCCTCTTGCTAGTTGATCCCATAAGCTTTTACATTTCTTTTCATTTCTGTCAACCCAATGCCCTTGCTTTCACCTTTTTCAGTATCAAGCCGATGAGCAGGTTACCCTGTGGGTGAACAAAGTTGGTCCATATAACAATCCACAAGAAACATACAACTATTACAGTCTTCCGTTTTGCCGTCCATCTGAAAACAATGTTCACAAATGGGGTGGTCTTGGTGAAGTTCTTGGTGGAAATGAGCTGATTGACAGTGAGATTGCGATAAAGTTCTTGAGTATGTTTCAATTCTTAACTAGCTTCTGTTTCATACTAATTAGCTTACTTGTGCTCTAATTACAATACCTTTTCTGTTTTTTCCACAGAGAATGTTGACAGAAATGTCATCTGTCAACTTAAACTCGATGACACTAAGGTCAAGCATTTTAAAGATGCCATTGAATCTAGCTACTGGTTTGAATTTTTTATGGGTATGTTTCACATTTCCTTGAAACATATTGCCGATTGAAATAGCATGAAAAATAGGAAGGTTATTAGCTCCAGAGAAAAGATGTCTACTATGTAAAGTTTGAAAACATTTTGTATTTGCCGAGTTTGCTTTAGGTTCTTTTTCCATCATACAAATCTAAAATTCTCTATATTTACTTCACTGCATTGCCAATATCATTTATGGCATTGGAAGTTGTAGGATATTTAATCTTACATTTGTTTACTATTTCTCACATTAATGGAGCTGGAAAGGTATCTTCTTTGGATTGCTAACCTTATCCCTCACTTTTCTGTGGCATTTGATTTGTGTGGACTTATCGGGTGGTTCTTACCTCAGATGATCTACCTTTGTGGGGTATGACTTTTGTTTATTTACGTGAAACATCCAAAATTTATCATTTTCTTTTGTAGTTTTAGATAGTTTTAATACCGTCTCATTGCTGTTGTAGGCTTTGTGGGTGAGCTGCATCCAGACAAAAATAGTGAAAACGGCAAGCATGTCCTCTACACACATAAGAACATTATTGTCAAATACAACAAAGACCAGGTCGGTTATTGCTAAGCCATTAAGCAATAATATGGATATCATGTGAACTATATGCTGTGATCTTATTTATTTATTTTATATAGATCATTCATGTTAATCTCACTCAAGACAACCCAAGGCCATTGGAAGCAGATAGAACAGTGGACCTGACGTATTCTGTGCAATGGATTCCAACTAATGTCACATTTGCTCGCCGTTTTGACGTATATCTGGATTATCCATTCTTTGAACACCAGGTAACTTATAGGGTGCTATGTATTAGTCTTTAACCTTCTGCCATTGTTTTTGATTTAGATTGGTTCACAGATTTATAATGTATCACACTGAATGCCCCATTTCCTGCTTGTTCAAAAGTTCAAGCCTCAATTTTTTAACGAAAATTTAGCAAATTGCAAATTTCATCTCTTCAAGATTTCTGTTCAAGCTTTATAAGCCTTCTTTTTTTTTTCTTGCAGATCCACTGGTTCTCCATCTTTAACTCGTTCATGATGGTTATTTTCCTCACTGGTTTGGTCTCAATGATATTGATGAGGACTCTCAGAAATGATTATGCAAAGTATGCTCGAGAAGATGATGATCTTGAGAGCTTGGTGATGTCTCCTCAACTTTTATTTGTCAATAGGCAGTTTTTCCAACACTTTTTCTTTATTTTTAAGTGCAAGACTGTATAACCACATCTGACATTAGTATTGATGAGCACAGGAACGGGATGTAAGTGAAGAATCTGGTTGGAAACTTGTGCACGGAGATGTTTTCAGGCCAGCAAGTAGTCTAGTTCTTCTCTCAGCTGTTGTTGGCACAGGTGCACAGTTGGCGTTGCTGGTTCTTCTTGTCATATTAATGGCCATTGTGGGAACTCTCTACGTTGGGTATGTATTACACTCTTCTTTTCACCTGCGACCAAACTTTTGTGTTGCTGTTTTCCCTATATTCTTTGTAGTATTTTTTATTTGCTTGTATATTTGGATATTGCTCACCTCGTATTCCAATTATTTCAGGAGAGGAGCAATCGTCACAACTTTCATAGTTTGCTATGCTCTGACTTCCTTTGTCTCTGGTTATGTGAGCGGTGGAATGTACTCAAGAAGCGGGGGTATGACTTACTCTAATTGGCATATCTCTCCAGTGTTAGTTTCCTCTGTAACTATTCAAGTAATTTAAATGCTGGTTTATTCAGGTAAACACTGGATCAAGTGCATGGTCCTTACGGCTTCTCTCTTCCCCTTTTTGTGCTTCGGAATTGGCTTTCTCCTTAACACAATTGCCATATTCTATGGATCTCTGGCGGCTATTCCTTTTGGGACAATGGTGGTTGTGTTTGTAATTTGGGGTTTCATTTCCTTCCCCTTAGCCCTCCTTGGGACTGTCGTTGGAAGAAACTGGAGCGGTGCGCCAAACAATCCATGCCGTGTGAAAACCATTCCACGTCCAATCCCTGAGAAAAAGTGGTACTTGACTCCATCTGTTGTATCCCTGATGGGAGGTTTGCTACCCTTTGGAAGCATCTTCATTGAGATGTACTTTGTCTTCACATCCTTCTGGAATTACAAGGTAAGAGTAGTTGCTTTGATAAGAACAAAGCTATGAAACTGTTAATTCTTATTCCAATTGACCAAACTCGAGAGATTGAGTAATGAGAAAATCTCAACTCTCAACCAAACCCGAAAAATCAACCACCATCAGCATTCTGCCTAGACAGCCTTCATGATCTAGCCCTCACTTACTCTTTAACCAACTCACAACAGCTACGATCTGCTACATTAAGACCTAGGGTAGCTATAGTAGACCTATTGCTAAAGTTTGAGCAGCTGAACTTCTTCAAGTAGATCCACTTTGTTTTGGCTATTTTCTGAAAGTTTTTTTTTTTTTGTTTTGGTTCGACAGGTCTACTATGTGTATGGATTCATGCTACTGGTTTTTGTAATTCTCGTCATAGTGACGGTGTGTGTGACAATCGTGGGAACATATTTCCTGCTGAATGCAGAGAACTATCACTGGCAATGGACATCCTTTTTCTCTGCTGCTTCGACAGCTGTCTATGTCTACTTATACTCCATCTATTACTACTACGTAAAGACCAAGATGTCTGGATTCTTCCAGACAAGTTTCTACTTTGGATACACCATGATGTTCTGTCTTGGCCTTGGAATCCTTTGCGGTGGGCTCACTCTCTCTATTCTCTTCAAACAAACGAGTGGTGTTACTGATTTGACTAAACCTTCTTGTGAAAATTTTGGCAGGAGCTGTTGGCTACTTGGGATCAAATCTGTTTGTAAGGAGGATCTACAGAAACATCAAGTGCGACTAGAGGAGGTAAATGAAAAAAATGGAGAAAACAAATCCAATTAGAAGGAAGCTTCCTACGAGGTTATATATTATATTCAAGGGACATATATATTCTCCAATGGGGGCTTTTGTCTCTTCATCTTCTTTTTTCATCTTATTTTTTTCCCCTTTTTTGGTAAGTGAATTGTTCTCTTTAGATTAGAATTGAGTGGGTGTACTATACTACTACTACCTGTAATCTTTTTCCCTATCTTTTTTTTTTGTTCGTATTTACTTCAATTCACTTAGATCATTGAATGGTGTCCTTTAGGAGCAATTGGATAACGGGTGAATTTAATGGTTATCCGTAAAGTCTTTTCAAAGAAAATTCTGACTCAGTCTGTTCGGAAATTACATGCATTGGTTCAATCTGAAAACTTAGTGGGACCTTGCGACCACTAAAAGTGCACAACTTAATATGCCTATAATAAATTAACGGAGACAAAATAGATAAATGCGGATTTTGTTTCCATCACGTTTTGCAATTTCTATCAAGGCTATAGGTTAATAAAGTTTGCCAAGTGATTATATGGGAGAAACATATCACAATTTAAAGCATATTCAGCAATTTCCTTAATAAGTAGCAATGTAGAAGAACCTAAACAAGTCCAGAATCTTCCTAGTCGCACATATATTGAAGGTGACTTGTCCCAAGTCTAAACCACATATTTACTCCCACCAACGAAATATTGCACAAATGTAAAACACAGACACAGTGACAATCACCAAGAAGATAACACAAGAACCCACACATCGTATGCCACGTGGCAGAGACACCTCCTTATAATCCTCACTCCCTCGCGCCTTGTACGCCATTTTCACAAAGCCACACACACTAACTCACAGAATCTGTAGTAGAATCATCATCTTTCATCGATGGCTTCCACTGCTCTCTCCAGCGCTATCGTTAGCACCTCTTTCCTCCGCCGTCAACAAACACCAATCAGTCTCAGATCTCTCTCGGCGGCCAACACACAATCCCTCTTCGGCCTCAAGTCCTCCACCGCACGCGGCGGTCGTGTCACCGCCATGGCTACCTACAAGGTCAAGTTCATCACACCGGAGGGAGAACAAGAAGTGGAGTGCGAAGAAGACGTCTACGTCCTCGACGCTGCAGAGGAAGCCGGAATCGACTTGCCCTACTCATGCCGTGCCGGATCTTGCTCAAGTTGCGCCGGGAAAGTCGTCTCTGGCTCCATTGACCAGTCGGACCAGAGCTTCTTAGACGATGACCAGATGAACGAAGGGTATGTCTTGACCTGTGTGGCTTATCCGACTTCTGATGTCGTCATCGAAACCCACAAAGAAGAAGCCATTGTTTAAAATTTTAAAGCTTCTTCATGAATTTGATTGAATGGGAAAAAGCTTGATGTATAAGTCATCTCTCTTGTTACTTTGCTAATGTTGCCCTAATTTGGCTCATCCTTTTATAAGATCAATTAATAATAACAAATTTCAATATTTTTGTTCTTTCAATTTGGATTCTTCTTTTAAGATGCAATGTCGAAAGAGAAGTTGCAGAGGGCGTATATTATTTTCGAATCTACAATGTAATCTAAGAGTTACGCCCAAATGGCGAGTGCGGACATAAGTCCAGCTCCAAGGAACAACATTACATAAGACACAACTTGAAGCCTCACATTACAACTCATCCTTTTGCTCAGAAAATCAGCTGCGATGAGGTCTACCAGAGCCATGTACACCAGTATCCCAGCCGAGAGCGAGTCGAGTATCCCCTCAGTGGCCAAAGCTCCTGGGCTATGCGAGTTGAAAGACGAAGCCACTGCGGTTCCAATCCCGATACCTATCGGTGTGGTTAAGGCGAAGAAGCAAGCCATTATGGTCGCTGATTTGTTCCTGAACTGTGCCTGAGAGATGCAGCCTCCGAGAGCAAATCCTTCAAAGAACTGGTGAAATGATAGAGCTGCAATGAGAGGCCTGATCGTGCATGGAGACCGCGATACCCCGAGGGATAAACCAATAATGATTGAGTGCGACACAATCCCAAGCTCCAATATCTGCAAAATCAATAACAAGGGTGAGATAAATCGATAAGATGATGTGTAATACTCTATACATTCCACATTGCAAAGGAGTTGTAAACGACTTATACGAGCTAGCTTTTGAGGTTCTAAAGTGTTTCTAATATTAACATAAACACACACACACACACCCACACAAGCTTCGACTTTGATATATGAATCACAGTTTGTGAAAGGGATACGAGATTCCAACCTGAGAAACAACAACATGCCTAGCTCCATTTTCAACATCTGAAATCCCATGCACATGTCCATGCCCGTGTGAATGTCCATGAGCATGTCCATCGCATGTACCATGGCCATTAGAGTGACTATGTCTATGATGAGCGGCATGTGCACGAATGCCAACAATGTGAATCCCGCCACCATCTTCTTCACCAAAGACTTTATTATCGTTTACTCTTTCCAACACGGGAACAACTGATGTCTCTTCGCGACCAGGCTCAACAACGGGGGCTTCACTAGCAGCCTCATTCCTCTCTTGCTTCCTCTCGTAGTACTGTGTCCCCATGAAATCCACAAGCAGAGTAACTAAAGCAGCAACCATTGCAAAGAAGCCAGGAAAGGGAAACTTGGACCACGGATAATCTGGTAAACAGGGATTACTGAGAGCTTCAGTGCCGCCTGCAAGCATATGGACAAAGCCAGTGGCGAGAATGACACCAGCTGCAAAGGCTTTAGCTGCTACAAAGAGATTTCCCTCGGTTTGAAGAAAGCGACGGTTCCTGCCAATAAGAGGTATGGCTACACCAGCAGCTCCAGCTAGTAGAATGGAAGCAATGGCTACAAACTTAAGAAGAAATGCAGCTGAATCGTCTCGACAAAGGTCTGATTCGCCAGCATCACAGAGGATTGTAGTGGGAGAAGAAGCCATTGTCTCGGGAATTATCTGCAAAATGGACTCTTTGGTGTTTGCACGGTCCATATAGCAACAGATAACGCAATTCAGAACAATTACAGTTGCAGAATCTAGCTAGCAATGAAGGGCAAATCTCATTTCATTTCACTAGATTCGATTGAAAGATGGAAGAACCAAGAGAAAAGAATGACAGTGAAGTGTTCGATGAAATACCTGAGAGAGAATATGTTTCTGATCCAAACGAGTATAGAGGAAACAATTTCCAAAGAACCTATAAAGAGCAAGAGAATCAGACTCCACAATTAAATTCCGAGTAAAAAGAGACGAAGCAAATCGAGGAATTGACTAACATCGACGATGATCATGGGAACAAAAAGAGATTCTTCTTTCTCGGGATCGAGAAGCAGAAGAAAGTGACTTTATTAAAAAAACAGAAAAGGAGGAAACAAATTGGAGAAAAGAGCGAAAGAGTGTCGACATTGTCAGGACGTTGCGATTACGAAGTGGTTCGGTCCGTGTCAGTTCAACACTCATGACTGACTGACGCGATACTAACTTATCTTCTCTTTCTTTGTCTATACTTAGGATTTATGTCGACATTTTTACGTTATTCTGTTTTTTTGTTTTTTTTCACTTTAATTTTTATTTCTTAAAAGAAAAACAAATAAAAGGAGTGATTTTTGGGAATTTTTTTATTGCTAGCTCTTCTTCACTACTAGTGAGTATTATATATATACGATTGTCTTTTTCGATGTAAATGTAACCTATGGATTGATGATGCAAAGTGCTAATGCGTTTGATAATCTATATTTTATTGCTTATATTGCACTGAGAGTCGTTTTGCGTCTAGTATAATGAATTAATAGTTGAGAAGTAAGTACAATTGAACGAGATATATAATTGCTAATGCTTATTTCAATGGGGATGTTACAAAAAAGAAAAGTTATAATGGAAGACAGAATGATTGCAACTTAAAAAGTGTTACAATGCTCCCAATTAGGCCTGAAACTTCTTATTCATTTATTTTTTGTTTATTCCGCAGATGAATACATAGATTCTAAAAGACTCGCTCTCATTACAGTGTAACCGCAAGCGAAGAAAATTTAATCATCCATCAAAATGGTTTTATTAGCCTCATCCCAACCAACAATTTTAACTCTAATGATTAAATTTAAGTAAACTTTTCCTAGTTCGGATGTAGATATCTCAATGAGATTTCTGCATTATATATATTCTTCTTCTTTATTGTTTGTGTGTAGTGAAAGTCAACAAAAATTTCTGACCAAAGATCACAGCATATGGTGGTCCTACATGGTTTTGGTGATAGGAAATCAATCAAATCCACATCAATACAGAATTGCAAAAGAAAAAAAAACAAGAAGAAGATAATAAAGGTTTGCAATGTAAATTAAAATCATAATGAAAAATTGTAGTATTTTTTCTACTCGGAATCGGAATCATTGTCGTTCTGTCCTCCCAAAACGAACTCTGTCACCGAGTTTGCTTTATTTTTAAATCCATCACTTCGCTGCGAACGACGAACACGGCGTCGTTTTGGAAACCCCAAATTTAAAGCTGACTCAAGTACGTCTAAGGAGTCTCCTGAACACGCCACATATGAAGGCGAACATAAGCCTGGATATTAAGTTGGTTTTGTTGGATGCCTTTCGATAGCCTATATATATATTTATATGTTAAGATACCATGATCGATCGATCGGTCTCTCTTTTTTCATCCGGTGGCTTGGATCGATCGATCCTAATATCCAAAGATAAAAAGAAGCAGAGAAAACTTGTTACACCTAACCAATCGAATAGGGAAATTAAGAAACTCACGTGGTATGGCTTTAGAACATCTTGAGAAGATAACCAAAAGAAGCAAAAACACTGCTCCCACAATGAAACCTCGCAACACTAAAATAGCTGTCGTCTCGCCTTCCGAATTCTCCATTTGCTCTGTGTTTCTTTTTATGTTGATCTTAAGTGATGACTGGAGGCAACAAGACCAAACGATGCTTTTATAGATATTACGTACTTTGTTTTTTTGTTATCTTTCTCTCTATTTATTATGTTTAGTTTAATGACTTTGTGACAATTATTCCTTTATTTGTGGGTCTTTCTTTAGTAATTTTGACATTGGGGACTGACCTTATTTAATATCCTTAATTTTGAGTCTTTTCTTAATGCCATCGAGATCCACGTGACCGAGTTTATTAATGTTATTGCTATCATTGTCAATAGAACAAAAAAAAAACAGATTTGATCAGTTGACATAGAGAAACCCTACAATATATTTAGGTTCAATTAAAAGTTTATAGATGAAATAGAAAACCCGATTAAGTAAAGTCTGCTCCAAAAATTTCTAGTTATCAGTAAACTTTCCTAAACCAAAGTTAACCGGAATCACACCCTAGTTAGGGTGTAGATATCTCAATGACATTACTGCATTACATTCTTCTCTTTCTTTTTCTTTTTACTGAAATCAACAAAATGTTCGGTATGTATTTGTCATTAATCACGGAGGAACCCAACTTTAACGTTCATAGCATTCGAAGAGATTAAAAAAAAAAAAACTGTGGATATCGTAATCATAGCAAATGTGGTGGTCGTACATGGGTTTCTTGGTAACAGTAAAAGAATCAAATCACAAGTCACAAGTCTTAAGGTTTCGTCTATAGTTTCTAGGGTTGGTTGGTTCATACAGATGATTAATATAACATATCTCCTCATTTGAGCTCATCACATTATCTAGAGTAAACTCTTAACCGTATACCCACATCATAATTTGTTGTTTTCACTCTGATTAATTTCCTAAACCAACCTAAACCGTTTAAAATGACAACTTAGTGAAGGACCAACGAAAGATATACTTTGTTAACGTATGCTTGTATGGTTGTCAAGTAATTACAACTTAAACCAAGATTCTAAACGCAGAGACAAGATTAAGTCCTCCTAAACAACTCAAGAAGTGTTTCTCCAGCATCACCGTTCTCATCACTCCCACTCCCTCTCTCTCCATTATCTTCTTCACCTTCAATCTCAATCTCAATCTCATCGTTTAAAGGCTGCATCGAACCGATGTTATTGAATGTTTCAGACAGATATTCTTCGACCCTCGAGGTATATTCCTCTTGAGGACTAGTCGATGAAGCTGCTGCTCCGAATATAGACTCTGCTTGGTCTATGGAGTTTATGGTAATCTGATTTAGTGAAGTCATCGATGAGCTCCTCGACAATGTCCCCACTGTCATTTCGTCTCTCTCGTCTATTGTTGCTGTGTCAAGGGAACATACTGATCTTGTGTGCTTTGACCTCTCTTTCACTCTCTTACACCAGCTGTGAAGTGAGTCTCTTACGCTCTCTGCTATCACAGCTTTCTTGTGCCGAGATCCCATCTGTTCGGATTCAGGTGAATCCATAGAATTTTGATGAACGAGGTTTCGTTGTAGACCTGGATAGTCTTAAGAGTATGGAACTTGTAAATATATGAAAGGTTTAGACGAACCTGAGTGACGATTACATTGAGAGGCACAGTGCCATAACTACACCAGAACTGAACGAGAACCCTGCATTCAACAGAAAATAAAAACCCTTAGTGATCATGGGATGCTGCAAATTGTTGGGTATTTCAAACGCACCCAGAAATTAGCCGGCTTGATATCATAACATGGTTCTTCATGAAGCAAGATCTTTCCTTGATTCCCCACTGATACATGAAATGAAGGATTTTTTTCAGAATCTGAAAAGCTTTACATAGCTGTTGTAAGGATCGATGCAGGTATTTTATAAGGTGGCCTTACCAAGAACCAGATGAATGTTGCCATCTCAAATGCATTCTGCATCACCAGGAAATATATAAGGAATATGACTCTGAACAAACAAAAATCATGGGTTGTAGTACTGAGAAAGAAAAAGTCCTTACCTGAAAAATGATAAATTGTATCAACCGTAGCAGAATTTCTGGTTTTCCAAACCAGAAGAGTCCATCACGTGGTTTGACTTGAGCCCCAATACATGTGCCTTGCTGCTGCTCCTTAACCTCGAGAGCAAGCTTTGAGACTACGTGCTCAAGTTTGGTTCCAACCAACATGACAAGCTTAAACAACAGAACAGATACAAACACATGCTCTGAGTGTTAGTGCTTTATCAATTTCACGCTTTTTACTTATTCTTGCTTTGTTTACTTACAATGGCAGGGATGAATGATAACCAAAAGTACATATTCAGGCCTGCAATGAAATCATTGAATTAGTAAAGACAAAGCTTAAAATGTGGAGATAGAAATGGAATGTACTTCTTATTTCTGTAACCGATAAGTTACCATGAACATTTATGCAGATGCATACTATAGCGTAAACCCAAAGCGGCCAGCTGTTGATTCATCAAGGAACATTCATCAGTCCCATTCTGTTACTCCCTTACGAAGTCTTCTGAAAACAGTTGAATAAAGAGTCTTTGATAAACTATCATTTCTAAGAAAAGCATACCTAATTCCAACAATGCCATGAAACTCATCTTCCATCGTCCGTACCATATACATATGGAAGTTGTATGTAAATGGCAAGTTATGTTTCTGAAATTTCACCATAATGAAGAATGGATTCAGTACACTAATCATGCCAGCTACCAGATTAGATAAGAAGTCCCAGAATAAAAATATGAACCTTCACTCCAAAGAAGTATTGCATAGAATATTTGAAGAAAGACTGAGAAACGAGACAAAAAAAAAAGGTACTCACAGTGAGAAAACCTAACCGCAGCGCAAAGTAGTCAGACTTTCGTATGGAGCCTCTAAACTGCCGCAGGAAACAAAGCTGCAGTAGCAAACTTATATATTATAGCTGGAGAAACTCCGTTCAAAAAAAAAACAGATTCTGGAGAAACATGTAATTGTCTTTGTTCTCTCTTCTAACAATGTTTTTCATTAGTCTGCAGTTCGACTACTTATGAAAAAAACATCTGAATCAAGAATATTCTTAACTGGAGATATGAAATTTTTGAAAAGCATAAGATAAAAGCATGGAGAATTACCATCCAGATGAGAAAACGATTGTTACTCCAAGGATGAGAGGCATGATGGAAAACAAATGTAGACTGACGCTTCATCACCTTGGTCTTCTTTGCTATTGAACAAAGTCAAGAAGAAGAAGATATATAAGATTGTGAAAATTAAATCATCCTAAGCATATTTTTAAATGAATTAGCTGTTTGCGATAAAACGAAAATTAGAGAGAAACATCCTGTACGTCTCTTGTCCACCCAGTTCATTTTAATCATGTATAAGTGATTATACTCGTACTCACTTATGTAAAATTATTGGTTAGAAGGAAAGTTTTCTTATATCTATATTTATAAGAGTTCACTGGATTTGACCCACTAGTCAAAGAGAAGAGATAATAGCAAATGCTGCATAAAAGCATCTCCACAGCCTAAATACTGAACATAATTTTAGTTTCAAGCTGTTCCTATTCCAAAGATTATACAGTTCCTCAGGTGCCTTCAAGATGAGATCCATCAAAGAAACATACAAACTTTTACTTGAAGGAGAAGCAGAAAAGTTTTGTCATTTACCATGGATATCAGATTCAGCCATTATGATCGCTTGGGCTTCCCATTTTCTCCAACTGTAAATCTGTGTTACATGATTAAAAAAACATTGTTTCTGATTGTACCATGTTCTATTCGCCTGCATAACCTTAACAACACTCTTTGTACACAAATGAGAATATCCAAGGTTTTTCCTCAATTTCCATATTGGAGATAAATTCTACTGACATATACTTAAGAGCACAAAATATTTTATCACAAGGGTTCTCTATATCCTCTAAACAGAGGATGAAGTTATGTATTCCATCCCGAGCAACATAAAAAATACCCCAGAATAAAATTGTAACACTATATGGAGATACAGGAGCTAGAATGTGTACCTTGCTCATGGCTAAACCAATGGCAATGCCACTATACAGAACATGAGTGATACCCAGGACAAATAAGAATCTTAGGAGTTGTTCGAGGCCCTCATACGAGACAAAGGGTTCACGACCCTGACATTGGACCCAAGAACCAGTTCAGCAATTATTAAACGTCAAACGGAAAAGATGCTTTTAAGTCGATAGATAACTAGACATTTACATGACCACATTGATGAGAGGCTTCATGTATTCCATGATGAGGTAAGGAAGTGTTGTTTGTAGAAGAGGAGTGTTCCAGAAGAACTTTCTTATGGATTCCATAGTCCTCTTCAGAGCAAATGTAGAATTTACTATTGAAAAGGGAAGAGTTTACACAGATTTCTGAAATCCATCTTGCGCTTTGTGACAACAGCAGGGATATAAGTCCCAGCAACATCAACTCTACCAAGCAAGTTCAACAAGTCAAAATCATACGAAAAAGAAAGAAACCATTATCTACAATTTCTAGCCCAAATTATAAGCACCACAAATCTGCATGACTTCACCACGGATTTATTTGGCATACCCTCTTTCATCTTCTCCAGCGAAGTAAAAAGTGCCTTTCTTCTAGTCTTCTTTAACCACTGAAACACAAAAGAACATAAATTAACTTCTCATCTTTATCTAACATGAAACACGTTTTTGTTTGTAATAAACAATAATGACTTGTCCTAGAAAGAGAACCTCAACACTTGTCTTAAACATTTAGCAAACATAAACACATATATCCAAGAATAAAAATTTCGTCCATCAAAATTCTCACTTTCTCGCACCCATTATTAGATTAAAACAATTTATGGTCAGGAATCAAGGAGAGCAAGAAGCTTTAGTACCCAAGTGCAGACATAAAACTCTTTCACTCAAACTCGTTTTTTCGAGCTGAGCATTACAACAAACACATAGTATGCAATAAATCAGAAAATTAAAAAGAAAAAACAAAAGCTGACCTTGCCAAATCTGTAAATGGCGCGTTCAACGAGAAAGCAAACAAAGACCAAAACAGTAACAACCGAAGCAACAGAGTAAGTCGGCGTCTCTGCAAGAGACCTCCCTTCTTTCATCATATGCTCCATCTCCGGCGAGTAAAGTCGCAAAAAACTTTTCTCCCCCAAAAAATGGAGAATCGATCTGCATCTGTGATTACGACGGAATACTAAAGTTTAGCTTTTTTCTTCCATTAAATAAAATATAGTAGTCAAAGAGAAGAGAAAGCTCATGGAATGCTGTACCAAGTAGAAACCATAGCACATGGTTGCTTCCTTGTCTTCTCCAACGGTCTTCTCTCTTTCTTTATTCATTCCTTTCATTAATGCATCTCATGTGCTCTCTCCCTAAATCTCGTTAAAGAAGCATAATTAATAATGCTATTTAAATAGCCGGACTTGACCGGCCGGTTCAACCATAAGTCCATAGTAACATAGTCTGGTTAGATATCTGAATCGGTTTATGCAGCATTGAAATTAGGGGAGATTCAATCATTGTCCGAATTAAATGAAAATATCAATTAGTAGGATCAGATATCAAACCAAATTTAGGCTGTTTCATACAATTTTCTTGCAAATCAAATTTATAGCAGCTATCCATACTATCACAATCTACCAGAAACAACTCAACCGATTTACTAATAAATGGAGACGTTACGTGTATCCCAAGAAGCTTTAACTAGGATATGGTGTGGTATGTGGTCACTGTTTGCTCGGAGAGGTGATACTAAATACCAATATATGAGCAGCTTAACATCAATGGGGTGGTGGCGCAGTTGGCTAGCGCGTAGGTCTCATAGCTACTGAGTGATCCTGAGGTCGAGAGTTCGAGCCTCTCTCACCCCATTTATTTATTTTTTCTCATTTTTCATCTCTTTCGTTTTGCCAAAGAGGTTTGTTTTCTCTCTCGCATTGACCTTCTTCCAGTTTATGCCTCTCTCCACTTCTGTAATCTTCTTACATCCTCGCATGATTTTTTTCCGGTCGATCAAAAACTCAGAGACCCAAATATGTTTAATTCGATTCGAATCCTTCCTCTGTGATCTCGACGATTGATTTCCACCAATAAATTTTGTTGTGTCTGAAATTAGGGTTAGCGAAGGTTTGATCAATGATGCAAGGTGAAGTACAATTGCAGCCACCGGATTCACAGAAGCTTAGTGATTCCGCTCCATTGTTGGGGAATCAGACCAATTCTTCATCTTCTTCTTCTTCTTCGGCGTCTCCTTCTGCGTCTGTGGTGGCAGGAAATAGCGATGAGATAAAAACAGAAGATTTGGAGAACGATGCTTCTTCAGCTCCTTGCTGTCGTATTTGCTTGGAGGACGATAGCGAATTGTTAGGCGATGAATTGATATCACCGTGTATGTGTAAAGGCACTCAACAATTCGTGCATCGGTCATGTCTTGATCATTGGCGATCGGTTAAAGAAGGGTTTGCTTTCTCTCACTGTACCACCTGCAAAGCACAGTTTCATCTGAGAGTCGAACCCTTTGAGGATAACAACTCGTGGCGTCGAAAAGCTAAATTCAGACTCTTTGTCGCAAGAGATGTGCTTTTAGTATTCTTCGCTGTGCAGACTGTGAGTATCTCTCTCAGCTTCTCTTCATTGTTCTTATAATTGCAGTTTTCATGAGAGGATAATAAAGCATTTATTAAGAGACCCTGTTGTCATTATCTGGGTCACAAATTGAATCTAGATTCGAATCTTAACCTGGTCACTGCGCAATTTCACATGGTTTGACAATAAAACTTGAGACTGCAAATGGTTCATTGTGCTCACTGTGACTTGTGTTTTGTTTTCTTGACTTATCTATGTCTGGAAATTCAAAGAAAAATCAGTAAGAGTGTTAAAGACACTCAATCATTTTGACGTCTGATAAGAAGAAGGTTGTTGACATTCTAGGTTATCGCTGTGATGGCTGGACTTGCATATATGATGGACAAAGATGGAGAATTTCGAAACTCTTTCAACGATGATTGGGATCGTATATTGTCGAAACATCCCATCCCATTTTATTACTGCATCGGTATTTACTGAATCTTTCATTTCGTAACTAAAATACATTTCGAATACCATGGATCTAGAAGCCTAAAACACTTGTAAACATTTGGTGTATCATGAATCTTAGGGGTTGTATCCTTCTTTGTGCTTACTGGATTTCTTGGAATCATTCTACATTGCTCTGCCCTCAACGGTAATGACCCGAGGATGGCTGGATGTCAGAACTGCTGCTACGGATGGGGTGTCTTGGATTGTTTCCCTGCTTCAATGGAAGCTTGTTTTGCTCTTGTTATTGTCTTTGTTGTCATCTTCGCCATTCTTGGTTTAGCTTATGGGTTTCTTGCTGCTACTATGGCTATCCAAAGGATATGGCAGAGACATTACCATATTCTCACCAAGCGAGAGCTCACAAAGGAGTACATTGTGGAGGATCTTCACGGAAGTTACACTCCCCCAAAGCTGGATGCAGAGCACGAAGGAAGACTGAAAATGCTGAAACTTCTGTGACCGTTTCTTTTGACTGTTCAATAAAGGTTCTATGGAGTTTCGGACACAGAGAATGTCTTTCTTTTCTTTATCACACCATGATAAGTACCCAAGTCTACAAACAGTCTCTATAGTTTGTTGTTTCGGTTTTACTCTTTCGTGAATCTCACAAAAAGCTCTCATCCGAGAAAAGGGATATAAGTGTTCTTTTGAATTACAGTTTCTGAAAGCAACGATATAGTAATGGAGAGCATCTGGAGTAAGTGAAAGATTACGGATAAGTCGTGCAGCTTAAATTTCCAAGAAAACTAAAAAATCTTTTAAAAAATAAATTCGACCACAGTGGGAGTCGAACCCACGACCTTCTGATCCGAAGTCAGACGCGCTAATCCACTGCGCTATGCGGTCTTTGACCATTCCTGTACACATTTTTATATAAATTCTCTATAGTCTTTTAAATCCAATCCAAAATAGATACAATCGAGTATTACTAATGTACTATGACTATAGCTGAGTAGAGTATGAAACTTTAGTTGACTTTGTTGATAGAGGTTATAAATCACTAGACGGTTTCCATGCCTATAGAAAATGAAAAAGAACTACTCGGGTGCCATAGTTATTACAAATATATACTAGCTGATACTGAATGAATTGACAACCTATACATTTATTGCTTGACAAAACCTTGTTGCCGTTGAAGACCCTTAGGCTTTTGCAAGTCTTTATCAAAAAACAAAACTTTATTTAAAGCCAGCCACAGTGAAATGCCAAACAATCAATTATGCATTTGCCTTCACAACAATGACAATAAACTATAGGTGCAGAAGAAGATAATTGTATCATTCACAGCAAGAATCATATAAAATAGCTCATTCTAAGATGGATATCATAAAGAACACATCAAACCCTCAACTCGTAGGAAACTTATATACAAAGAAGAATAAGTGAAAGGCATGAAGAAACCCATATGTATATTATAAGCCTTATTCCCAAGAACAATCTTTCAACACCTCATAAGCCATTGACCGTTGTTCTTCACTCAACTTATCCGGGAAATTCACTAGAAATGTTATTTTCAAATCCCCTCGCTTACCTTCTTCTTTAGCATTTGGCAAACCTTGACCTTTAATCGCCTTCTCAAAACCGTGGAAGATCACTTCTCCTACAGATATCGACATTGACTCCCCGCTCAATAGTGGCACCGAAAGTTTACATCCCGTTAAAGCCTTTAAAAGAGGAATCTCGACCGCAATCTCTAAGTCATCTCCGCGTCTTTTGAACAAAGGATGTCTCTTTTCTTCAACCACGAATGTGATATCTTCCGGGAGATAGCCCGGTTTTTCGTTCCCTACTCCTTCGAATGTGATCTTCGTCCCTTTCTTCCATCCCGGTTTAATGTTCACTCTTAACATTTCTTCTTGTTGCTTAATCAACCTGTTCATTTAAAGACACACAATGAATGATTTGTTGGTCAAAAGAAGGGAATGTGTATACAAATAAAACCAAACTAGACCTAACCAAACATAAACCAATGCAAATAAAACAATTTAAAATGAGATTGGGAGCAAAGAAACAAACCCTTCATCGGTAATGATGTCTCTTTTGATCTTGATGTTCTTGACACCGCCATGGCAGAGTTCTTCCAACGTACATTCAAGCTTCTTCTCCACAGCAGGCGGTTTTTTCGGTGGTGTAGACTGCGAAAAGACTATCGGCGTAGTGCTCCTCCGGCTTATACTCTTCCCCATTGACCCAGCCGCATTCCTCTCATGCTGTCTCGTGCTCTTGCTCTTCGAAAACGGCACAGACGTGGACGTGGCCGAACTCTGAGAGCCTCTCTCTTCTTTATCTCTCTTGCTACCGCTCTTCGAAATAGATGACGGAGAAGATTGTTTCACGCCGTTGATCGGACTAGAGCTTGGAGGAGACGAGGGTACCTGTACAGAGCCAAATAAATCACCTAAGGTTTGATCTTTCACCCTCGGACTTGTGAAAGGTGACGTCTTCGGACTCGCATTGTTCGATATCGGACGTGATTTCAAACCGTGGTTTCTCCCTCCTCCATGGCTGCTGCCTTCGTCTCTACGGCTTAAGCTTCTGGAGAAAGCAGAACGGCGGTTAGAAGAAGCGGAGGAGGAGAGGTAGGTTGGTCTAGCTTGAGGCGTGTGGCTACGGCGGCTACTGGAGTTTGATAGCAGAGAAGATCGGCGTTTGAAGACGGTGCTATCGTCCATGCTCTGTAAACGGAGACCTCTCCGAGCAGCAATGAGATCATCCTCCTCCGCAAATTTCTCCTCTAGATATCTCCGGTGAATTTCCTGTAATGTTTTACAAACAAAAGATTCGTTCTTTACGTTCCGGATTGATTGAAAACTTAAATTTGGGATTTTTATTTTACGAAACAGAGTCTCAAATTCTACGTAGCTCTAACACAGAGGTTTTTTATTTAACAACGATAAAAAAAAAAAAAAAAAAACAGATATTTCTATGCTATTCAACAAAAATGTATTGCTTTGCTTATATGTGAAAACGTAAATGGAATGATGATGACTAAATCGCGTTCATCACAATTAGATAGAATTGAAAACGTACAGAATCGGCGTCGGAGTGGGATTCGGATTTGCGATGAGAAGAGAGAGGGTGCAATTTGGTGACGAGGGACTTGTATGCTTTGCATGCTGTCTTCGATATGCCGAAGAAATCTGTAGCTGGCGACCGAGGAGTCCCCATTTTGCATCCAGAAGAAGAAGATGATGATGATCGGAAAAAAATTGGCGGAGAGAGAGATTAGGAAACTTGTTGTCGTGTGTGTAGGAATGAATTAGATTTTACCAGACAGACGAAGAGCCGAGTTGTTTGGGAGCTTTTATTAGGTTATTTCTGTTCCTTTTTTTCTTAAATAATTTTAAAATTTTTATATGTTCTATTTTTTTTTATTTTTTTTTAATAATTTCCCTCTAATAAAATTTTACGAGGACTGTATGAGCAATTGAACTTATCGAAAGTGCCTGATCATATTGACACGAGAATATATAGCTGTTTCGATTGCAGTGTCTCAAGATCTTCGGGTATTATGCAAACATGAGCAGATGTTTCGAATGCAGTGTTACAATGTTCGTCGGTATGTTGCATTATACTATTATTTTCTACACAATAGTGGATCCCCATTTCCGATAACATGCGATAATGACTCTCCACGTCAGTGGTTTGTCGACTGTTTTAAATGATATCTCTAGTTGACCTTTGGTTGAGTTTTTTTTCTTTGTCTTATCGGCTATTCTTTTTTTGATTAATTGTGTGTAAAGAATAAAGATAGATACAAATCTACGTTTAAAAGTAATTCAAATTACTAGTATTGATCTTATGATACTAATATTATTAGCTTTTCAACATTCCCACATTAACAAGAGCCTAGTAAAACGAAACGTGGTGACTAAAGAATATGTTTCATCAGCGAGTGTTGGCAGTTGCAGATGGGGACAACAAGCACTGAGTTTCCATGTTGGTTCCCAAAGTCAACAGATCAAGCAGCCTCTTTGACCGAAAGAATCCAACTTTTTTGTTCCCATCTCCTCAACTTTCATGGCCGCTAAATCAATCAATCACTCATATTCTCCGATTTCATCATAATCCAACAAAAAAACATGGTGAGATCGATTCAACAACACACCACAAACCTCCTCTTTCTTCTTCTTCTTCTTTCTCTACTCTTCTCAACCTGCGTTGCTCAATCTCCGTCGTCGTCACCAACTTGTCCTTTAGATTTCTCCCATGTCTTGACAATCCCATGGAACACAACAGATTGTCGAAGTTACGACAAATCAATCGATAGCAAGAACAGTTGTTGTCAATCTGTCTTAACTCTTATCGGAATCCCTCTAGCTCATCGTCTTAAACAAACATCTAACTTCCGTCTCCCAAATTTCGCTACTTCCGTCTCTTGTCTCAACAACCTTCAAACCAAGCTCGATGCCCTCTCTCTTTCTTCGAATCTCACATCTATCTGTTTCGATCCGAATCAATTCGTCATCACTAACGATACCTGTGCTGGAATCCAAACTACGCAAGATTGGGTGTCTCTTCTCGGTCCCACGACGGCGCTTGACTCCGCCTGTTCCAGTGGTCTCACCGATCTCACGCGATGCGACGCTTGTGTGGCGGCTGGGTTTAGGGTTCAGAAGCAGCTGATTAGTTTGGATGGCAATAGCTCTCACGGTCTTCATTGTTACCATTTCGCTGTTCTTTACGCTGCTGGTATCGTTAATAAGAAAGGACCTGAGGGTGATGATGCTTTGTCTTGTCTCTTCTCTTTGAGTTTGAGATCTCCATTGAGCTCTAAGAAGAAGAGACACACGGTGGCTCTTGTTTTAGGCCTTACCGGAGCTATTTTCGGAGTTCTGGTTATTGCCGGTTTGATTTGTTTGTATTTCCGGTTTTGTAAAGTGGTTAAAGGGGGCGAAGTTGGTTGGGAGGATCAAGAGTCTAGACCGAAATGGAGACCAAACACTGGCTCAATCTGGTTCAAAATTGAGGAGCTAGAGAAGGCAACAAACAACTTTTCGCAGAAGAATTTCATCGGTCGAGGCGGGTTTGGTTTCGTTTACAAAGGGATTCTACCGGATGGATCGGTTATCGCGGTTAAGAAGGTGATAGAATCTGAGTTTCAAGGGGATACAGAGTTTCGTAATGAGGTTGAGATCATTAGCAATTTGAAACATAGGAATCTTGTTCCGCTTAGAGGTTGTAGTATGGTGGATGATGATAGTCAAAGTCAGAGATATCTTGTTTATGATTACATGTCTAATGGGAATCTTGATGATCATTTGTTTCCTCGGGGAGAGACTCAGAAGATGCCATTGAGCTGGCCTCAGAGAAAGAGCATCATTTTGGATGTAGCCAAAGGGTTAGCTTATTTGCATTACGGTGTGAAACCCGCGATTTACCACCGCGATATTAAAGGTACTAACATATTGTTAGATGTCGATATGAGAGCGAGGGTAGCGGATTTTGGTTTAGCTAAACAGAGTAGAGAAGGGGAGTCTCATCTCACTACTAGAGTGGCGGGAACACACGGTTATTTGGCTCCCGAGTACGCGCTTTACGGACAGTTAACCGAAAAAAGCGATGTATATAGCTTTGGGGTTGTTATATTGGAGATAATGTGCGGCAGGAAAGCTCTAGATATGTCTACTTCCGGATCACCAAACACGTTTCTGATTACGGATTGGGCTTGGTCGTTGGTAAAAGCAGGGAAAACAGAGGAAGCTCTTGACCAGTCTTTGTTGAGAGACCAAGGCTCAGGGGTCTTGAATCCGAAAGGGATAATGGAGAGATTCTTGCAAGTTGGAATTTTGTCTGCTCATGTATTGGTTGCTTTAAGGCCAACAATATTAGATGCATTGAAAATGCTTGAAGGAGACATCGAGGTTCCTCCAATTCCGGATAGACCAGTCCCGCTCGCACATCCTTCATACCGCATGGACGCAAACGGTTTCACTGTATCGCCTGCGCTTAGCGGGCTACAAATACATTCTGGAGATATGCTCCGATGAAAAACTAGACTCATGTGTGGAGTGTAGATTTTATTTTGTAAATATTGGAATGCAAGGAATCACATCTTTAGATCAAATCATGTAAACCGATTTCAAAATCTTGTAGAATATTATAAGAAAACATATATAGTTCCTATTAGATATTTAGAAAAAATCTATTAATAAATCAAATTAGAGGCGAAGGCTGAGATGCAGGGTTTCCGCTGACGAGGACGGTGGCTGGTGGAGGCTTGGCGGTACAAGTGCAAAAGTTATTAAGGCACTCACATTTGGTACAGCCGTAGCACCATAATCCGCAGTGGTCCACAGTGATGCACCCTCTACTCACTATTGGTCCTCTCGCTTCAGTCACCATGTAAAATTCTGCAACCATCACAATTTGTGTTTCTTTTTTTGTCTGTTGTAAAAGTTTTATGTATATAAATAAGAGGAAATTACAAGTGACCGAAAAAAAAAAAAAAAGGAGGAAATTACATAAATTAGAAAATGTACTAGTGTAGATCATTATTATTATTATTATAGTTAATTTTTATGAATATCAACAACATTGTATTATGCAAGTTTTTTTTCAAACAGAGCTTTGTACTAAATTTTTTTTTTTTTTTTTGGTCAACTTTACTAAATCTAATTTAATTTTCAATATATTTATGGTTTCAGTAAGGAATCTATACCATCGAAATAAAATTAGTCCTTCGCAAAACTCATTACACCGAACAAAAAGTCTGAAGAAATCGTTAGGAAAAAGACTAGAATCATACATTATGTATATTGTGAATTTATATTCTTTAATTACCAGACAAAAAGAACTAGAAGAAAAATCTCTCGCATGCAAATTACCACCAAAAAAGAAAGAACTTACGCGTTGCAGTGAAAAAAAGCGAGGCGAAGAAGACAAACCTAAGCATTCTTGTAAAGAAAAGCATTCTTTGTTAGTCTTTTCTTTTGTAAAGTAGAAAATAATAGTAATTGTTGTTGATAAAAATTCTATGTAAAACTTGATGAAGGGTATACAGAGGTGTATTTATAGGGAGAAACACACATTGATGCCAATTTATTGATTATATATATATATATATATATATATATATATATATGTGATATCACTCTAAATAAAAAGATATGGTATTCAATTTAAATAAATATATCGTATTTAAAAAAAAACAATATTAAAAATATGGAGAAAGTTACACTTTAGAAAAGTTAAAACATGCAATAATTGTTCACTTAAATACAATAATTAACCATTTAAATGCATTAGTCTTCCAAGTTAAAATATGCAATAATTACCCACTTAAATACAATAATTGACCATTTACATGCATTAGTCTCCCCTTAAAATATTTTGGATTTAAAATAAACTTAAAACTAATAATTGTCCATTTCAATACATTAGTCTCCCATCTCTCCAATTAGCAGATTTCGTAACTCTCACCCACAAAATTGTGTAATTAACGCTCCACTTATTCAAATGCACTAACTCATTATTCCATAACATACAAATATTAATTAGTATTGATTCAAAATCATTTAACCAAAACCATAACCTCTATATATGTTTCCATGTTTCTTCTTTTTATTTTATTCTCAAAATTCAAACATTTTCTTATTCTTCTTCAACCCACTCTATCTAACTAAATGAATACCATAGGACAATGGAGGACCGAATGTGTGTATAGGTAACTCTGATGTGTAGTAATATGAGGACAAAGTCTCACAATCCGGAAGCTGTACTATTTTAATAGTTTTCCATTCATGATCAATACATTCGCCATATTTAAGATTTATATGCTTAATTTATTTCTACCAATGTTTGTTGATATCGTTGCAGAACACACAAAGATTCAAGGATCCAATCTAGATGACATCTCTTTCCAAAATAAAATTACTTTATACATTCTTTTAGATGAGTAAGTTATTTATTTACTTCATATCTTTTAACCGTTTGCCAAACTAAAAACTTGCAATATTATTAAACAAAATCATATATCTAACCTCACTTGGGTGAGAAAGCTGTTAGGGAAAAGTCTCACAATCGAAAGACGGTAGATTTGTACCAAAATAAAATATTATTATTAATCCAAATCAGAAAATGCAATATTATTAAAATTTTAAATAACATTAAAAAAAAATTGCAAATATTTTTTATTAACATGATATAAATATAATCACATTTAAAGTTTTTTCACTTACTACTTTTCAAATCATAAAATTCACCCCATAAACTTGGAAAATCAATGAAATAAAGTCTTCACTAATACTTTATAAAGCATCAAAACATTAAAAAATATATTTTAATTATTTCATTTTCTTAATGGTGATCTTTTCATTATTTCATTTTCCTAATATTTTTGATATAGTTATTTCTCTCCAAGCTATTTAATCGAATGGAAACAATATAATGTCGCATACTCTTCTACCTTAAAATGATTATTATGTTGTTGTTTAACCTATTATTCCACCTTCATAGTTGTAACATGTTCATTTAACTTTTTGTTTCAACCACAAATATTTTTTTTTAGCTCAATCATATAAATAAAAATTAGGATAAACTTTTTAAAATAAAACTTAATTTAAGGAAAAAAAATATAAAGAATAATCAGTGACAAAAAGATTTTCAAGCGAATAAATCAATATTTTACTCATAACAAAATAAGCAGTTTACTAAAATAATTATGAAATGGTTTCCATCCAAAACGTCGTCGTTTTGGTCGTGGTGCATACGTAGACTCAAAATAACACCGTTTTAACACTTTAAAAAATATATTTAATAAAATTGAGTTTAGTTAAAAATTATAAAAATAAAAAAACGAGGTCGTTTTAAGTTTATGTATGTATAATGAACAAAACTTTGTCGTTTTCAACCAATAAATTGTCATTTCAAACGCATAGTGGCGCTTTAGTTATCAAAACTTAACAGTTGACTAATATTGTCTAAGCCAAAGTTTGTTTTCGCTAATGTGTAATAATTCGGGTATAAAATTTGAAATTAATGACGGTTTAGGTTGAAAAATACATTGTATCGTAATTTGAATATGAAATTTTCTGCAATTTGTTCAAATTGATTTTTGTCGTTTTCCTCTAACCTATACAACTGAATATGAAAATATGTATTCTAACAATTTTAATAAAATTAAAGATAAAAACTGTAGGAAAGTCTTATCAATAACAAAAACATTCTTTTAATAAATTAACGATCAAATTCAACTAAACACATAAGCCACGCAACGCGTGGACAACTACTTAGTATATATATATGATTTGATTATTCAATAAATTGGCAACATTGTGTGTTTCTTCCTATAAATACCCAATGAATCATATACTGTATATACATATATGATATCACTTTAATATATATATATATAGTAAAACTTCTATAAATTAATACTGTTGGGACCGTCATATTTTATTAATTTATCGAGTTATTAATTTATCGATATACTAATTTAACCGGAAAACTAATTTGGGACTGAAGAAATGTATTGATTTATCGAGGTATTAATTTATCGAGTATTAATTTATAGAGGTTATACTGTATATATAATTTAAATAAATATATATGGTTATCAATTTAAATAAAAATATCATATCTGTGCTATCACTTTAAATAAATATATGTGGCATTTTCGTACTACAAATCAATTACATATTTAACTATTTATTTCTATTGGTAAAATATATATTTTTGGAGAATTCTGTGAATTAGTATACGATAAATACTGTTTTTGGTCAGTGTTTACGTTGAATATATAAATTTCCCAAGTTAGCATAAATTTTGAACTTTCCATCATTGGCAAAATATCAAAAGAATATTTCAGTAATAAATTAATATTTACATATAAAAGTTTTAAAATTGTTAAGAGTATAGATTTAAAAATTATTAAATTTGAATAATTTAAAACCTTTAAATTTTAAATTTATTTGAAATTGATTTTAAACCTTTAGTTATTTTATTTTATTATAAACTTATAAATCTATTTTCTCTCTTTTCATAGTAGCGATTGTTAATTTTAGAACAGTGTGATAACAACATTTAATTAAATTTAAAAACATTTGTTTCAAAAAGGTTTATAAAACTAACGGCCAATCACGTTTGCTGCTATCTTCTTCAGCTACAGATCTTATACGAGCGCACTTTTATATTTGTCTTTATTCCCGAAATACCCCTTGTTTCGATTTCTCTTTCTCACCTAAAATCTCCCCCAAAATTGCAAATTCAACGACTCATCTCGGCGATGATGGAGCGAACCTACGGCCGCCGTAAGCCGGGGTTTCCGAGGACCCTATCCGACTCTCAAAACGAATTCGTTTCGCAGACAGAATATCTCTCTTCCTCTTCGTCGCCGGACATCGAACCTCTTGATTACTCTCTTCTTCCTTTCTCCAGTCAAGAATCTTCCTCTCTTTGGCATTCTTCCTCGAGATCAAATTTCCGAGATGATTATCCACAGAACGGAGGCGTACGGAGGGCGAAAAGGGTGAGAAACGGTGAGGCTTTTGCTTTTACTTCTACGTTGCTTGAGGCTCAGGAGTTTGGTGAGCTGATGGAGCATGAGGATGAGGTTAACTTTGCGCTTGATGGGTTGAGGAAAGGACAACAGCTGAGGATCAGAAGAGCTAGCTTGTCGTCTTTACTGTCGATTTGCGCATCTCATCACCAGCGTCGCTCCTTGAGAGCTCAGGGGTACGCTTAGCCCTCTTTCTTAGGTTTTCCGATTTCCCCAGTCTTTTTGGGGTTTAATTTTGTTCAATTTTTGAGAAATTTTCCTAATTGGCATGTGGGTTTGGTGTAAAAGATTTGTTTGAGTTCTGGGTTTTCATTATTTTTCGGTCTTCTGGATTTAGGGCACGATTTGTATACAAATTCTTCGATGCCGACAATGTCAATGGTTTCGTTTTCTCCTCATTGTATCTGGGTTTTGAAGTTGCGCTTCTTGTGATTCGGATTTGTAATGGATTTGGTCTTTATGATTGTCTGAAGAGGATTAGGGCATGGAAGTGTTGAGAATTATGAGCATTTCTGGTTTGTAGTGGATTGGAGTGTATATTACTGTTTAGGGTTTGTATTATTATGCACACGAAGTAAGTTTTTAGGAATATTTCTAGTTCTCTCCCAGGGACTGGAGATTTTGTGTTTGTCCCCTTAATTGATTCGTTGGTTGAGTCACCTAAATGGATGCTGAGTATCATGAACTCTCAGGAAAAAATTACCTAATCTTGTGGGAGCTTATTGTTTCAGGATTTCCCAATCCATAATTGATGCAATTTTGGTTCTTAGCCTTGATGACATGCCAAGCAATCTTGCTGCAGCCACCCTTTTCTTTGTGCTAACTTCTGATGTAAGTGACTTGCAGATGCTGCTATATATATTTTTGATGTATAATCTTTGATTCATTGACATTTTTTTTTCTTATTCACCATTTCACATTCTCTGTATATAACTTTACGTCTTTACCAATTCATTTTCATGACTCCAGGGTCAAGACGAGCACTTTATGGAGTCACCCAAGTGTATCAAGTTTCTGATTAAGTTGTTGAAACCTGTGATGGTCACTAGCACCGAAGAGAAGCCACGCAATATAGGATTTAAGCTCTTATCATTACTTAAAGATGTTGATTCAGCACGGGATCCAGCGAAAATAAATGATCCAAGCTCCAGTGATATACTTTCAAGAGTTCAGGAACTTCTTGTTAATTGCAAAGAAATGAGGATGAATGATAGCTGTAAAACTGAAACAACGAGGCCTGAGCTAAGTACGAAATGGATAGCTTTGTTGGCCATGGAGAGGGCGTGCTTATCCAAAATTTCTTTTGATGGTAATTGAACTTTTTGCCTCTTCTGTTGGAAGTAATGACTACCTAACTATTTTAGGGATCATCTTAGAATTAGTTAGGTTTAGATAACAGATGATGATAAGTTCCTGTTGTCTCCAGTAGATTCTAAGGTGATAATATTATGATCTTTTGTTTATTGTCAATAATTTTTTTCATTTACCCCCATCCAGATACTTCTGGTTCTGTGAAAAAGACCGGAGGGAATTTCAAGGAGAAACTACGAGAACTAGGAGGACTTGATGCAGTCCTTGAGGTTATTATGGATTGTCACGCTGTTATGGAGGTGCGAACCTGTATGTTTTTTTTTTTTCATCTGCACTAGTATCTTTTATAATAAGATAGAAATTGCATTCTATGACTGCCTAAGACGTTGATAACTTGCATGAAGCATCTTAGGTTGTTAATATTGTGACTGTTTAGGTTTTTTCAAATCCAATATACTGCTGAAAAGTTGGTTAAGTGAAGGTGCTTTCTTTGTACATTGAAAGAGATCACTTGTTGACCGTCTTTGCAGTGGCGAATGACTTTGTTTAAACTCAGAATAAGCTTTTTTGACAAATTTGCAATAATAAGACACTTCTATTGATAAATTATATAGGTTATTGCCAGAATCTTTTACCGTCTCATGTATACTCTCCTTTGTGCATTAATTGTCTTCATTTCTGGCAGTTTGCAATTGCATTATGTTATATTTATTGAGAGAATCTAATACAGATTATATATGCAGCGCTGGGTTGAATATGACGCACTTTCCGTCCAGGAAAAGAAAGATAATCTGCATAAACAGAGTTTAATGTTGCTTCTGAAGTGTCTGAAAATCATGGAAAATGCTACGTTCCTCAGCACAGACAACCAGGTATCTTTTAGTATATTGGTTTCTAGATTCATGACAGTACTCTGGAGATTCAGACGTTATTCAGCTGTTATCAAGTTGCAGTATATATAACTCAGTGCCTGATATAATATAAGTGTAACGCTAATTTTGTTTTTCAGAATCATTTGCTCGAATTTAAGAAATGTTTGGGTTCTCATGAATCCCGAATGTGTTTCACAGAGCTCACGATAAGTGTCATTAAAATGCTTTCAGGTTCGCAATTGATACCATTTCTTGTTTTGAATTATTACACATTATGACTTCCGCTCGTTCTAATCTCTTATCCTGATTGCTGGTTGGACTGATGGCCAGGTCTTCACCTACGTGGAGGTTTTCCAAGTCCTAACAGGAACAATGTGAATCCTCACTATTCAAATGGTGGTAATTGTGGTTCTATCTTGGGAGCAGATCGGAAAGGTAATTTATTCTTATAGCCACAAATGAGTCTGTGTCCTCTCACTCTCTCTCTATTCTCCCTTTGGTCTCTGTATTTTTCTATGCTAAGCTCTTCTATCATTTGCAGTTGCCAATGAGGTTGTGACAATCAGTTCAGATACATGCTCTACTGTTGGCTCTGTCTCCACGAGGAATGAGAGTGTATCCCAAAGAAGTCAATCCATAATCCATTTAGATTTCTCACCAACATCAATGTCGGGGTCTCAATCAAGTGTGTCGAGGAATGAGCCTACTACTTCAAAAACAAGAGTCGGTTCCACCATCTCTGGTTCATTTGCAGGGAGATTAGCGTCATTGGGTAGTGGCATTGCCAGAAGTACTTCAAGGACTAGTCAAACTGGAGAACCAAGCTGTAAAAAAAATGGAGATTTTGCATTTCCGGAGGAAAGCGAAGATCCTTTTGCATTTGATTTGGAAGATTCTAAACCTTCCAAGTGGGCAGTAGTGTCCGTAAAGCAAAAGAAGTCTAGAGCTCAAAAGAAGAAAGGATGCTACAAACAAAGTAAAGATGAAAGTTTGTATCAGCTGTTCTCGAACCAAGAAGAATCATCAAACCATAGGTTGGATTCCCAAGAAGAATCAAGTAACAGAGACTGCAGTACATCGCTGCAACCATCTTCTTGTACAAATGACATTGATGAAGAATGTCTATGTCTTTTATCTGATTGCCTTCTAACAGCCGTAAAGGTAATTTTCTTACATTCTTTTAACACCTGTTTACTGGTCTGTGGCGAAATTCTCTTAGCCGGAGTAGCATAAATTTAATTCATGATTATCTATCTGCAGGTTTTGATGAACTTAACAAATGATAACGCTGTCGGTTGTCGGCAAGTTGGTGGGTGCAGAGGGCTGGAAAGCATGGCTGAATTAATAGCCAGACACTTTCCGTCTTTCACCATATCTCCGCTTTTCAGTGAGATGGAAAAGACGGGATCATCCCATCAGAAGAAAGACGCACATCTTACAGATCAGGAGTTAGATTTTCTTGTTGCCATCTTGGGTTTGTTGGTAAATTTGGTTGAGAAAGACGGAGTGAACAGGTTGGTGCAAACAAAATCTCAGCTTTTACCAATAACTTTTTAGAGTTTGCTGTAATGCAGTCACACAATTTCAACACCATCATGTGGTTGAGTCAATAGAAGTTAAACTAGTCACATTCTTTTCTCTTTAACCCTTAGTCACAGCGGGAGTGGTATCTCTTTTCTAATTAGGTAACTGATATTTTTGTAGATCACGGCTTGCTTCAGCGAGTGTTCCTATTTCAAAACCAGAAGGGTTGCAAGAGAGTGAACAGGAAATGATTCCTTTACTATGTTCAATATTTCTCACCAATCAAGGATCAGCAGAGGCCAAAGAAGAGACAACTACTTTCACCTTAGTGAGTAGCAGCATCACTGTTGTTTACTCGAACTTCGAGATCCACAGAAAATGCTTATTATTAAACCTGCTGTGTTTTTTTTTTAAATTGTGTATTCAGGATGATGAAGAAGCTGTTTTAGAAGGAGAAAAGGAAGCGGAAAAGATGATTGTGGAAGCGTACTCTGCTCTACTACTCGCCTTTCTTTCAACCGAAAGGTACTTTTTGTTTTCAATCATAGTATATATATCATAATCCATCTAATCTTTCTCAAGAAACTAAGTATGCTCTTGGACCCACTAGCAGTAGAAGTATACGCAACTCCATCAAGGACTATCTCCCGAAACGCAATCTCGCGATTCTTGTACCGGTCTTGGAAAGATTTGTGGTATGTGCCTCTTTAACACCTTATGGCTACTCCATTTGAGGATAGGAGAATCCGTTAAAGTGATTGAGTACTTTGTTTGTTCAGGCATTTCACATGACTCTGAACATGATCCCTCCGGAGACGCATAAAGCAGTGATGGAAGTGATTGAATCCTGCAAATTACCGTGAAAAGGGTTCGTCAAAGGGAAAATTAATTCTTCATTCTCCGTTTTCTGTGTACAGCTTCTGCAAGAAAAGAACTTGGAATACTTTGGGGTGATCACTGGTGATCATGTTGATGTATGATATAAGGCCTACTATTAGTACGTTAGTTCTCTCTTTTAGAGTTTTAATGTCGGTCTCGGCTTAGGGTTGTTTTAGATGTCTTTTACAGTTTTACTTTTACACTCCATTCTTTTGTAGTTTTCTTGACTAATCATATATACAAGTTTGCTCTACGACCTTTTTCTTGTAATCTGTTCCATCGTTATATGAAAATCTACAATCTTGCAAATAACGTCTAAACTGTTTAAGTTAGGTTATATATAGTGTATATATAAATGTCATTACGTTTTGATAATTTCGCAGCATTTTAGAGTTTTGAAGTTTGTATCTATGTTTCTTGAAGCTGTAAGATAAGTCGGGCAAAATATATTTAATCTATTTTATGAATATTTATATTCGTTTTAGCTCTCTTTCTTTTTTGAGATAAAACTCCTTTCTTCTTTTGCTTTTGATCTCTTCTCTCACCGTCGCCATCCGTCTCTGGCCAGAGCTAGCCGTATTGTCGCAAGTAAGTTCCCAGCTCCGACCTCGGTTGATCCTGAGATCCGTTGTCCTCAAGTGTACGGATTCGTCGGATACGTTTTGGTAACCTTTATTGGTTGATCAAAAGCAATAAAGGTTATCAGATTACAACAGCTTTCTGGTAACTACATTACAACATGTTATCCAAAACACTTTATTCTCTATAAAGGTCTTCTAAAAAGACTCTAAACACTTTTGTGACATTTTCAGGCGAGAGATAGTAAGAGGAGTGGTGAAGCCACGAGTCATTGGTTTCCAAGAATCTGTTCGATCTCCTCACCCAACTCTCTTGTAAGCTTATCAGCACGATCGTCGTGCCCACCAGCAAATGTGTAAACTCTGAACGCAAACTGAAATGCCCTCCACAGTGTTTTAGCCCATCCTGAAGTCTTCTTCATGCATGGCTTTGCCTCGCGTGTTTCTGCAATAGTTTGCGATGCAATCTTTGCTTCTCTCTTTTCCTGTGAGATTGAACCGAGAGGCTTTTTCGATTAGATGGGTTTCAAAACAGTGATCAGATGTTTGCAAAGTGTGTTACAACTTGCAAGTATGTAGGTTTTGATCTTATGTTTAGTCCTACCTTCAATGCCAGTTCCATGCAGCCAGAAGAGATATCAACCATTAATTCCTTGATCTGAACAAGAATATTGAAGTCGAAATGGATGTTATTGGCCTTGAACTTCTTTTCCTCTTCTGCTTTGATCTGGTCTAGAGTTTCAATCTCTTTTCTGATCTGTATTTTTTTTTTCAATCATTCTCTTCAGATCAGTTCAGCTACCTGGAAGAGGAAAGAACCAGAAAAAGAAAGGCAAACAAACTAGCAAAATCAGTATTCCTATGACTTGCCTTTACAAAGTAACGTTCAGTCTTGTCGAAAAGTTGGTTCGCTGGTGACTCTATCTTCCAGTTCTTTAGCTCTTTGATTATACCCTGCAGCTTTGAGTACAATGCAGCAGCCATCCTTATCGCTTCGAGTTTACTATGCGGAAACCCTTCACATCTTGCTAGAACCTAATTAAGTTCAAATATTCTTGTGATCACAAAATCAGAACATGACAAAGAAAGCTTTGTGACATTGATCACTTATTGTTGTCACTGACCTGTGTTTCATCTTCTAGTTTCTCAAGAACTGATTCAACACGATGGTGAAATTTCTGAAGCTCAGTAATGTCCTTATTCTGGAACTTGGTAATCTCTATCTTTAGCTCTTTGATTGAATTCATATACATTCGAACATCCTCTTCTATCTTCTGAAAATAAGGAGACCTATGTAGCCATAAAACATAAAGTAATGAGTTTTTGACCAGTTTTATTGTTTATAAGTGAAGTGAGATGTGATTTACTTCTTTGTTATCTCAGCAAGAGCATCAGCCATTCCTTGCTTTCCGCTGGCTAGACCGCCTCCAGTACCGCCTTTATTTCCTCCTGCAGCGCCACGAGATCTTACTTCTGGATTCTTCCCTTCTAATTTCGCCTTGAGGAATCTAAAGAGGACCCCTAAATGGGTTGATCTCTTCAGTTTACTAGGCGCTTTCTTGGCTCCCAAGCTTCCTCTTGCGCCAGGTGGAGGTGGTGGTGGAGCAGCCGGCCCTTTTCTGGCAGCCATTGGAAGTGGCGGTGGTGGGGGTAGTGCTGCACTCCCTGGAGTTGGAAGAGACGAAGCAGGCACTCCTTTTCCCGCAGCCATTGGAGGTGGCGGCGGTGGCGATAGTGCTGCACTCCCGGGAGGTGGAAGAGGCGGAGCAACCACTCCTTTTCTCACAGCCATTGGAGGTGGCGGTGGTGGCGGTGGTGGCGGTGGTGGCGGTAGTGCTGCACTCCCCTGAGGTGGAGGAATCGGGGCAGCCATTGGCAGTGGTGGTTGTACCGGGATTGCTGCATTCCCTGGAGGTGGAGAAGGAGGCGGAGCCAAAGATTTCGGAACAATTTTAGATTTCACTGAAACTTTAGAACAATTTTTATCATCAATCTGATTCTTCACTCTATCTGGTTCCTCAAGAATAGGTTCTTTTGCTTTCTCAATCTTCTCTGTTTCAGTACTCTTCTTCTCTTTAACACTCTCATCATCACTATCACCATTATTGCTCTGAGCTTCCTTCTGGCAAAGATTTTGGATAGCGAGTCGCTTTACATCGATAGGACTCAGCTTTACGCGGGCTTGCATTCTCACATTTCTAGGAAGACTTGACACAGAGATTGCAAAGTCTTTAACTTTACTCGATGGACTCAACACCGTTCTTGGCGTGATCGGTTGCTTTGCTAATGATTCTGACCGACCGCTCAATGTTTTACTCCGCGGACTAGACTTTATCTTCATTTCCTCATTGCTGATATCTAGCCTCTCGTTCATCCTCTTGATCAGTCCATCTAATGCAGCTAACACCTTTTCCACTGTAACCAACCAGTTATAGAGATTGTGTTACAACAATGTTGTAATGATGAGAAGAGTGAATATTAATCACAAGAGTTTGGAATGTTTTTACCAAGTCGATCGGACAGATTCTTCTTAATGCTACTGTTCCTATACTTGGATTTGATGATCCATTCGTGGTCATCGATCCATGAATCTCCGATTAATTTTAAAACGTTGTAAAAATTGTCAAGCAACTGTTTGCAAAATATAAAATTCGCAATTTGGTCAGAGCTTAACTTCACTCATGTCTTATAGACAATTTAGTTATGAGATAAAACCTTATCGACTTCTGCACGTCTCATATCGAGGATTTGCGAGCTCTCAATGATCTCAGGACAAAGCTTATGGAGATCTTTCATCGTACGCATCAGCATCTACCCAAAAGCAAGAAAACAAACAACAACGCAAAAAATGAATCATATATTATACAATTCAAGTGGTGTTTTTACCAAGGAATCGATTTTCATTGGAATTACCTATTTGACCACTGCTTATGAACTTGGGATAACTTTTTTGTAATTGCTACGATTCTATTGCTAGTTACAACCTCTTCACATTCTTTATTCATTATGTAAGTAACATAATTTCATTTTGTTATAATTCACATTTCACCTCAAAAAAGTAAAACAAATTCTCACAGTCATTAGTTTGTGAGTTTAGGTCAAAGATTCGATTATCTTAAAGAAAAAGAAAACGTAGGGAAGAGGTTAACTTACATTGGTTATAGAGAGACAACAGGTAAGAGGAGGGAGATCAATGATGGTTCTAAATGTGATAATCTTTCTTCGAAGCTCGACCATAAGAATGAAATTTCCTGTCCATTTGCTTGATTCGTAGCTCGAACTCGAGATCTTTGTTGCTTCTCTATGAGCATTCTCCGACGAAGCAACACTTCTTGAAGTTTTTTGGCTCACGAATGGAGATCTAGACGCCTTGGTCGATGATGATGAAGAAACCAAAGAAGGTTTAACATCCTGTTTGGTCTTGCTACTTCTAAGTGATGTTTGGCCTTTAACAGGCTGTAACAAAAAAGTTCATAAATAAGATACCAATAGAGATATCAAAACAAAGAAACCGATAAAATTTGCTTTACCTCAACTTTACAGTTTTTCACACTCATCAGCGGAGATAACGAGAGAAGATTAGAGTGTAATGATTACACAAGAGTGTAGAGATAAAACATGTGAAGCTTAAGAGTGTTTTATTAACGCTAACGCTCCGGATACATATTGAATCTTATCACTTATCAAATCGCTACACGTGGTATCTACGGATAGATTTTCATAACATGTTTAGAAATTACAAGCAATTATGGTAGTTTAACTTTTGCTTCTAAAGGATCTAAAAATAGGAGAATTGAGTATAATAAAATAGGTAAAAAGAGGAAATCTGTAAAAGACTATTAAAAATCCCAATTTCTATAAGGAATATGATTTCTATTTGAAATTGAAAGTTGTGATTTTTTTTGACTTGTTACTACGGCAGCAAGAGCATGAACTTAGACAAACATGTGGCAGAAGCAAACGTGGACTCCGTTCATGCGGCCTAACTTTTTTAGGAATTAAGCTAAATACTTTCAGTAAACTTTTCTTATATTATACTAAATATGTAGTATATATTAATTTTTTTGTTTGACTTGAAATCATATTGTGTTAACAGAAAACAAAGTGCAACGCTTTCTTTCTTTCTTTACAATGTAACAAGTTCCTAATCTTGTTTTTTTTTTTTTTTTTGACAAATAACAAGTTCCTAATCAATACTGGAAATATGACAAAAAATCATTATATACTTTTCTATACTGAATGTAAAATATTAATTTGATGGCTCAATGGTTAAAAAAATATCTCTAAGATAAGAATGGGATGATAAAAAGGATAATGTTAATACAATGTAAATATGGTTGTAAGGATGACAACATTTTATAAGAAATGGAAAAATCAAAGATGCATGCATGTTCTATTCTTACCCAAAGGAGATATACATCATGTATCACATTTATAGCTTTAATTTTGACCAACATCAGTGGCAACAGGTCCGTATTATCCTCAACAATAAACTATTTTATTATTTGTCACCAGTCGTCTACCAGTTTAGATTTCAATATAATGAAATTGCACCCAAAAAAAACTATTTTATTTTTCATTTGGACATAATCTTAAATTGTTGCAAGTTTTGTTATGATCATCACATAGAATGTAACATAAGTCACATACAACGTCTCTCTTACAAGTTACAGTCCTCTTTTGTTTCACTATTCCGTGTCTGACAAGTTAACGAAACAAAACCCAAAACCTTTCAAAAACAAAACCCAAAACCATCTTTTTAATCGTTGAATTACTTCTCTACCGCGAGGGGGGAGGAGAGACTCCACTGAGAAACGCCGAGAAAAAGGCGAGAGAGCTGCTTGGTTTGAAGCAAGGCACCGCATGTCCAGCTCCTCTGAACGTAGCAAACGTTAGACCTTCGTATTCTTGAAGCCACCCACTTACCTGTTGTAGCATCATCAAGAAACTTAACCGGTCTAATCATATGCATACTCAAGTTAAGAATCTAAATTACTGGTTGATTAGATCCATGAGTACCTGTTTCTCATGGTACCATGGCCTCCAAGCCGTCTTGATGGGTAATTCAAGTGCACTTAAGCTATACCGAGTCGCAAGTACTGGAACTCTTCCGTCAGTGTCACCACTGAGCCATCACAAAAGGAAACCAAAAAAACCAACGGCTTAGAAAAATTGGAGGATAACAAAACTCTCTTTCATATTATTACCAACCAACCAAAGGAGAAGAAGCTAAAGTGTATAGTGGTTATTTGCGTAGGAAGCAACCATATTGTATACTCTTTTTTATAGTTTCAATGGTCGAACACGTTTTCTGAAGTTTTAAATATAGTTTACCTGTAAACCCATATTCTTAATCCTCCGGCGATGAGTTTCTCGTAAATAGGCAAAACCGATGGTTTTGAACCAGTCCAATTATTAAAGATCTCCATGCTGAAATCTCAGAATACCAAAGAATATTCAGACAAGTTCCTTCATACGTTATACGAAAAAAGAAATTATATAAAACAGAAGAATCTTGGGAAGAGTACTTGCAAATGCTCCAGTTCTTGAGATTAACTCCATCACTCGCATGAAGAGACTTCTGAACATCTGCTCTGTTGTAAAATACTCTCGCGTAATCATCTAAGCACGGGTCATATCCACCCATGAGCCTCGGTGGCATCTAAGGCATCCGAACAATAAAGAGGAAAAAAAAAAAGTTTCAAAGAGACTTATAGCTTTTTAATAAATTTCAAGGATCATATGTTTTATAAGGCTTTATGTTATACACGTACCCTCTTAGAGCTAATGCGAAAATTTGTTTTGAATTGTGCTGAATCAAAGTAAGACGATCGCGCAGAATCTCCTATGCAAACTGAGGTATAGATGCTATAGATATCTATCTCGTGGTACTGCTTGAGAACTTCTGCTACGGCCTCATTGCACTCATCGTTGCTCCAAGTATTATCGCTGCTGAAATTGCACGTCCTGGTTATGATCCTATGAGTCTCGTCCGATATCACTGCGTGGCTCCATGCGTAATCCACCCAACCTCTCCAATCTTCTGCATCTGATGTCTCAGGATTCCCCAACTATACAGCAAAAAAAGAAAAAAGGTGCACTAGGTCTTCTAAGCCGAGTTTTATACTTATCACAAGACTTGCAACAACTATGCAAAGCTTATAGTAAATGAATGATACTATTAAGCTACATTCACACTTGCATTCAGAGATTTATACGTACCAATATACCCTTAAGATTGATATGAAGCGATGAATCATTCTTCTTGTTATTGTTATCGTACACAACCTCTGCTAGCTCGGGTACGTATTTTCCTGCAAATATGTTTACATTCACAAAAAGTTATATAACCTCGCGATATGATGAAAATCGATAAAAATGCATTAGCACTACAAGTTAAAAAAAGGTGTGCAATATCAATCATTCTATATACATATTAATACTAAATCCAAATGATTTATGAGTTACCTGCATAACTTTCACCCGCGATGTAGAACGTACTTTCTTTGTGTTCTGGGAATTTTTCGAACCAGTTGCAAAGAAAAGTGTATGCGTCTCTTGCTGATAGAAAAGAGAATGAAGCATATAGTTATATATGTTTGTGACGTACATACGTAATATATTTTATATTCCTACTCTAATTAAGGACAAAGACTATAGATAAAAATATTATAATAATAATGGACTTGTAAAAAGGTAAGAAAAAATAATGGACCTACGTACCTGTAAAGTCATCTCCAAGTTTTTGATAATCGCTACTTGTGTTTGAATACGAAAAGCCAACACCGACGGGAGATTCTAAAAACAGCATGTTGGCCTCTGCATCAGCAAATCAACCTTTTTACATCATTTAAGGTCATTTTTATTAATGTGATGCTAAGGAAACTATATAATAACAAGAAAAATATAATAAAACGTTACCTTTATTCCATGCGTATGGATTAAAGTTAAGTCCGTTTCCGTTGGTGTCCACGAGAAAAGGACCAATTTCTTGTGTTGCCCCATATCCCACAGAAGAACAACCTGGACCTATATATACAACATTATATATGTGATTAAATTCTAAATGTGTTCTCCCATGCATGAGACAACAACAAATTTATAACAACTTAACACTAGGTTTTATGATTAGTTGGAAGAAAAAAAAACGTCGTGATATAATTAATATGCGAACAGTTAAATGACAGAATGACAAAATTTCTTTTGTATTTAATGATGGTATGGAGAAATAGCAAAACGGATAAATCATGATCCTGCAAATTATGTAACTGATAAAGAAATATGTAGAATCACATGTTATCAATCATAATGAAATTAGGGAGAATATAAGATAGCTGCTGATGCATGCATGAAAAAATCAAAAGATTGAGTTATACCTCCATTAAGCCATAGGACTAAAGGTTTCTCTTTGGGGAGATCCATGGCCTCAAAGAACCAATAAAACATAGCTCTTCCGTTGAATTCATCAACAGAGACATAACCGGCATAATGTCTGAAACTCACATCAGGCTGTCCAGGCAAATCTGTCACTAAATCTTGCTCGTTGGCCAATAAGCTCCTTCTAGGGCTATCAAACCGGTGTTGTCTAGTGCATAAAACCACCGGGGCTAATATTAAAAGGGTCGTCAAACACAAAGAAGTTAATAGATTAGATATGTTCACGGTGTGATAATCCATTTGAGGTATAAGTTGTGAAGAATACTAAGAATTGTAGTGAGATGATAAGAACGATCTAAGACTTGGGTGTCTATTTATAAGCTAAGATCATGAGATTTTTGTTTGCTTTTAATTTGTTAGAATTTTTTTTTAATTTAAAGCTATATAAGTGGATATGGAAGAATACTCCTATGTGGCAATTGGTGGCTTTACTCTGTTCAGTTGGTCGAATAATTCCATCTTAAAAACTAAGATTTATAGGGACAAATTCGAGAGAATTCGTATACTTGACTTATATAGAGTGGATGAAGCACTTTCTTGTTGATGGGTTTGGACCACGTCATAGCCAAAAGTAATATAAATTTAATTAATTTATTATCCTATTAACTTAAGAATTTTGGCGGATTAAGAGACCCCATAAAAGCATAAGCTTAACTAGTGAGAAAATATATAAATAGGGAAACTGGTATATAGATATATGTATATACATTAATCAAGGTTTGATACGTATGATTCAGAAGTCAATGTAGAGTATCTTTAATATAGATTTTGTAATACCAAACCGTACAAGTAGTGGTATGTTTACCGACTAATTTTAAGTGGTGAAGATTAATTATATTTTGCATATTGAATCCGAATGTGACAAAGTGTGGACCATTCGATTACTTTCTCCTATCATAACTCTTCTGATCAAATATTTTTGTTCGAAACTAACTCATATTAGACCAAATATTGTCAACACAATAAATAGTTTGTTTTTGTATTTACCAAAACAGGGTTTGGTATAGCAAAAAACTAACGATAAATATTTAAGTATTGTGGATCCACAAATCAATATATATTATTAGCTGTTAATTGTATGTTTAAAAAAATTTGGATAATAAAATTAAAAATTTCGAATGATTTTGTTATTTATATATATTGGTTTATTAGTAAAAGCTCATTCGTACTACTTGTTATGCACATGGTGTCTTTAATAATGTATCGGCCACTAAAACCGAAGTCAAATACGTATGTACTAAGGCCAACTCCAACCGAACGGTAAAACAGCAAAATTGCTGTATCAAAAGTGTTTCAATCGAATGAGAAATATTTTTCTTCTAGTGTTTTGTTAATAATGTTACATACTATTCATAACACTAAAATTTTAAATATTTTTTTTTGTTAATATAAGTAAATTATTGTTTATTACATAGTTTAGTTTTATATGTTTAGATATTCGGATATCCGTTTGGGTTCAAATTTAGATTGTTTTTTCCAGGTTTTGAGTATTTCGGAAAATCGTTTGAGATGGATCTCTTCTATTATGAAATGCTCGATATTGAGATCCATGATATTGGTTATGAGAATCTTCTCCGGGTATTCGTTCGGATTCAAGTTTGGATCGGTTTTTAAACAAAACTCTAATAATATAAATCTAAACAATACTCTAATAATATAAATTTAAACAATACTCTGAAAATTAGTACGATGCAATTTGTTTTTTACTATTTATATTTTATCGATTGTTATTTTGTTTTGGACAACCGTTTGTAATATTATATTTAACTTATAATTAATCAAAAATTATAAGAATAACTAGAATTTATCAAAGCTATTAAAATTAAAAATCTTAAATTTATTAATATAATAATAAAAACTATATTTTCTAGTTTTGTATTGTGTTGTGGTTGGAGATAAACTTTTTTTTTAAACACTATAACATCAAATTTAGTGTTATTTTAACATCAAATATAGAATAATGGTTGCGATGCTCTTAGTAGATACGTGAGTTTGTAATATATCCACATTTACTAGGATTCTACGCAATAACTTAACAACCAACAGTGTAAGGTACTAAAACCAGAAAATAATATCATGAAAAATAGTTTCACGATTCCAATTTGCATATTGAAACAAATTTCATTCTACAACAAACCTCCAAACTTTTATTTTGTGTTTTAGGTTTGCTAAGTAGTAAATAAGCTTCGAAATTAATGTTGGAAGTGGAAGCTACTCTTAAGGTTTTTTTTTGTAAATATATATATATATATATATATATATATATAGAAAAGTCAAGTTTTTTTTTTTTACTTCAAAGTTCAACCTAGTCACTAATAATATTTATGACGTATAGCGCAAAATTATTTTATTTATTCTAAATATAGTGTTGTATTTGTTTTTCTTTAACCAAAAGTTTTTGGACTAACACCAACAGTCTTATCTAGTCGAGGAGTAAAGCATGTTAAACTAGATATTTCATTTTGTTTTTGTAGTGCCACTGGGTATTCGAACTGCGGACATTGAACATTTTATTTTTGGAGGCTAAATGATATACCAGTTGAGTAACTCATTCCAAGTTATAATTAAAATTTTCTGTTTGGTAAAACCGCAATATTTTCTTCTCTTATTGATCGAGTCAGCTTTGCTGCACTAAAATCATATGTCTAGAATATTACAAGTTATAGTATGATATATTAAAATTTGTAAGATAGTTTCTGACATAGAACTGCTTAATTTTACTAAATGCATATCAACAAAAGTATTTTTACTAAGTAATAGTATGTTGGATCAATTTTGCTGAACATAATAATACAATGAGTTAAAAAGGAACTATATATGAATAATAAGATTATAAGATAAAATTTTTACGAACCAATATATCATTATCGAAATTCATTAAACTAACGAATACAATGAGTTCAAAAGGAACTATATATGAATAATAATATCTCACAATTAACTATCGCTAACGTCATAGACTCGTAGGTTATATATATGATGCGGATATTCCTAAAAACAAAAGATGATGTAATTAATTTTTTTTTAAAAAAGAAAAAAAGAGAGACATGTCACGTTGCAACATCTTTGAGCAAGGACTGACTGTTGAGTGTTCAGAGAAAGGCAAATGGAGTATATATTCCAAATTGATGGTTCCCTTTAATTTTAATTTTATAGATATTTTTCTATGTATATATGTAGAAAAGGAGTTAAATAAAATCATGGGAACCTCATCATTAGCAAAGTCGAATGATGTAGTTTTGTGGCGAACCTTATGCGTTGGGATTCTTGAATTCAATTCGATATACTAATCGTTAATTTTATGATATAGCTAATTAACTAAATGGTGAAGATCTAAATCATCTAGAAAATAAATCAAATATTGGCCTTTTTTAGTCACCACTACATATTTTTACGAGAGGAATTGAACCATGGAGTCTCTTAAAACTTTAGCACATAGATACTATGCCACTACACATGGAATCAATTAGATAATTGTATAAAAGATCATGTTGGTCAAAACTAAAATGGATTTTCAATTGATTTATACACTTAACCATTATATAGTTCACTTATTTGATAATCGTAAGTATGCATACTACTTTTTACCATTGCATAGTTCAAATCGACAGCTGTACGTCGTATCAATATATAGATTTTAATACATGTTTAGAAGATTATAGAAAAACTAATAAGCAAAACAAAAGTGTTTTGTTGAATGGTTATGACATGGAATCCAACTTTCTCTGATGAGAAATGAGAGGGAAATCATGTCCTGATTATATATGTTACGTTTCATTATGGATATACATAATTTTTTTGCATTTAATTGTTATTTTTTTGTCTTTTTGTTGGGAAGGTAATGTCTATATGTATATAAAAGTTTTAATAGAAGAACGAGACATATAGTGTAGGAATTGCATGCTCATTGAAGATTTTTTTTTTCAACCATTAAACATTAATATATTTTAATTTTGTATATATCAAGAACTATTCATTTATAACTTTCTGGTTGACTATTTGCGTATGCGAATATAGAGCATTTGCAGGAACATTTAATTTTGGGGCTTCATTTTCTAAAAAAAGGTTGCTGTATATGAAAAATAAGACATGGTTCATTTTAAACTTTTACTTAATTTTTAGTATATAATAAAGTAAACCATTGTCAAAAATTTTAAAAACAAAATAACGCACATAAAAATATATGAAGATTTTATATTTATCAATGTAATTCCGTTGGCTAATTATATCGTTACTCAATCTGTCAATCATTGTTCTTCTGTTTGCATAATGTCTAAGTTTTTTTTTTGTCAACAGATAATGTCTAAGTTCTACAACACAACCTATAATTTTTTCAAACCAAAATGACCAATACTATTGCAAAATTTATATATTGTCTGAAAAGTAAACCCTTTGAAAAAAATATAAAGTCAATACTCCAAATATCATTTTGTTATGGAATGTCTAAATAAAATGATTACTAATGTTTAATTATATATACTCTATTAATCCTTCCTACTTGGATCCCTTGAATCGGTGAATGGCCACTAGCTGTTAGGTTATTGTACTACTATAATAGGAGCTAATGATTTATCTAATCACCTTCTAATAGTTGTATTGCTATTCCAATTGTTTTTAGGTAATTAACTTTATTTTAAATCTCTTAACGAAAATAGAAGATTAAAAAGTTAAAAGTATTTGTTCATATGGGGACCTCTTAACTGTTAGACCAGACTCCAGAAGTCCATATTGGCCAATAGATGTCCACTTATATGATTCTCAGAACTATGGATACCCACTTAACTATGAATATCATTTAAATGTGCAATTGTAAGAACCGAATTGGCCAAAAGATTTCAGGGATATGTTTCTTGACAAATTGTGAATCGGTCAATGTATTCTTTAATTATCTAAGATAAAGACATCCCACAATAAGACACGCGTTGAGAGACTATTGATGGATCATTTGATTAGGAAAAATCAAGAAAACGATAAGGGAGTAAATATTTAACCATCCAACTAGATATTCCATAACCGAGTGTCTTACTAGTTGATGACTTATAAACTCGTTCTTAACTAACCTAAAAGATAGTTTTGGTTTTGTAAATCACTACGCATTGCCTAAGTAAGATTTATTGATTCTTATAGGGTGACTTCGTGGGAAATTGTAAAGAGTGCTTTAGAAAAATTATTTTGTTTGGTGGGATGTATATATATTTATTGACTTTTTAAAGTACTACACTACATAGTTTTCTCCAAGATTATATTTTAAATCTAAATCTTTTCGTGTACATGGCCAATGAATTTTGTGTCAAAATAATTCATAATTAACTAGCATGAACAAGTATATAATCTTATCTTACTAGAGTTTGAGCTCACAATTTTGATACGCCCCTTATATAAATCAATCTCAACAGTAAAACTATTGATGCTGAACAGGTATAATTTATCATTTTACATTGTTAATTTATTTTGACGTTAGAATGTCTTACCTTATTGAATTGGTTTACGCTACTCTTTAGCCAAAATTTAATTTGAGCTCTAGCTTGAATTTTTCTTTCCATTTGATTTGGTACTTTTCGATGGAAAAAATCAACCAAGAACTTCGTTTGATATATTCATGTTATCAGAAAAAAAAATTACCTTGGTTTCGATCGAGTTTTTACTGATATAGATATTAAAGTGATTATATAGATTGATTTATAGATATGTAACTAGTTAGATAGACGCAAGTTTATCCATAGATTCCTTTTATCGAATGAAAAAAATGAGATTATCCCTTGACAACGGAACATAAAGAGAAATGAGATTATTAATGCTAATGTTGTATATAATGCGCACTAATATATATATATATATATATAGAGAGAGAGAGAGAGAAGATGAGATGTTTGATCGTAACTATTAAAGATAGAAGGTATAGGTTCCACCTTTTCAATGAGTACTTGAAGGATTATAAGAGCAAATGGAATCTAAACACAGTAAACACAGTACTGCTAGTCTACCAGAGACATGCCATATACGAGAGTTTTAATTCCCATCGATTGGACCCATCTATAAATTCTTAGGTTCCGTGCTACATTCCTTACCCATTTCTAATTCGTCGAAATATTTATTCGTATTCTCTTACTCATCTCATTTATAATGTTATTTTTATCAGAGTCGAGTGCACGAAAAAAGTTTGCAACAAACTGTTTTTTTTTCCTTCTTGTATCAAAAACTATTCAATTTTTCGGATTAGATATTACTCTAGAATTTTTATTTCAGACATTTCTATTAGGTTTAGTACACGTCGATATACTTAAAAGTGTTACCATAAATTTCAGAACGGACCAAAATACCAACTGACACATTTGGACTCGGCTCCGAGTGACACGGCTGTTCACGTATCCAATGGAAACTCGTGAAGTTCAAAGTAATTTATACTCTAATGTGTAAGTCATGCTCCACATGCATGCAGACAAATAGAGTTTTTTTTTTTTTTTTTTGGGTCAACAAACAGATATATTTACATAACACGTATTGAGAGATAACTTTGCACGATAGTTATTCGTCAGATGAGTTGTCATGTAACAACACCACTGGACAGGACATGGATTAGATGAATTCCAACTTCACTAGGAGTGGTCAAAGTATTGCTAGAATTAAATCCCACTTTTTACCGGTGATTCTTATCCATCCAAAGATTGCAAGTGCGCATAACATAAATTTCATTTGAAAGCTTTTTTGACTACATCCACTCTCCTACAAACAAACACGAAATTTTATAGGTTATGGAATCTTTTTTTAAGTAAGTAACCACTTTTTTTCGTTTGCAAATATAATATTTGTGTAAATAATTGAGAAGGAAAATAAAATAAAATTGAAGCTTAAACAAAATCTATTAACCCTAACTATTACTTATCAACCTATGATTTTACATAAACATTTTTGAATTAATCTAACTCTACTTTGTTTTAATAATAAAAGTATAGGCACGTTTATTTTGGTTATAACGGTAAAGAGACTTGATCATTTTATATTTTGGGATAGTAGTTGTAGTGTTGTTTTTCACAATCCAAGCTAGTATATATGTATTATGTATGTGTTATTTTTAATATGAAAAGGAAAAAATAAACAGTCTAATTGGACGTCTCCATCCGTTTTTGCGTATGATTTTTTTTTTTTTTATGGTTTATCACAAAAGAAGTATATAAATGGAATGAAAACTATACTCTTGGGGCAAAAAGTGTAAACCGCTTTGTAGATTCAGAGAATCGTCGGTCCTCTCCTTCTCTGCACATCGTAATGATATGTTGGTTTATATCAACGCGCTTGAAGTTGGCTATGCGTGTGTTGTACACGCGTTTGTACGGATCTTATGGTTGATGTAGACACTTTGTCTTCAGTCTATTTCCCTTGTCGTAACACTGTCTGAAACTTGTCTTTGGGCTTTATTGTTTTGTTGCAGACCCAACTTGTTTTCTTCTGCGAAGCCTAAATTACATTTTCTTCTACAAAGCCCAAAGACTTTGTATCAGACTATCAGTGCAGAGTCTTTCTTTGTTTTTGTCCCAATGTTATGTTTTGGGGACAATAAATCAAGCTCAACTCAACACATCCAAAATAGACCAAAGCAAGCTAAAGTGACAGGATAACAAATCTAAAACATTTGACTTTTCTAAACGCAGACGCAAAAATCAGCGTAACCCCAAACGAAAAGCTCAGTAAACGCCACAAACCTTTAAACTCAAAACCCACTCTCAGAACCACGAGAGCACGAAGTCTCAGAAAAAAACCAATCTCTCTCTAGTCTCTCCTCGATGTCTGATCACCAGCTAGAAACAGAGATCAACTTCTGGGGAAAGACTTCAGAAGAAGACTACTTCAATCTCAAAGGTATCATCGGTTCCAAATCTTTCTTCACATCCCCTCGAGGTCTCAACCTCTTCACTCGTTCATGGCTTCCCTCCTCTTCTCCGCCACGTGGTCTCATCTTCATGGTCCATGGCTACGGCAATGACATCAGCTGGACGTTTCAATCCACTCCCATCTTTCTTGCTCAGATGGGTTTCGGTTGCTTCGCTCTTGACATCGAAGGTCATGGCCGATCTGACGGTGTCCGCGCCTACGTTCCTTCCGTAGATCTCGTCGTCGATGACATCATCTCTTTCTTCAATTCGATTCAGCAAAACCCTAAATTTCAGGGGTTACCTCGGTTTCTCTTCGGAGAATCAATGGGCGGAGCGATCTGTCTTTCAATCCATTTCGCTGATCCATTAGGGTTCGATGGAGCGGTTCTTGTTGCACCCATGTGTAAAATCTCCGACAAGGTGAGACCTAAATGGCCGATTGATCAGTTTCTGATTATGATCTCAAGATTCTGGCCGACTTGGGCGATTGTTCCGACAGAAGATTTGTTGGAGAAATCGATCAAAGTGGAAGAGAAGAAACCGATTGCGAAGAGGAATCCGATGAGGTACGGTGATAAACCGAGGTTAGGTACAGTGATGGAGCTACTTAGGGTTACGGATTACTTAGGGAAGAAGCTTAAAGATGTGAGCATTCCCTTCATTATTGTGCACGGAAGTGCAGATGCTGTCACTGATCCTGAAGTGAGCAGAGAGTTGTACGAAGTTGCTAAGAGCAAAGACAAGACTTTGAAGGTCTACGAAGGTATGATGCATTCGATGTTGTTCGGTGAACCCGATGAAAACATTGAGATTGTTCGTAAGGATATTGTTAGTTGGTTGAATGATAGATGTGGTGGAGACAAAACCCAGGTTTGATTGAATTCATTGTCATTATTGCTGTAATGTTTGTATAGTCATATTTTATATCATGAAACAGTATTTGGGTAAGTGACTAGACATTGATATACAGATCAATCATAGTTCTTACAGATTTTTCTTATTCATTCTATATACAAAGCAAAGCTAACCTTTCTTCTAGATCCTGTTTTGCACAATTCTGTAGTTAGTTCAAAAGATTTATTCTGCTAAAAAGCTGCACAGACCCGGAAACCCCTATATTATATGTACCTGAGTTTGTCAGAAAAGCTTCTCAAGTATCCGCCATGAACAGATAGTTCAAGTCCTCCACAGAGAGATGCGATTGGCCACTACCCTTTTCATCTTCTCCAAATGCAGAAGCTACCACCATTCTCTTCTTTTGCTGTGGCAGTATAACGTTTGTGAGGATAACTTAGCTACTTGAAACTATAATTTAAAAAAAGATAAAAACGTTGCAGAAATGATGACAGACCTGAAGGGCCAATATGCGATCTTCAACTGTATCTTTTACTGTGAACCGTACCACTTTTACTGGTCGTGTCTGTCCAATACGGTGTGCTCTGTCAATTGCTTGATCTTCAGTGGTCGGGTTCCACCATAAGTCTAGCATCAGAACATGACATGCTGCCACCATGTTTAGCCCAAGACTAGCAGCTTTGAGAGACATTATCATTACAGAAACCTGAAGTAAGAAAGCCAGTCAACAGTATATATCTAGTACCATGTGTAACATAATGGCCGCAGAGAGAAAAAAATGATCTTGAGCTGCATACCTCAGGGAGAGTATTAAAATCTTGTACTGCTGCATCTCGAGCTGCTACCGTCATTTTTCCATCAAACCTTCTATACTGAATACCCGAACTCTTAAGACAAGTTTCAAGCAGGTCCAGCATCTTTGTCCATTGGGTAAACACAAGGGCTTTTTCTCCAACTACCTTAACCAGACCATCCACGCTACTCTTCGCTGGAGTTGCAGGTAAACTGGATGACTTGTCAAGCTGCTGATTATTCTCTCCATTTTCAGAGCTCTGATTCAAATCATTCATTACAGTTGTTGGACTTTGTGGTCTGCTCAGTGATTGCAAGATATCTAGAGCAGCCTTGATTTTGGATGAACCACATGGAAACTTTTCAATACGAGGCTCATCACTCCCAACAGGATCTGAAGTGGTACGATCACATGGAGCATCAAGTTTAGGCAATCCATGCATAGCATTTTCCAGTGTTTCTCTGGAAAATAATGATGAAATTTCCAGTCCGGCTTTGCAGTATGACAGTGGGCATTGATTATTATCGCGAGTAAGGCATTCGCAAATGCACTGTTTACAGAAAACGTGACCACAGATTGAAACAACAGCATCTTTTGGTGCACCCTATAAGTGAAGAAGGGACACAATAAGAAACTCGTTAAATAGTTTGACATCTAAATGCGAGAGATAACAACTCAAGAATCCAAAGCAGTGCTTTTGAGTTTGAAGGATTATTCACAAATCGAGAATCTTACATTGCAGACACCACAACTTGCTAGTGAAGCTTCTAAGCAATGCAGAAGAAAGGTTTGGTTCTCAAATGGAAGCTTCTTAGCCACTTCAGTTGAGGATGTCCATGACGAACTGGATACAAGAAGAGGGTGACCACAAGCTTGACGAAGACGCAACAGCAACAACAATATATTTACATAATTTTGCTTCACCGTTCCAGCTTCTGCATATTCCTGACATTTCAATTACGTATAAACAAAGAATCAGCCTTCAATATCATTGAAGACTAAGAAGCACCCATGTGCGGTCGTATGTGTATCCATGGTCTATATGCATCCATAGTCATACCTTGAATTGATCACGAGAGTCGCACTCTAACTTTGAGTAGAAATCACGTTCTTCCTTGGTGAAGTCCACTCTCCTCAACTCAATGGACTTTGGAGGTAAAGAGATTACAGGTTTTCCATCAAGAAGTGTATCTAATGATTTTACTAGTTAAGACCAATAGAAAACTTTAATGAAACATCTACGGAAATTTAGTTTTATAATAAGAAGACTGACCTTTGGTTCGTCTAAGCATTATTTTTTTCAGTATAGCCTGCAACGTTTGATATCCTTTCACCGGGTACTTACTGATGGGGTTCTTAATCGTGTCACGAAACATTTGGTAGCTAGAATAAGGTTCATACTTAAGGAATCTGAAGTAGCTGTAGAGATCATCAATTGAATTTTGGATAGGAGTGCCAGACAAACACCACCTACGCTTAGCATGAAGGCCTGAACATGCCCTTGCAACTTGGGTTTTGTGATTCTTAATGCTCTGAGCTTCATCTAGAACAACTCTAAACCATGAAACTTGTGCGAGAGGGCCAGACAGAAACACAACAGGTTCACAATCCATATGTTTCCTCTTCTTTGTTCCCTTCTTTTGAGAATTTGAATCGACTCCACCATCATGTATGCCACCCTTGTCCTCATCAGCTTTACCGAGAGGCTGTTTTGGGACTTCCATGCTTACAAGGGAATATGTGGTAATGACAACATCATATTTAGCTAGCTCGTGAGGATCCTTTGTTCTGCTGCAACCATGGTATACCAGAACAGAGAGATTTGCTTCAAGAGTAACCTTCTTGCGTAATTCATCAGCCCATTGTCTCATTAGACTAGTGGGACAGACAATAAGAGTTCCAGCAGCTGGCCTTCCGTTCATCTTACATAAACTATCTTCTTCGCCGACTTTGTTTTCATTAAAAACCACTTGAGAGTGGTCAAATTGATTGCTTCCTCTATTCTTTGAATCTCCTTCCCATGGTAGAGAAGGTGTAGACCGTTCTGTCAGTATAAGCGCTATTGTGGAAACTGTTTTTCCAAGTCCCTGCAAAGGAAGAAAATTACACAAAAAAATTTAATAAGATATATGTTTGTTGTGTTGAATGTATAGTAACTGATAGCATGATATAGATTACAACAGTGGAAATTTAACCTGATCATCAGCAAGAATCCCCCCAAAACAGGGGTTCCCGCTAGTCTCCTTTTCGGACATCCACGCCAATGCAATCCGCTGTTCATGCGTAATCTATGGTTAATTTCGATTAACACTATAAGGAATGTTACCACTTTTCTAATAAAATACAAACCTGATGTCTAAGAAGCGAGACTGTCAAGACACCATCAGGAGGACTTGCTTCAGAAATATGCTGAGAAAGATCCTGTTCTTTCAAGCAATGTCGTTAGACTCAAAATCAAGAGAGAGGGATAATATGGGATAGAGCAGTTTGACATTATATCACTCATGCATCCAACAACTGAAGACTTAAATAAATACCTCATGCACAAAACACAACAGACTTTAAATCATTATAATATATGCATCCGCATATCAAGAAAACTTCATAAAGAAATGAGTGTGTAACAGACATGGTAAGGGCAATTGAGAAAAAAGGTTTACACGCCTAAACACCACAAACCTGCAATTCAGCATGAAAGATCATGTTTCCCTTGTTTGACTCAAACTTCAAGCCTTCACAGTTATTAAAAGTTTGACTATTTGTAGAATGTTCTGAAGAAAACACCGGTCTCTGCATATCTAGATATTGGTGTAGATTAATAAATTCACCACAAGATTCTATTTTATGGATATCAGAATCATCATCTCGATCGGGTATACGTTTTGATGGACTTTCAACTGTTCCAGAGCTGAAACTAGAAAGATTAAAGCCTGCCCTCCTAATATATTCATGGCCCTCGTCTCCTGCCAGGATATTCAAATACTCAGTGCGTGATTTTACTAGGTCAGGTTCTGCTACGTTTTGCAAACAGTCATCTGAATCAAAACAATTATAGAAGCTTCTACCGTCAACAACTTGGCCCGAGAAAGAAGTCGGGGGTGCCATTAATGAGTATTCTTTCCCATCACGAGACCATTGCAAAGTCGTTCCTTCAACTGTATGAACATCATCACTACATATACTATAGTTCCCAGGAATTGAACTGTAAACCGTGTTCTCCAACTCAAGCTCTGGTTTAACCTTCACATGGACTGCTCTATTCTCCTGAAAACTGCTTAAACAAGTATAAGGCTGCTGAAGTTCCTTATCAACTCGATGACCATCAAAACTATTGTATGGTTTGGAACAGGCAGGGGAAACTGAAGGAATGATGTTGAGTTCTCTTTCACTGCTTACATAAAGCCCAGAGTTCCTCTCTGAAGTTCCATTATCTAGTCTCACCTGTCTGCCAAAAACCATTCGGCTTCCATCATATGACTGACACTCCCTAAATCCGCTCTCCATGTTATTCACAAATTCTTCTTTTTTGGGAAAGAACTGGAATGTGTAACTAGGGGAGACTTCTGCCAGGGATGCATCCATGGTATTGAAATAGGGAGTCATCATAGTAGGCCTGCAAGGTGTACCTGCAATATGATATAAAAGAAGTGAGAAAATCTCTCGATATTAGCTTCAAATGATAAGGGAACATGGAAAACCACATTGCCACCACATTCAGAGAAACAAGTCGCACTTGGTCCAAATCCTCCATTCTCAGGGTCAGCAAATGAACCTATTATACTTTGTGAGACTCCAGGACCATACAAATCCTGGTAAGGAAACCAACCAGTGGCCTGAGACCCTAAGCAAAAAACATATGTAATAAAAAACAGTTAGCAAGGTGATGTAATGGAGTTCATGCTCTGAAAAATCAGAACACTGAATTTGTTTCCACACTTTGACAATATGACAAAAAACAAAAGAGTCCTCCACGTCTACTAACCACTTTGCATCAGTGTGTTCCTAAGCTCGCCAGATGAACCAACCGGAGTCACCAGTTGTTGACTAACCTGGAAGTAATCACTTAAAATTTTAGTCTCCATCAATATAGTCCAGAAATTAGGCATTTGAAACACATCATTTATAGACTTAACTAAACCATACCTCCATAGAAGCAGACTCCTCATCAAGAATCCGATAAATCGATTCTATGTCAACCATAAAATCCTCGTCTTCGACTCCAAATCCAAAGCCTCCAGAGCAATCATCCCCTAGCGAACAATCGCGGTGCTGAAATACTGAATCCTTCTCACTCATCACGAACACAAACCCTAATACTGGAAAAAATCAAAACACAGCACAAAAAAAAGCGACACTCAGAGAAGAGTTTAATCCCGGAAAGCTTAATCAAACACGAAATCGCCGACACTCGAACACAGCGACTTACGATTTTGAGGGAAAAAAAGAACTTGAGGCTTGAGATTAGGTTTTGAAAACGATGAATTTTTTCAGAAGAAGGTTCTAGAGTAGTTGGGGATGATCAACGCGACTTTTATAGTGCCGGTGAGGCTTTTTTTCAATGGAGAAATGGTAAGCGAAAGAGACGCAGATTTAAATAAGAAACGGTCGAAGAAGTTGGCTTTTTTTTATTGTTCATTGTTTATTAGTATTACTAATCATGAGCCGTTATTTCTTTAATTTTTAATTCATGTTTTCTACAACCAATTAAAGTAAATTGCTGACCTCAACAAAAGTAAGAGTTAGACTGAAATTGCTTATGAGAAAAGCATTAATCATTTTTTCCTCGTTTTCCACAGAATCCAAACAATTAATGCTTATAGTTTGACCAGAAAATTAGATAAATCACCTCTTTTGGTCAAAATAGAAGACTTGGATATTTTTCCTTATATTCACTAATAAATTGAAGTATATTTTAACCTTATCTGTTTCCTACCAAAATTGTCACTTACTAAAAAACCTAGAAAATTATTAGAAAATAAATAATGCTATTTTACTGCAGGCTTGGTTGGTAGAGTTCTTGTGATAGCCTTTGTTCATTGGCTTGTTAAGTTTGTGGGTTTTGTCAACCTATATCTTTCTTGCTTTTTCTGTCGGGACTTTATTTTCGTGGTTATGTTATTTTACCATCGATTTAGTTTTGGAGAATACTTAATGTTTCTGCCGGCAAATATGTATTTCAACAATGTATTATGGAAATGTATTATTCCATGGCACTATTAATAAAAAAAATATATGAAAAAATAATAATGTTATTTTACTAAAAACTGAGTTTTTTGGGGAAAATATACCTAAACCAATTTTGTTACCACTTTAACCATCTCGGTCTACTATGATTCGGCCAAACTCCGGTTTAAGTATCTTATTATATAAAGTATCGTTTTCAAAATTAGTAATTCAAAAGTTCGAATACGTGTCATATCCATCTATTCAAGATTTCGATACATGTCAAATTTGAAAAATATCAAAAATTATTGTAAAGAAACTATACAAAAAGATAATTTATTACCATCATTTAGAAAATGAAAATTCTACAAAAAATTATACAAATTACTAATTCTTAAAAAAAATAAAATTTCATAATTAAAAAAATATAATCTTAAAAGAAAAATAATTGTAAATATTGAACTATATATAAACAAATAAGTACGTTCATATTCTTTCAACAAACAAAACATTTTTTTAATTCAAAAATATCACCCTACATTCCTACCTTCAATTCATTTTATTGGTTACACATCTATTCCTTTTATTTTTTTAAGTTATTTTAATTCATTATTATGAGGTTGTCTTAAAAAATTATTTATATATCTTATGATTATTAAATTTTCCTCTAATTTCGTTTTTTTTTTACTTTTCAGAAAAATTTATTTTAATTTATTATAAGGTTGTTGTAAAAAAAATTATTTATATATTTTTAAGATTATTAAAATTTCTGCTATTTTTGGTTGCTTTTTCTTTTATTTTTTTAAAAATGGTTATCACACAAAAAACAACGAGTAAAAAAAAAATCAAAATAATAACACTAATTTATCTTTATGTCGATTTGAAAAAGAAAAAAAAAGTGAAATATGATTTAAAATAATTAAATATTATTAGGTTTTTCTATTGATGAATGATTTTGGATAGACGTTCTTAATATTTAATTATATATTTATTTTTACAAATGATTTAATTCTATTTTAAATTTTTTTATTTAGATTTTCATCTCCTAAATTTTAAAAATTAGAATAGATATCTCACTTATACGCAGAACCTAGTGTTTATAAAAATGGGGGAGAAGATTGAAATTTCGCAAGCAAATCACATGAAGGACAGGAATCACAAAACATACAATTTTTTACCGCAACAGTTCTTCACTCTTTAGGTACTTTTTCTCGGAAATTTTCACTTATTTTCCCGTGAAAACTCGTCGTCGCACTATTCTTTCTTAGAAATTACGTCAAATCTTCCTTAGACATCACGTACACTATTGTATTATGCATCATGCTCAATCTTTGACTAAAAGACATCGATACTCGGCTTTCTTTGGTCAACTTTGAGAGAACATTTCGCGAGAAAATTCGATTGTTCGTATCAAAAACATGTAATACTTGTATTGATTGAATAAAGATTCAACATGCGAGCCAGAATAATGTTCTAATGTCATTGGTCGTCCTTCTTTTTCCTTATATAGATGGCATATAACGAAGATGATGTGACATCCATGCCAATGACATCCATGTGGTTAAAGACGATCAACACTAAGTATAATAACAAAAAAAAACTACCATCAACTTGGAAAACCATATCAATTAACCAAATTTTGCACAATTCAGGCCTAAATCATCTTAGTTAAGCAAACAGAAGGACACTTAAAGAATAGAAACACAAACAACTGAGTTCTACAACTTGTCTTTCAAACATCTATAAGGAATGTTACCACTTTTCTAATAAAATACAAACCTGATGTCTAAGAAGTGAGATTGTCAAGACACCGTAAGAAGGACTTGCTTCATAACTAGGCTGAGAAAGATCCTATTATTACAAGGAATGTCACTAGACCGAATGAAACTGATTCAAAATCAAGAAAAAGGAATAATATGGGATAAAACTCATTACATCATGGTTTAGCATTATATCACTCATGCATCCAACATCAAAGACTTAAATAAATAACTCATGCACATAACACAAGAACAGACTTTGAATCATTATAATATGCATGGTACGTCCTCGTTTCCTACCAGGATATCCTAATACTCAGGCGTGATTATACTGGGTCAGGTTCTGTTACGTTTTGCAAACAGTCATCTGAATCAAAACATTTATATATAGACGCTTTTGCCGTCAAAAACTTGGCCCGGGAAAGAAGTCGCGGGTTCCATTAATGAGTATTCTTTCCCGACACCGTCAAGACCAACTGTATGAACATCACTACATATACTATAGTTCCTAGGAACTGAACAGTAAACCGCGTTCTCCAACTCAAGCCCTGGTTTAACCTTCACATGGACTGCTCTATTCTCCATAAAACTGCTTGAACAACTATATGGTTGCTCAAGCTCCTTATCAACTCGATGACCATCAAAACCATTGTATGGTTTGACGCAGGCAGGGGAAACTGAAGGAATGATGCTGAGTTCTCTTTCACTGCTTACATAAAGGCCATAGTTCCTCTCTGACGTTTTATTATCTAGTCCCTAAATACAGATGGTGGTAGAGAACGAAGATGATGAGGTAATTAAAATATTCAACTTCATCGATTGGTTTTCTTTGTATCGAATGTTTAAGTGAGGATTACTAATGTTACTGTTCTGGCTTCTTTTCTTATTCCGATAATAGATATTGAAGGATATACGGTAATATATTCATTTTCACCGATTTTTTTTCTTCGTATCCAAGTTTCAGTAATGAAGCTGTTTCAGTAAAGAATATACGGTAATATATTCATTGTATCCATGTTTTCCAGTGACAATTTACATTCTTCTCGTGTGTGTTTCTTGATAGGGCTTAAGACATCAAGTGAAATAATGAGCTAATCTCTCTCAGCAATGTTCGTTTGCAAACAATAGAATCAATTGTTTATGATGCCAAAAACTTGCATAATTACAACGAGACAACTATTTTAAAATTCTTTAGTATCCCACATGTGCCATTCAGATTTCCTCTTGAAACTGAGTCAATGTACTAACTTGATGATGATATTATGTTTGTGAATTAACATATCCCAAACTTCAACACGTGTTGAAGATGCTGATTTGGACTCAGAAGTCAGAATCAACTGGATGAACGAGTAGAGTATCCACGCATGACTGTTTTGCCCACAAGACAGCTCACAGTCATAAACCCATTAGAATGATTCTTCACCTCTTACAGCCTCTAAAAGGCTCTGCCAAATTAAAGGAACATATATAGTAAGATACATAACCTGATCTGTTACAAGAACATGAGGAGACCATTGCTTCATATTGTAAATTTTGATTAAGATGAAGTTTTAAGCCTTGCACTTATAATAAAGTCATTTGCTTTCTAATGGAAAATATTGGACCACTTGGTTGTAGCAGTAAACAAGTGATGTTGGTTACTGGTTAGGCTTTTATTCTCCAACATGGTACGGTTCCTAGAAAGCTACTTGTGAAGGAGCTATTGAGTTTGTTGGGTGTTTGACCAACTAACTAAAAAAGTTGCTTCTTTGTCTCCTTATTGCACTGTTCTTCAATGTACTTTATAATCTTTGATTTGCTTATCTCTCTCTCTCACCTAAGAAGATAGTTGCAAAAACTAATTTGTCCAAAAAGAATATAGCATGTTTTAGAAGAATGTTAGGTGCGAGTCAATGATGTTTCTAGTTTCTAATTTGAATTATTGATTCGATATTGTTAGTGGATAAACATGAATTCAAATATAAACCTTAACTAACTATAGAATCATCCGTTCATATAACGAAATTAAAAACAAAATTTCACATCATTACTAGATTTAAAATAGCCTTAAAATTCTCACACTCAAAAAGAACCCCATATGTAGTTGTTTATCAAATTGGTCAATAAATAGTTAATTTACTTCTTAATTGTTTGAACGTTGGAACTTACACAGTGACTAGTACCCAAAAATGTGGTTTATGGTTCTAAATAACCATATCTCGTTGTTTTTCAAAGTGCTCAATGAGTAATTACAGTCTCTACATTGGAATATACACAAAGGTAAGCACCAAAAAGTGTGTTACCAAAACAAAATCGAATATTATAAGGTTGATTCGAATTGAGAAGAACTAATGATTTGTCGAGATAATAGCTTTAGAGATTTTGCAGGACATTGAAACAAAAGATTCAAGTTTGGAAGAAAAAAAAAACACATTCTAACAGACACAAAATAAGAAAGAAAAGAACAAGTTTGATGGAGAGAAAGTGAAACAAGTGTGGACTGCTTCAAAGTGACATGGTCAAAATTTGACAGAAACAACATAAATCAAAGTGATTTTGTGGAGTTTACAGTCGCCGGAGAATCTCTGAGGATTCTCTACACCGTCGTCAAAGTTCAAGGCGTAACTCCAAGGATCATACTGAAACATAGTATGCTGCTTCTTCTTCTTCTTCGTCTTCTTCACCACGGCGGCCTTCACCCTCCTGAACATTTTTTTCCGGTATTGATTCACCGCTTCAAATCTATCCTCTAATCTCATTTTTACTCAGCAAGTTCAGTTAAGCTATAAAGGGTCTTTTGAGAATGGATGAAAGTTTTGATCTTTTTGGGAGCAGAAGAAGAGAGGTGGATTGTAGCAAAAGTTAGCAGCTTTTTGTAAAAATGAATTTGGAGTTGAATTCGTGTGAGGAATTTACATTGGGGGTCACGAGAAAGAGATATAACAGAGGAAGAGGAAGAAGAAGAAACTTTGGGCAGAGTGCTTAAAACATCATTTTCGGATGCTCTGTTTCTTTTTATTTATTTTATTGTTCATCTGTTTGGTCTTTGTCTGCTACTATCTTAACGAATCTACATTCTTTTTTTTTTCCCTTGAAATTTATCATTCTTTTACTATTGGTTACTTAAATAATATAAATAAACCCTAAAATCCAATATCTTGTGTCAATTACTTGAAAAGAAAAATATATTCAGTTTTGAGTTATTGAGTCATTTAATTTTTGAATTGAATGTATCTGAGAAAGTCAAAATTTTGACAAATGAATCGGATATGCTAAAATTTCGTTTGTTGTTGAGATTTTTAATTTTTACTTTTTCTAAGAATATCAATACTAAAGACTTACTTGTTTCTTTTAGATTCAAAAAAAAAAAAAAAAAATTAGAAAAGTGATTCGTTGTGAGGTAGGTTTGGAGTAAGAATTGTCTATACAAATTTTTGAGGTAGGAGTTAAGAATTAATAATACTGTCATATAGAGAGTTTAGAGGCTATGAGATTTTTATTTAACTAATAACTTAATGCAACTATCCAAACGGATCTCAAATTCTGTGTGGTAATTTTAAATCAAGATTAAAGAATTATTACTGTTTAACATGTTTGTTGAATAACACAAATCGGAAAATAGACGTATGAATCGGTTTAAACAACGAGTGAATTCAGCTAGACGAGAATTCTTTAGATTATTTTTTAATATGTATTATATCAATATAGATAGTTTTTGGTTATACTATACAAACCGTATGGATATAGTTTTAGAGAAACCGATTGATACACATATAATTTGGTTTTTAACCACATAAACCGATTAAACCGGAAAAAAACGAAAAACTACTAGTTTACGTTATTATAGTCTCTAGTATTTGTATCTAGTGTTGTTCTCTACTCTTTTTATATAAATAAACATTGAAAACGAAAACCTAAATGGATCCAAAAATAACTTCGTTACAAAATTTAGTATACCATATCTGGAGATCATATTTTCAACTGGTTTTAACTTTTAATTTAGCCTTTGATTGGTTAAAAGAAAATAACTCAAAAGTAATCACTTTTATCCTCAGACCTGTTAGTGTGTTATGAACTTATGAGTACTTTAGGATTAACCAATTACATTAATTAAATATAATCATCGAGTCACGCCTGTCTTTAATAGGTAACAAAGTGTTCGTCATGGCTCAAAATAAAAGCTCAACGATTCTGCATATATTTATGTTTCCTTTTTTCCTCTAATTACATTACTAAACAAAAATTCACTATTCTGTTTGTAAGTTTTCGAGAAAAGCTGTGCAATAAAGGACAACATGTGTGTCCCCGAAAAGTTACAATTTTTATTTTTCTTTATTTTTTTAAATTTCTCTTAAAATCCCAAAACTTTCACTTTCTCGCACATTAGCCCCACTTGCTTCCTCTCTTTCTCCTTCTTCATCTTCCTTTCTCATCTCTCTCTCTCTCTGTTTCACCGTAAAGCAGTGAAGAACATTGAAGCTTCTTTGCTTTTTTTACACATAAATGAGAGACCTTTCGCACCTAAAGACGAACTTGAACAATCCATGGCCACCTATTGGAGCTCCGATGAATCTCCGGCGAGAAGAGCCGTGGAAATCTCAATTCGACGACTCAGTTAACGCTGTCTCCTTTGGTTTCGTTGCTACTGCTATTCTCATCTCTATGTTCCTCGTTATGGCTATATTTGAAAAACTGATTCGAACCACCACCACCACTGCAACTACTAACTCTGATTCCTCTTCAAGTCGGGTCCTTTCGGGTATGGATTCTCGGGTCGGGTTTCAAAATGGTGCTGTAACTAAACTCGGTTATCAATCTCCCAAGGCAAGTCTTTTCACTTGATTCTTGTCTTAATAATTCAGAGAATAAAGTTCGTAAACACACAAATTCCTTAATTTTCGCATTCTTGTCTTGACACATTTTGACTCATCTTCAGGTTTCATTGTTCTTCAATTCTATTTTTAGTTTTTTAAAATCTGATGTCGACACTTAATATGAAGATTGGGTTAAACAGGAATTAGAAATGTTTTTCCTTAAATCTTCTAATTTAGTGTTTAATGAAGCAAATTTGGTATAACTAAAGTTTCAGTCTTTGGATTAATTTTTGGGGTTGTTGTCATATTTGATGTGAACACGTTCATACCAAAAGCAAAAGAAGCAAACATCATAGGGGTTTTGATTCTGTGTACTATTTGAGTATTGAAAGAGACCCAACATTGCACATGCTTTTACATCATCAACATTTAAAGTTGTCTCATAAGCTTCCTCACTCACACATGCACACACTGTTGTTGAGTGTTTATATGTGTATGTATGTATAAATGGTGATGCATTCATTGATCTCTTTCGTCATTCAGAATCTCTCTGTTTTTTTTTTCTCCTTCTTAAATGAATGACGAAGGAGACAAGAAAGAAATGTAATAAAGTTTTGTTTGTTGAAGAAGATTGATGTCGACGCATATAATACTAACTATGCGTGTTGTAGATGGAAGACGAGGTCTAAACGTCAAAGTCTGAAACCATGTGTGACTAACATTTCCTAGGAACACAAATGGCCCCACAAGTTTTCTTGAAACTTAACACTACTCCTATTCTAGAGTCTATTCTTGTTTTTCATCTTCTTGAGTGGTTGGTTACATAGTTTCATGGAGGTTGTAGAGTTTGCTTGACTCTGATCTCATATAACACTAGAAGTAGGACAGATTGATTTGTCGAGACTGGTGATATTTCAATCTATATATGAACTTGAATGTATTTTAGAGATTTGTGTTTTCTTGGAGACTTCTCTGTCTTTCATATCTTTTACTACTAAACAATAGCTTAACTTTGGTCACAAATGTGAAATGTCTATTGAATACCACTAAAGATATAACCTTGAGTGTGCTCTGAGAATGGGTTTCGAACTTGAAATTTAGTTCTTCTTCCCTAATGAAGCGGGTCTTGATTATTGATGAGATGCTCTTTGTATACTTTATTTTCTTGTGAGAAATAGTCATATTGATTAATAGACTGACTGGCATAAAGAGAATGATTTTGATGGATATGGAACAAACCATGTGATTAAAGAGTAGATAGAACCATTCAAAAACATGGGAGGACCCATAAATGGTAAACTTAAGACCAAGTGTGTTTGCCCTTTTCTTCATTCTAACCTGAGTTGCTGTTGGGGGAACAATGACACATGTTTAGATCTGTCATTGTCTTCTTCCACTCAAAATTCTCATTTGCTTATGTTTTGTTGGCTAATCAAACAAACTTCTTTTTGAGAATCTTTGCTTCTTCTATCTGTTGGATATATTTTGTGTTGTTATTTACGTGATTTTTTTCTCTCTTTCCAGATGACTGTTTACTCAAATGGGGTATCGGTATTGATGCCAGGAGATGATATCCCTACGTTCATCGCTCATCCAGCGCCTGTGCCTTGTCCTCCTCAACAAACCTCACAGTCTCAGCATCAACCTAGCTCATCAAGAGATGCCTCCAACTCAAATTCCATTCAAGAATGTTGAAGACTGTTTATTTATCTCCATCACCGTTCACCACTGGCTTATTTAACATTCGAGCGACCAACCAGATTGAGTTGAGTTGAGTTTGGCATCGGATGTTTTTGTTTCCTGTATTGTTTTTTTTTTCCCTCCCGGTGATTTCGCTACATTGAATGGGTTCGGGGAGGTTATTTACCTGCATTTCGTGTACATAGCATTAGGATCAAAAACTGGTTTATGACCTTTAGCTTAAAAGCCTTAAGCATATATTCAAGATTTTACTTGGGTTTCTTTTGTTTCTCTGTTTTATTTGCTTTTTAGTTTTTACATGACTTAGTAGTTGCAGAGAAGATAAACGAAGAGATTGTGTTCATGTGGAGCTGCTTTAGAGTACGTTTAAACACGAACTTGTTAATCTCGGAAAATTTAATACTAATTGTTAGAAGGTGTAGACGAATTTGTATTGAAAACTGTGAGTTTTTTAGGTGATGTTATTTTTTTTTCTCCAGTACTGGTAGTTTTGGATGGAGATATGATCTCGAACTAGGTGAAATCTTCATGTTAGTGAGTGAAGAATCTGAAACTGTGTTGGATTTTCGAATGCAGACATAACTCTTTTGTTGTGTAGTCACCAGAATGTGAATTCCACTGTTATGCAAATGACTAAGGGATATGTACTGTACATTTTTCTTTTCGTATAGTCATGTAAATTGGTACTTCTGTCATATGTTGTACAATAAATTTTCGAAACAGTTGACTTATACAAGTGTTTTGGCTTATGTGAATTTGAGAATATACGTATATTTTCGTGGATTAAACAGAGTCGAGAATTCACGGTTTGGATCGACTCGCAATCACATTCAGCCATTCGCTTACGAAATTGTACTTTTTGTCAAATGTCATATGTACAACTATGTATGATATTGTAGATAGCATTATTATTTTACTTGTACCGTTTTTGAATGAAATGAGTCATAATAAAATCTTTAGTGCTTTGCATGGCGGTATGTTAATGTACTCGGAATTAGATCAGTATTTTTCGAGCATAACAATTATACTTAGTGATCACTTTCTTAATTTACTTCAAGTAGTTGTGTAATTAACGACTTAACCCATTGGTTAAAGAACTTCTGTCAAAAAACCTCATTATTTTTACTCTTTACTTTCTTAATTTACTTCAAGTAATTATGTAATTAACAACTTAACCCATTGGTACAACAACTTATGTCAAAAACCTTATTCTTTTTACTCTTCACTGATAGCTTTTTCTCAATTAGACATTTAAATTGATTAAAAAAAACTACTAATTTACATGTGTTAGAGATTAATCTAGAGTTTAATCTGCATTTTCAGGTTATAACTATTTCTTTGTCGTAAAACATTATTGGTTTCACTGTTATGAATAAATAAATAAAAAAACTTTGGTGAAAGTTAGTTTTGTCACTAGTCTATAGTAATCCAAAATATTAATGCCAATAAATACCCAAAAAATCTCTCACTTCACATCCACTCTCCTCTGCTGCCATCAACACAGCACCAAAAAGAGTTTACTAGACTCATTATCTCCACATAAACGACACCGTTCTCTGTTATGGGTTGTTGCATCAGCTCCGCCACCGTTGACCAGAAAGATGAGCCCGTCTCCGGCAAGAACACCGCGTCACCTCCATCCGTTGTCGATGAAGAAACCGTAGTCAAAGAAGTCTTGTCCGAAACCACATTGCTCACTTCCTCTAACGACAATTCGACGGCGGAGAAAACGACGTCAACGACGAAGACAAAGATTCAAGAAGACGAGGAGAAGAAACCCGGAATTGTTGTAGACGTTGCTCTTAAAACCGAGCCCGGTTTGGTTGAACCGGAAAAAGGATCAGAGGTTTCGGAGGTATGTAGTTTGAGCGAGAGTTTGCTTTCGATCGTGAATAAGTACGACGAGGAAGAAGTGAAACAGATGAAACCTCAGGTAGTTAGACAGAGATCTCCGGCGAAATCTCGGAACCGGGGCATGGTTAGTTATCCGACCCGGAGAACTGATATGTCTCCTCTTAAGAGAAACGCCGAAGAAGAAGCTGGCTCGGTGAGGCTGGTTCCGTCTGGTACGGGTAAGAGAGACCCGACTGAAAGATCCGAGAGAAGGTCCACGTCGCCGGCGGTGAACAGGTCCGTCGTAATGGGTCCAACTCGGAGTCAACAAAGTATGGACAGGTGTGGAGCAATGAGGAAAATAAGTCAGTCTCCGGGTCGGGTCAGACCCGGTCTGAATAAGAACGGGTCGGAGCTAGATCGTAATGATCACAAGTGGCCGGGTTCTGTTCGGAATTACAATTCTACCCCAAACGACTCGTTTGAGAACCCTCTTGTTTCATTAGAGTGTTTCATCTTTCTGTGAGATAATATATTTTTCGGGAGAATAATATTCGAATTATCCTCGGAATTTATAATTTCGAGAGTTATATATGTATTCAGTTTTCACATGCTTCGCCAGGGCAAGGATCTGTTTGGTTGTGTCTTGTAAAATGTTTTCAGTTTTTGATTATAAAAAGAGAAATTAAATTAAATTATATGATGTGTGAGTAGGGCGGCAAAAGATTTGCTTCTATGACATCAATTATATTTTTGTCTGACAGTCAAAATCAGACGCAATAACTTTGACCCCCACTAAAGTTACCATACACTAAATTCAATTAAACTATGATCGTCTGAACCAACAAATTTCAAATAATGTATTGAGTTTTCAAATCACTTATCATCTAGAAATAATCCACGATTACAATATGTTGTGTGACTTATAGATTCAAATAAAATATTTAACATAAGAGTTTTTTATTCCAATCAAAATGTAGTTCATTTATATTGGTTAAGAGTTGATTCATAGAGTGTAGGCTGTAAAACTATATTGTGTATAAAATAATTATTAGTTTTTGCATGAACGGTTTAATAGGTTCTATTTTGTGTATAAAATAGTAATTTCCTTTTACAGCCTTACTTAAATATGATATATAAACAAACTCTGCATCTTAGTTTATGTTCAATCGTGTAAAACAAAACTGGGATCCATCCTTTTGTTACCAGTTAGTAAAAGTTTTAATATAATTTTGAGGTGTTTTTTAAAAGACTACAATAATCCGATTTCGTGTTTTGTCTAGTAAATCATTCAAACGTTTTTTTGTATTCATAATTCATAGCAATTTTATTTTTATTTACTTTTGTAGGCTCATCTTTTGGAGAGAGCATTGTAAAGATTTTTGCTTTTTTATCGCTTTCTTGCTTGTCCTTTTGCACCCCACATCACGTTAACTAATCTATTGGATGAATGTTAAATAATTTCCGGCGAGGACTAAAAAGTTGAAAATTTTAAGTTTGATTCGCTCAAGTTTATTGTGTTCAAGTGTCCTAAGTTCGATACACATATACAAATGTTAGAAGCACTCGAATCATCCATGTTTTTGGACTTTTCACAATTTATAGAACTTATTTTTATGTTGTGAGATTCGAAGACTCGAAAAGATTTACAACGGATAAATATTGGTAGGGCAGAAAATGTTGGGACGATGTAAGAGCATGATTAATGGGGAGTTATGGGGTTTTTAAGATTGTATGTATATAAAATAATAATTAAATATTAAAGAGGTTTTTAAAAGAAGATAAAGGAAAGAGGTTGTTAAGATTATATATATATAAGATAATAATTAAATATTAGAGGGGTTTTTAAAAGAAGAGAGAGAGGGTCTTAAATTTGTTATTTAAGAAACTTTCATGGTAGAGTTTTCAACGAAGAGAGAGGAATTGAGTTGTTAAGAGTGTATGTATATAAAATAATAATTAAATATTAGAAGGGTTTTAAAAAAAAAAAGAGAAGAATGAGGTTGATAAGATTGTATGTATATAAGATAATAATTAAATAATGTTAAGAAACCCAAATTAAGAAATTTGGGTTAATGATGCTCTAATAATACAAAAAATTGTGTAGATAAACCAGAATTAATTTAAATAAATAAAACATTCGTTATGTTCCTTGGATCCTCTGGTCTAACAGGTGAGCATAAAGTATCGTTGTATTTTTTTATTTTTGTTTCGCCTTTTTGGGTAATGAGAGACCATGTTTTAACAATTATAAAAGCCTAACTTTACAACATCTATATTTTGCGTAAACACTTTTAAAAGAGACCAATAGTTTGAATTTATTTTAATGCATCTTCCCATCTTTATAACTAATTTAGGTATGTATGTATTAGAGCTACAATTAATCATTATTTCCATTAACATAATGTTTGAATTAATGGTTCAGTTAGTGGTTTATAGCACCACTATTGAATATTCCAGTTCAACTCGATTTTAATTTCTATATATTTCTTTCCAGTTCAATCAAACATTAATCATGTAGATTTAGGATTCATACTAAAGTCTTCCGAATGTATTTATAATCATGGTCGATCACTATGATTATCTTAAATGAAAATAAAAATAAAAACTGTTTAACAAATTGAGAAGATTAGTTTGAGTTTCGGTCCAACCATTTTGATTATTATATATAGAAAAAGACTTTATTCCCAAAGCGTATTTTCATTTGATTCTTGTTTGGTTTATTTTGTTTGAGTGAAAAATTGATTTCATGTACGATAGTTTTCTTCAAATATTAAAAGTAGCCGTTGCAATCTCTTTACGTTATTAGGTCTACGAGAGGCATCTTCCTTCAAGTGGGCTTTATCAACCAATTTTTGGCCCATGATTTTGTTTGTCTACCCAATACGAAAATTGGTGTTACTAGTCTTAAACTAGCATCGTTGTTAAGACTTAAGATTAGTGAAGTTAGCAACTTATTACAGTATTGTGTGGAGTACTTAATTGATTGATAAGTTCAGACGAAACAAAAGAACTGACTGATAATAGGTTTTTAGAAACAACTTGAATTCACCAACCGTGTTTATTTTGCTATTGATCATACAAGCTTCTTCTTTTTGTTGCTATTATTCGGGTCATATTCATGTGAATATCTGAATTAATAACATATGAATATCACTCAGAAATGATGGCATGCCATTAAATTATTACAATTGAACTGATCACAACTCCTGCCTCACATCAACCAACAAACAAAATAAACAAATTATATATACTGTATATTCCAAAGAAATTGGTAAATAGTGATTGTTAGTTGTAACTGTAAACATAAAACACATAATTGTTAATTGTTAATAGAAAAACAATAAAGTGCAATCATGAAATTATCTTCTTCTTCTTCTTTTTTTTTTTCTTTTTCTTGTGTAAGTTTCTAACTTCTAATCTAACACATATCCGGAATTTCATTTATAAAATGGAAAATATTTATAATAAGTAATTAAGTACCAAGTATTTCTACTTTCTAAGTACTTTAACTACACTTTAACTACAACACCATTGCCCAATATTTTGTGTTGTGGGGTCAGAATTTGAAGAAAAAAACAAAACCAAAATAAAATAAAACTATAACAATCTCACAAATTGACACTTAACACATTTTTACCACTAATAAGAAGCTCTAAAATTACAAAAGAGCAAAAACTAGCGTGTGATGAAAATGATGATATATTGACCTTGTAGGGTCTCACCCTCTTCTTCCATTAAAGAAGTCGCAGAGCTTTTTTTCACTTCAACTGTTTTCTTGGCCCATTTCACTGAATAAGTGACAAGCTCTGATGTTACATTATTTGGATTCAATAGAAGAAGTAACGAAAAATTAAACTGCATCAAAATGATATTCACTTATTATACCTGATGGCATTAGAAAAAGGGAAAATCCCAAATAAAATACATGAAAGGAAACTATAGTTAGATGAAGCAAAGCGACAATTAAAAAAAAAAAACATAAAGAGAGAGAGAGAAGTCTTGACAAGTTTACTCTGTTTCACACTTTGAGACGAAACCTTGGAAGGGCTTAAACTGTGCAAAACAAAGCCGTTGGCTTTTGTAAGCCGCTCGTTCTTCGAGACAAAACACACTACACTACATTACTCCCTCTCTCTCTCACTCACTCTTCATCTCTTTCCTCTTTCTTTCTCTCTCTCCTTAAAATCCGACGAAATTATATGATTCACTTTACCTTTTAATCAGGAATATCCCTGTTTCACCCTTCTTCTTCCTGGGCTTTTCATCACGTTCCCTCTAAATCTTTGTTTTTTTCCAAAAGTTTTCTTGGAAACAAACAGTCTAATCCAAGTTCAAGGGTTTCCCCATCTTCAGTGGAGACTGAAGTTATGAGCTTTACAAGATGGGAAGTGTTCTTTGTTCTCTCTGTTTTAGCCTTGACAATGCCGTTCTCAGCTGCAGTCACTAATCTACGTGATGGTAACAATCTCTCTCTGCAAAGTCTTCACTTTTGGGTTTTGCTTTGCCTTCTTACTTTGGTTTAGTGAACACTCTAGATTTTGACTTCTATCTAGTGAAAATGACTTGCATCAGTTTTAGGGTAAACAACAGAGCTGTCTAGGAAGCTCCAAATTGGCAGATTATATGACTCTGAGACTAATCTGAAAAACCCTAAAGTTTTGTTTTTTTGACACATACGCTCTTGTTAGGGTTTTAGTTCAAGTCCCAGAAATGTGTTCTTGTTGTTCTTCATAAAATGGTTATCTTCAGAAAGATTCCTTAATCTGTAGAAAAATTGTGTGAGATTAATTATCTTGTGATGGGTTTGTTTGTTGATTAACCTCTGCAGTTTCGGCGATTAATAACTTGTACATCACTTTGGGAGCACCATCTCTACATCGGTGGCTTGCTTTTGGAGGAGACCCTTGTGGAGAAAAGTGGGAAGGTGTGGTCTGTGATTCCTCAAACATCACAGAAATGTATGGTTTCTCTTCTGCTCTTAACTCTATGTTATGGTTTGCTTTAGAGTCACCAAGAGAAGAAGTTTTATTCAAGTTCTGACCAGGTGACTATTGTTGTTTGCTGCAGAAGGATACCCGGCATGAAGGTTGGTGGAGGCTTAAGTGATACTTTGGCTGATTTTTCATCTATCCAAGTGATGTAAGCAAAGCTTCTTGTCTTGTTTTGTTTCATCTTCATGTTTCTTTTGAGGCTTCTTGCTATATAAAAAACATTCAAGGTTTTACCATTGGCTATTAGTTTGATCTTTAATAGGCTATATAAGTTTTGGTTATAATCTTGAGTTCTAAAATCACACTCTTTCTCTCTTCCTTGTTTGAATGGACAGGGACTTTAGTAGCAATCATATATCAGGGACAATTCCGCAGGCTTTGCCTTCTTCCATTCGAAACCTGTGCGTTTGAGAATTGACTATGTTTACGGCAATACTTATGTTTCAATAGTATAAACAGTTATAAACACTCCATTTTTTTTGGTTTCATTTTCTTGATTCAGATCTCTCTCGGGCAATCGCTTCACTGGGAATATTCCCTTTACATTGTCATTTCTATCCGATTTGTCTGAACTGTAAGTCTTTGTTAAAGAAGATACAGTTTTTCGTATCTGCAATCTTCCCTCGGTTTAAAACAGACTCTTTCTTTGCCCTTCAGGTTGCTGGGAAACAATATTCTATCAGGAGAGATACCAGATTACTTTCAGCAGTTATCAAAACTGACAAAACTGTATGTTTTCTCCTCTCTTAGTCTCATTTTCTTTCCTCCCCTCAGGTCTTTCAGTTACGCGTTTAGTTTCTAATGCAGGGACTTATCGTCGAACATACTGACCGGGCATTTACCTTCCTCCATGGGAGACTTAGCATCTCTTAAGATATTGTAAGTGTACATATTTTAGAATGTGAAACCGTACAAAAAGATAGTTATCGTTGCTTTTATTAGTTTATATCTAATGTGGTTGGTCTACAGGCATTTGCAGGACAACAAGCTCACCGGAACACTTAATGTTATAGAGGATCTTTTCTTGACCGATTTGTAATATTTTTTTTCACCTTGCATACTCTTTGTTCTTGACTCTTCAACCATAAAGCCAAAGTCAGTAACTCACTATGGTTTTTCATATCTTTGATTCAGGAATGTAGAAAACAACTTATTCTCGGGACCTATACCGCCAAATCTATTGAAAATTCCGAATTTTAAGTAAGTATATCAAAAGAAAGCTGTTTGTTTTTTCTTTTCTTTAGCCATTCAAGTTTCATCTTCATTATAACCGCAGAAAAGATGGAACTCCGTTCAATACATCGATTATAACACCACCGCCTCTGCCTGTGGTTGATCCTCCTCCCTCTACTCACCATGCTCCTCCTGTTACCCGTGTCCCTCCTGTTCCCGGTGTTCCTCGTGCTCCTTTTGCTCCATTTGCTCCACTGCAACCACAACCACCACCACCATCACCACCTCTGGTTTGGTCACCACCTTCTGATAATGGAGGAGGAGGAGATCCCTGGAACTCTGGATCGGGGCAACCTACCTTGCAAATATCACCTCCTTCAGGTTCGGGATCAGGAAGATTCTGGTCCACGCAAAGAATCATTCTAGTCGTTTCTTCGGTCGCCATAATTGTTCTTGTATCGGGTTTGTGTGTTACACTATGGAGATGTTGCAGAAGTAAACTATCTAACCGATATTACAGTGAAGCTCGTAAAGATTTACAACGACCCTACTTCAATAAACCTCCATCTCAACCAGCCCCCACTTTGGGAAAAGGTACACTAATTCTTTTCTTTCCAAGAAAAAAAGAAACTTGTGATTTGGCTCATTAGCTATCCCAATAAATGCTGCGGGTGTTTTTTTGTTTTACAGTTTCTCGGGAGCCCATGGTTAAGCCTTTTGATGGATATGGAGCTGGAGACAGGAAATATGGGTATCCTACGCCACCACGGGCTGAAGAGAGCCGGAGAGCAATGCCGCCTACTTCATACTATAATAATAATGTTAATACACCGCAAAAGCCACTACAACGACCACCAAGGCAGTTCCAGTCCAATGATGCTGCTTCAAAGAGAGCTGCTCATTTTCCTCCGGGCTTGAATACTTCATCTTCTGCTACCGTTTTCACCATTGCTTCACTTCAGCAATACACAAATAATTTTTCAGAAGAGAACATAATCGGGGAAGGATCGATTGGTAATGTTTACAGAGCCGAGCTTCGTCATGGAAAGGTGTGACACACTCCTCTTATCTGTCATTTGGTCTTACAATGTTGCTGTGCATTCTTATTTACTTCTTGACATCTTGTGATCTATAGTTTCTTGCGGTGAAGAAGCTGAGCAATACCATCAACAGAACGCAGAGTGATGGTGAATTTCTCAATTTAGTCTCCAATGTGTTGAAGCTTAAACGAGGTCATATATTGGAGCTTCTTGGTTACTGTAACGAGTTTGGTCAAAGGCTACTTGTGTATGAGTACTGTCCTAACGGATCACTTCAGGATGCACTACATTTGGATCGCAAGTTGCACAAGAAGCTCACTTGGAATGTGCGTATAAATGTTGCCTTAGGAGCTTCGAAGGCATTGCAGTAAGTAAAAGAACCTCAAAATGTAATGCCAATCTATATCTGGAACATCTAGGATCTTAGAGTTTGGTTTCAGGTTTCTTCACGAGGTATGCCAACCACCGGTTGTACATCAGAATTTCAAGTCTTCCAAGGTTCTCCTTGATGGAAAGCTCTCAGTACGTGTTGCAGACAGCGGTTTGGCTTATATGTTACCACCACGCCCAACGAGTCAGGTAAAATTCTCTATGTTCTTTGAAGATCCTGAATCCTGTCATAGGAGTGAGTGCTGTAAGGGAAATAATGTTTGCTTAAAAAATTGTAGATGGCAGGTTACGCCGCTCCTGAGGTTGAGTATGGAAGCTACACTTGTCAAAGTGATGTATATAGCCTTGGGGTTGTGATGTTAGAACTGCTCACTGGACGGAGACCATTTGACAGGTTTCACAGAGACAACACATAGAACCCATAAAAAATTCTGAACTTGAAAGAGAACATGTTTCTTTTGCAAAATCACTATCTGAAGACAAAACCCTGTGTTTTTTGCAGGACAAGGCCAAGGGGACATCAGACACTAGCTCAGTGGGCGATTCCTCGGCTTCATGACATTGATGCGTTGACAAGAATGGTTGATCCGTCACTACACGGAGCGTATCCAATGAAATCATTGTCACGTTTTGCAGATATCATATCACGTTCACTGCAGGTAAAATTCACTTCATCACCGAACTAGATGAGAAAGCAATGTCACACTGACAGATTTTGACATCAGAAAATTATCTAACCCTTTTGACTTCTGTGCCTGCTAATCTTTCTCTGTAGATGGAACCGGGATTTAGACCGCCGGTATCAGAAATTGTCCAAGATCTTCAACATATGATCTAAGATACGCAACCTTGGACTATGACGGAGAAGTGATATTATATTGTCAGATTCTTGTTCTTTGGGCGTCAACATCGTCCTTTGATGACTGAAACTCGCACAACCTATTTCTTTTGTATTATAATAACACTTGTGTATGTTGGCTTGATGGAAATGAGCTAAGGGGTCATCACCATGTAACAAATTAGCCCATCCCATCACTGGCTCAGCATTATTCACCAACCTGATCGTGTATTTAGATTATTTGTCATGTTAGTCGTTCTGAAATGCAAACACTTTTAAATTAAGGAAATCACTGTAACTCAAGAGACATTAAGGTTCGAGAACGAAGGTAATACTTAACAGTAGTGATAAACTGATAATAGAGAAGGTACTTGTTCAACTACCACACTAAAAAACGATTTGTGGAGACCATATTGCCAAGGAAGCATACATGTGTGAGTAACTAGATGCATTTGTGCCTCCGCTAGAGCTCAAGCTCTTCATGTTTCTGCGAAAGTTGCCAATGCATCCTAGCTCGATACTGCCTCTAGTTCTTTCCCATACAGACTCCAAAGGGATAGCCAGGAAAATGAAAAGTAGATCAACTAAGTCTTGTCCGCTTTCAGCATAAAGAACCTTATTGTCCAGCTTCCTAATACGTACAATGAGTGACACAACTTCATTTGGTCTTTCACCTCCAGCTTGCACTGGTAGAGTTGACATGTCATACGACCTTAAGGTGTTTCTTCAAGAAGACATCGGTGAAAGGTGTTTCCGTAAAGAACAAGCAATGGAGCAGAGAAAGTGGTTCGTCAGTGATTCAAACCATAAACCAAAATCTTTCTTACAAACCATATAATTAAATGTTAAAATATATGTGTTCTTCTACACACCCATTTTTCTTATGTTTTTTTCTCCAATAAAAGCAAACCATAAACCAAATTCTATCTAACATACCATATTCATAATTAAGCAAAATAGCATAGATTAAAAAGTTTAAATATGTTTTCCTACATCATCGATTGTTCAATAAATTATTGCACTCTTCAAAATTTCATAAACTTTGCATGCATGTCTGTCAATTGTTATGCGTGCTTCAAGTAAAGACCGGCTGGCTCGGTGGATAATTTGAAGAAAAGAAAGATTGAGAAATCGAAAGTTTGGTTTGAGTTAAATTTTGTTTTTATGTCAATCCGTGGAAGTACCAAACATTTCTTAATGAAAATAATTGGTCATTCTTCTTTTTTACGCCACCAAATAAAGTTGTTGATTTGGGATTTGACCCTTTTTGTTCAAGAAAGCTTTAAGCACCAAACATGCGAAGCACTCTTAGATCATGTTGTACTTATGTCCAAAAGAGAAACAAATTGTAACAACCAGACTAATAATTTCTAACTAAAAAATTCAGTTTAATAAAATATAAGCAAATGTTACAGATCATACCAACCAGGAGATCGATCTTCACCAAAATAACTTTACAAACCACGATTTATCACCTCGATTTTGTGATTATTATTATTTTTGTCAACACCAAAACCAGTGTTTGCTTGTTAATAATTTGAAAATTATTTATCTAAAATATAAGATTACATTTTGTCTATCCAAGTTTCCGATCAATTATCTATCCACAACAGAAACTTAGTTGATTGAATCATTCAGTGTTCCTTTTTTATTTAATTTTCTGAAAACAAAATCAAGTGTATATAAAAAAACTATACTGGTAATAATATAGTCATTTACTATGATCTAGTTGTTGTAGATTGTATCACATTCAATATTAGTTTAGGCCGTTGAGTTGGTTATATTATTTTACTTATTTCATTCAATTTGAATGCGATTAGTATGACGAAGGAAGGGTATTTTCGTCAGTCTAAACTCTGAAGTTTTCAACGATTTGTGTATATAATCAATGACGTAAATAAATAAAATAAAATAAAAACACAACAACCGGAAAATGTTTTATTAAAAAAAATAATATATAGTGAAAATGACAGAATCTGAAAAAGAGAGAAAAAATCGTCGCTTTGCCTTTTTATCTTTCGTCTCTGTTTTTTCGTATGACTGCTCGTGCTACTCTTTTCAAAAAATCTCATTTTTTTTTTTCTCTTCTCGCTTACTTTCAAAGTTCTTCTATAGTTTTGATCTCAGTAGGAAGCAATCTCTCTTGTCTCTCAAGTTTCTGAATCTCCGAGATATCTTCAACTCTGTCTTGTCGTCTGTCTAGTCACATTTGTCCCCAGCTCCGAAACCAAGGCTGGAGATTTAGTCTCTGCTTCTTCTTCCTTTGCAATCGTATGAATCTACTGAAATTGATTAGAACATGGCCAAGCGTGGTTATAAGCTCCGTATCCTTATACTCACTCTTTGGTGATTTATATTTTTGGAAACTTAAACCCGAATACAAAAGATACAAACTTTTGCTACATATTTGATTTATTTTCACCATTAACTTTATAAAATTATATCACTGTAGTAGCATTAGGGTTTATCATCATTGGTGGTGGGGTTTTGGGTAATTTGTTATTTGACGTTTTCATGAAATTTCTTCTGGGTTATAATTTCTACCTCTGTCATCTCAAAACCGAACCAAGATCAGATGATAGAAGACAAAGATACATTGCTATTGGACTTTCTCTGTTTGTCTTGATATGATTTGTCTGTAAATAGCTACATTGGTTTGTTCTTGACTTGATTTGGAAAATAGAGGAGTTTGTGGCACATTCCGGCAATGTGAATTGTCTAAGTATCGGAAAGAAGACATCACGACTCCTTCTAACTGGTGGAGATGATTATAAGGTCAACCTCTGGTCGATCGGCAAATCCAATTCGCTAATGGTATGTTTCACATTTCCTCTCTTTTGTAATTTCGTCCTCCTCTTTTGTCTTCATTTGTAATCTTCCCTTCAAAAGTTTTTAACTTTTTTAACCTTTATAGCCATTACTATAGCTATCTCAGCAATATTTTAATCAGATGTTTGTGAAAATGGTCAGCATTTTGTCAAATTTGTGGTGCCTCTTGGTATGAAGTATGAATTATCTTTGTGCTCTTGTTTCTCTGGATAGAAGAATGATGATATTTTTTTTTATGTGTTGTTGGCAGAGTCTTTGTGGGCATACAAGCCCGATTGACTCAGTAGCTTTTAACTCGGGAGAAGTTTTGGTGCTAGCTGGAGCTTCTTCGGGTGTCATAAAGCTGTGGGATCTGGAAGAAGCAAAGAGTAAGCTGATTGATCTCTATTCTCATTTATTATCCCTAGATTATATTAGAGACACTAGTTATTGTCTGGGGAAATTATAAGTCCTGTGATTGATGGTTTGCTTCAGATAATGAGGTCTAATATGTTCATTCTTGCTCTTGAAGTGTAGTGGTTCGAGCTTTTACTGGACATAGATCCAATTGTTCTGCTGTTGAGTTTCATCCATTTGGTGAATTTCTTGCATCGGGATCCAGTGACACAAATCTAAGGGTTTGGGATACCAGAAAGAAGGGATGCATCCAAACATACAAGGGTCATACTCGTGGCATTAGCACTATCAAATTTAGTCCTGATGGTCGTTGGGTAGTGTCTGGAGGACTTGACAACGTTGCAAAGGTAAGAGTAGCAGTATCAATAAGTGGAGCTTGTGCATTGTTTGGTTCCCTAATGATTGTTCTTATAACAATGTACTCTTTATTTTATTCAATAGGTATGGGATTTGACTGCTGGAAAGCTCTTGCATGAGTTTAAGTTTCATGAAGGACCTATCCGTTCCCTAGACTTCCATCCGCTTGAGTTTCTCCTAGCCACAGGTGAGTTTTTGGCTTTTCTTTTCATGTGTTTTAGTACTAAATTGGTGGCAGCTACCGGTTAATTGATAGTTTCCTGTTTACATCCACAAGTCTTGTTTTGAGGTTTTCTGACTTCATATTCTAAATTCAGGTTCTGCTGACAGGACTGTGAAATTCTGGGATTTGGAAACGTTTGAACTGATTGGATCTACTAGACCAGAGGTACTGGAGTTTGTGTTTTGTTATTAATCTGTCCTGTTTTGTTGGGTTCACTTTATAGTCCTTCCATAAGACTTAGTTTTACGTGCACTATTGTCAACCTTCTTCCTGGCATGTGGTATCCTTTGTTTTACAGGCTACTGGAGTTCGTGCAGTCAATTTTCATCCAGATGGGCGAACCCTTTTCTGCGGATTGGATGATGGCCTGAAGGTTTTGATTGTCTTTGTGATTAAGTATACAATTTAGATGATGTCCAGAGTCAAACATTGATATCATAAGTTCACGTTCATAATGCAGGTTTATTCATGGGAACCAGTGATTTGCCGGGATGGTGTTGATATGGAATGGCCAACACTTGGTGACTTCTGCATCAACGGAGGAAAGTTCATTGGTTGTTCATATTACCAAAATTCTATTGGGATTTGGGTCTCAGATATATCGGTATGTTACCTAATGTGATTGTCCATACCTAACGTGAAAAATGAAACTTGAATGTTTTAAAAACGTTCATATTCATTTCCTTTTCCTTATGTTTTAAGCAGCAACTTGAGCCATATGGAGCTGGATCTGAGGATAAGAATGGATGCATGGTGAAAAGATTCAGTTTCTTGGATGATCAGTCGTCTGAGAGGATGGGAAGTGGCTCACGGGGCAGTTCATCCCCAGATTATGAGACAAAAGAGATAAAGAACATATATGTCGATTGTGAGTGAATGTTAATTTTGTTTTTATGTTCATGTCCTTTCAAGTGTGGTACGCCAGATCTATGCTAGGCCTTCATCTGTCAGTATAAATCACATCTGATGTAAGAGGGTTATATAGTTGCTATCTTAGCACCTGGATGAATGCTTGAAAAAGTTATTTGACTTAGTCAGAAGTTTTTTTTATGTAGACTACTGCAACTGTAGTAGGAACTGTTGTGATCAGCAAAAGAAAAAGGTATCTAGACTTTAAGCCTGTTGTCACAATATAATGCCGTGAACTTTTTTGTTTATACCTAAAATTTGTTGGTATTGAAATGAATGAGTCTAAAATGCAAATCGCAGTTTTAATTATTACTGCATGAAACAAAGTAGTCTTAGGCGATACTCGCGGGAGGGATGGCATGTAACTTTTTGGCATTGATGTCAGTTTCTGTGTGCGTATTCCTTATGTTTGGTCTGATTTGAACTCTTTGTTTAAAGCCACAGGTGGAAATTTGAATGTTGCACAAAATCTAGGATCTTTGAAAGCGGCATTGCCTTTGAAATCAGGAAAAGTAGTTACTATGGCGAGCGAGAAGCAGAATGTAACATATTCTGGTCAAGCAGGAGATGACTATTCTAATATGCATAGTGTTGTATCTCGGGATAGTGATAGTGGAGAGGAATCTTCTTATTCAGAAAGGGAATCTATCACTTTCTCAAGAACTAAATCGGGTATGTTGCTAAGGCCAGCTCATGTAAGAAAGACGCTAGCAAAGTTTGAAGAATCAAAGCAGTCAGTAGTTGTTCAATCCAGAACTCGGAAGAACAGTGGATTGGATGTTGAAGAGGAGCCACACACTCAAAGTGCGTTCCTTTCAGAACAGAGTGGTAGTAAACCATTTGATGCAGAAGAGTCTACCATTAAGGGTATTACAGACAAGTTTGAAAAAGCTTTATCATTGGCTTTACCAACTGATGAAGCGAATCGTAGGTTCCCTATTCTCAGACTTAAGTTTCATTATAGTTTAGCTGCCAGATATCTAATTTACTTTTGAATGCAACCTTGCCTCAGGTATGCTTCTTAAACCACCTCGTGTACAAAGGTCATCGAATAGTGAGTATCATGAGTCAAGACGAGCAATCTCTGTTGATTCTGGGACTTCTGACAACAACAAAAGTGGGTTGGAGTACTCTAGAGACAGTGACTTGCCTACAGGTAAAAACTTATGTAAAGAGGATTCAAAACCTGAACTGACTAATTTTGCACTCAGTCAAATATGAGTGAATTGCACTACGATGCCAAAAGATATCTATCTGGAAGAGCTAGTAAATTATATCTAGTTACCAAGTGAAATAATTTGGGAGAAAAATAAATAAAAATGGCAGAAGCTCTTTCGTAGTAGCTTATAGGTTGCTACAATCTAAAAGTCTTTAGCTATTGCTAAAACTTACTTCACATTGTTCATCATTATTAGTATGTTATGGTTCACATACTTGGTTTTGAGGCAACAATCAATTACTTATTGGCTGGTATGAAATTTCGTTCATGTAGATACTGATTACCCTGGAGGCAGCAAAGAATTGAATCCCGTGAAGATTGTTGGAGGAGGTTAGGATTCCAAAACTATTTATGCCTTTGTTTTTCTTTAGTAACGTTTAAGTTGGCTGGTTTTAGTTTCCTTAAAAATTGCTATGTTTGCAGTAAAACTTGTCTCGGGGAGGACACGCTCGTTGGTTGAGAAGTTTGAGAGAGGAGAAAAAATTACTCATTCCGAAGCAGCCAGTACAATAATAACTCAGAACACTAATGCGGTGCAGGAAGATCCGCATACAACATCAAGACAGACAGGAAAAACTGCTGTAATATCAACACGACGAGCTAGGAGTACTCCAGCCAGAGTGATGCCTATTGTTCTCAATCGGGATAGTAACATGACATCTAATGAGCATACTTTAACACAACCAGCTAGGACTTCTTCAGTTCCAGTGATGCCTGAGATACTGAATGAAGCTATTAATGTCACACATGATGAGCCTTCTGTAACATTAACACAACAGTCTAGAACTTCTCCAGCACGGAGATTGCCTGTGACATTCAATCAGGCCACACATATCGCATCGAATGAGGCTTCTGTAACATCAAGGCGACCACGCAGGAATTCTACAGCACGAGTAAAGCCTGCTTCACTCAGTCAGGCAATGGACATGACATCTCATGAGTGTCCAGTAACTTCAACACGGCCATCTAGGACTTCTCCAGCCCGTGTAATGCCCACGCAACTAAATCAACTTGATAACTTGACATCTGATGCATCTCATATAGCATCCAGGCACCGAGTTAGTTCAACTCAAATGCTGGCTTCTTCACCCACTGTGATTGATCAGGTGGCCGATATGGCATTGGATGAGATACATGTAGCACAAATTCAACCAGCTTGCGATAACTTAACCCAGGTACCTTGTAATGATTAGCCTTGGCAAGTAGGATGGCAGTTCTTTTTCCTTGAAAGAGTACTGTATACATGACAAACGTAATTGATTATTTGGTTTGCGCAGAAGGAAGAGCCTCAAATATCTGGAAGGGAAGACGATAGTGAAATCACTGATACTCTAATGCAAACTCATGATGAGTTCTTAAGCACTCTTCAATCGAGGTTGGCAAAGTTACAAGTAAGCATTCTTGTTACTTTTCTGTTCTGTTATTTTGACTGACCATTATATGTTATAGTATTAATATGCGAGTGGTTGACTTCTCAACATGCAGATTGTAAGACAATTTTGGGAGCGTAGCGATGTTAAAGGTGCGATCGGGGCATTGAGAAAGCTGACTGATCAGTCTGTGGGTATCTCAGATTCTCAGTAAATTACTTTTTTCTTTGATCTTTGACTGTTTAGATAAGCTAACTCATAGACACCGGGACAGGTTCAAGCAGATGTGATCAGTATTCTAACCGACAAAATAGAAATTCTCACATTGGATATGTTTTCTCAATTGGTCCCTGTCCTCACAAGCTTATTGGGTAGCAGGACAGAGAGGTAAACATATCATATCATATTTCCACCTTATACCATTTTTATTTTATTTTGAGCTATAATGATTCCATGATTTGGTTTCTAAATGAACACTGGGGTAGTAAGAACAATTTGCTGGTAAACGTTTTCAGTTCAAATGCTAAACTCAATAATTGAGGAAAGAATCAGATTCTTATAGACAATCATGGGTTTTATCTGTTGTCTTGTTAAATCTGAGATAGTTACATGATCGTGCAGGCCGGTAAATGTCTCCTTGGATATGCTCTTGAAGCTTGTAGCAGTGTTCGGTACAGTTATACGCTCAACTGTCTCAGCTCCACAAATTGTCGGCGTGGATCTTCATGCAGATGAAAGGTACTCGAGTTCACGCCACTCTCTGGAACTACAAGTATTTTGCTAGGTTATTTCTCATTTACCAAGAGAAAGAAATAAACCACAATATTGCAGGCTACAAATCTGCCAAATTTGTTCTGCGGGATTGCACAAGATTCAAAGGATTCTTCCAGTTCTTGCAAGGTAAAGATCTTAAGCATCCTGCTTTCATCAACATCCTAATGAATATAACCGTTGAGGGTAGTTTTGGAAAACGGATTCTTTGCTTATTTCCCTTGTTTTGACTCTCTTTTCTTCGGTCTGAGTACAGAAGAGGCGGTCTAATAACAAGAAAGGCTCAAGAACTAAACCTAGTTCTTCAAGAACCATAGCCACAGGCAAAATCAACAATGATAACTGCTCCACAAGTTGTTATAATGTACAATTGTACATTGCAATGAAGCTTTGTGTCTCTCATGTCCCGTCTCACTGAAGTTTTTATATATGTGGATTCATATATCAGAGAGAAAGGCAGAGTCTTTTGCTGCGGGATCGAACTATAATCCCTAGAAGAAATACTTGGAAACTAATGGTTGTTGTAAATCATATTTTTTGGCCTGAGTAGCTTCAATTCTTGATTTGTTGTTGTTCCGTGGAACAGCAACTAATATTGATGTAAGTCAAACTTTAGCTCCTAACCGATGTGCTAATGCCTAATGGGTTTGTGTAGTCTTTATTATTTGTCTACAGTATCACTTGAGCGGGGTTTCGTTTTAAAATTTTAAGAAACTATATCGGTCCGATACAACATTCTTAGATGACTCAAAAACATAATTTACGAATCACCAAAAACATGTAACTTAAGTTTGGTAAATATTCTATAAACATTGCCACACAAAACAATTATTTTGCAATATGCAACTGTATAAATCAATCAGCATTTTGTTTTTTAACGAAAACGAAACCAAAAACATGAATATTTAAATAAAAACTCGCAATTGACAGCCAAAATAGTAGCTCTAACCGAACCAATCGCTATGTATTGTAGTGTCATTTTATGTCTTTCGGTAACAAAAAGAGGGACACCATTGCTTAATAGGGTAAATTAACAAGTTTATACGTTTGCACATTCTTCTAATCATTCAAAAGCTTTAGAACTCTTCCACTTTTGGTTATTCGAAAATATTAGTCTTAATCTTTTCACCTTTTTGGGGATTTCTTCAAATCTTTAACGTCTTACATGATAAAGTCACATGTTAACCATCTATATACCTTTGAAAAACTTGCAAACTTTGTTCTTCTACATTTTCCTTACTAATTAAAAATTATAAACTCCTCACGACGTTTGACAAGTATTAGTCTTAACATTTTATCCCTTTTGCTGTTTTGGGATTTCTTCAAACTTTTTTCATATTTGTTTGATTGTTTCAAATTTTTATGCTACCTTCTATGTTGAAACCATATGTTAAACTTACAAACAAACAAACAAATATATATATATATATATATATATATATACAGTACTCCCTCTGTTTCATTTTAAATGTAGTTTAAGAATTTTTTTTTTGTTGCAAAATAAGTGTTGTTCTCATTTTCCAAGATAAAAATTGCTACTATTTTATTTTTTTATCCTTATATTATCCAATTAATGTTAGTCAAAGACTTGGTAAATATTGAAATAAATGATGGAAGATGAGGTTATAAAGGGTATTTTATTTGATGCCTTAATTAGTGTGCAAAATCCTTAAACTACGTATAAAATGAAACAGAGGGAGTATATATTATAATCAAGCGTTAATAGCTCAACCAGTTAATGGAGTATTGTTTATCTAAATTTAAAATTATTTTTTAGATAGAAATCTATAATTATAATCCAAAAAATATCCAACTAGAATTCTTTGAGATTTGGAAAATATTTTGAAAGAAAAGTGAATTGAAACAGTATCTAAACGGAACACTGCATCAAGTAAAAAAACTACGAAATATCTAAAACCTAAAAATTCATAAAGAAGAAGATTATTTAAATTCAGGGTTTTAAAAAAAAAAATAGAAATCTATAATCATAATCAAACCGAAAAGTACCCAACCAGAACAGAATTTCTTAGAAATTTAGAAAATATTTTAATAGAAAAGTGAATTTAAACAGTAACTAAACGGTGCACCAATTAAAAAACTACGAAAGATCTAAAAACCAAAAAAACCTATGAAGAAAATCAAAACGTAAACAAGAATTCGTATTGATCATCTGTATAAGCAAGTCGCATTGGTTGCAGAAATCAAGAAGAAAAACAAAAAAAATGTTAAACTTATTGGGTTTTGGAGTTGCGTAAGGAGTAAAACACTCTTGTCTCAATGAAGTAACTGTAAAATAATTGAAGAACGCAAAACATGGAATTGTTTTCTTTAATAGTAATTAGTTTAATTTTCTACATTAAAATATTTCATCTTTATCATGTTATTTGATATTAAAAGTTTTGATATACTCATATAGATCAAGAAATTATTTTAGAATAAAATTTTATTTATCATCTATCTAAACACTATTTTGAGTTTTTAACTAATGAAAAACAAATATCAAAATAGAAATAATTAATTAATTTTATATTGGAAAATGTAAAAATACCACTTAAAATAATACAGTTTTTTTTAGCTAAAACATCACTTAATGAGAGAGAGAAAGTATATGAAAAGTCTATATTTATAGGTAGAAGAATCCAAAATTTGAAAATATGATTATCTTATATATTTATTTGTTGTCAACCTTGTAAAGTATTTGATATAGGAGTAGGACACCACGAGTCGCTGCTAACTTTTTTAAAAGATATTTTGCTTTTATATTTGTACTTTAATATAATTTTATCTTCTTATTGGATTATGCTTACCCGATTCAACTAAAAATATACTGATGTTATTTAGGTTTCGTTTCGTGTCAATAGATCGATAGATTATAGAACCAAATCGTGACTATAAAAAAAAAGAAAAAAAAAAGAGATCCCTCATCCTCAGTTTTTGTCTTCCTTTCATGCAAAGCAAAAAAAAAAAAAAAAAAACTCTAATCTCTCTTCTCGAGCTGGCTCTTGTCTGGTCTTTTTACTTTCATATACAGTGATTCTGCATGCGTCAGGTCACTTCTCATTCTTGAATTTTTCTTAACCTCTGTTCCGTATTTTAGTTTATAGGGTCTCCATGTTTGTATCTCCTGTAACTAATCACCACCGCCATTAATTTCTCTTTTACTATGCTCTGTATCTATCTTCTTCGTAAACAGAGAGCAAGAGGTTTTGAATTTGATCCTTTTTCTTATTAGCAGCTTGTCAATAAATTTGCAATCAATGAGGGAGCCTCGTTGTTATCAATTTACTCTTTTTAGATCTAATAAATTAATTAATTTCTTCCCTTTTTTTAATTTTCTTCATAATTTTTGTATTTCTTCATATTAAAAATGTTGCTTAGCCGTTTCGCTTTCTCGGGTCCCAGGTGATTCGTCGTCTTCTAGCTCAGATAGTACACAACCTGAGAGAGAAGCCATCTCTTGTTTGTGCGTTGTTTAGTGTAAGTAGTTCTCTTTTTTTAATGTTGGTTCTAAATTTGATGACTTATTTTGTGTATATTCAGACTGAGATAAGTCACATGCATGGTCTTTAAAATCAGTCAGTAAGACTGAGATTTAGTGACCAGTGAGGTCTCTTGTTCTCTGTTCTTTGGAGAACACAAAGGCAGTGTGGAGTCTGGTGAGTTTTCTGATTCTTGAAATTTTTAAATTTTCCTGCATAATTAATTAGTCTTCAGGGTTGAATTTGGTTTGTTAATTTGATTGTGTAGCAGGATAGATTATGGAACATGGTTTGCCGTCTATGAAGTCGATCAAATCATTGAAATCACTTGTTAAAAAAAGAACCAATGCTCAAGAACTGGTATTATAAGCTTTGTTTTACTTTATATTTATGTTCCGGATTATTATACGCTGCTTCGACAACTAGCTTTGAGTCGTGGTATAATGCAGAGTAAATCAGGGTGGAAAATGAAGCCCTTTTTGGCTCTAATGTGTACAGCACTTTTGATCTTTTGGTATAAAACCACAAATATTCAGTTTGAACAAACAGAGGTAATGTTGGAACCATTTCTATCGGTTTGATGTCTTTCGATGATTTGATAAGTTAACTCCTTTCTTACTTCCACTGTTCAGTTTGAAGAAACAGATTATCCTTTTGACATGGCAAAGGTAGCGTCTTCGTCTACTGTTCTTGTTTTGTTGCGTATTACCGGTTTAATGTGAATTTCACTCGTGGATGGTGTTCAGGAGTCTGAAGCAGTTGACGATAAATTAAAAGGCTTGCCTCGTGGAATCATACATCCTAGATCAGATCTTGAATTAAAGCCTCTCTGGTCTAGAAGTAGTCTGAGGTCAAAGGTTAGAGGCACCAAGAATCACAGAATATATATTATAGAAGAACTCTGTAGCTAGAGAAGTTTCTGATGTTTGTTGTGATTATTAACACAGGGTGTCGAAATGACTAACCGTAACTTGTTGGCAATACCCGTAGGAATTAAGCAAAAGGGTAATGTTGACGCTATTGTAAAGAAGGTATTGCAATTTTTTGCTTGAGTTGATCCTAATCCTAGGCATTGAAGAACATATAGAGATTTCTTCTTGACGTAAAGCTCTTGTGTCTCAGTTTCTTCCGGCTAATTTCACGATTGTTCTTTTTCATTACGATGGAAATATGGATAAATGGTGGGATCTTGAGTGGAGTTCAAATGCCATACATATAGTTGCACAAAACCAGACTAAATGGTAGTTATCTTCCTCATTCTTGTTCTGCTTCAACTTGTGATATCAAATTATATCGGACGATAACTACTTTTTGGTAGAGTCTAAGTGCAGCCTCATTTGAGGCATCTCTGAAGAAGATAACATAGTAAACATGTTTTGTTTAGATGTTCAGTTTTGTAACATTGGTTTTATGAATTTTCCTCTCTTGATTTTAGGTGGTATGCGAAACGATTTCTCCATCCGGATGTTGTATCTATTTATGATTATATTTTTCTTTGGGACGAGGATCTTGGAGTAGAGAACTTCAATCCAGAGAGGTTACATTTGTTTTTTCTTAATCTACTATAATCCTTTTACTACAAGGAATCATGAGCTTCACAAAACTAAGTGACACTATTTTGTGCAGGTATTTGAGGATAGTTAAATCAGTGGGACTGGAGATATCGCAGCCGGGGTTGGACCATAACTCGAATGAAATCCACCATAAAATTACACTCCGTTCTAGAACAAAGAAATTTCATAGGTTAAAATTCTTCATTAGAAGAGTGGCTTTTTTTTTCGTTTTCAATGCGAATTTGGTACTTATTATCAACATGATATGCCTAAAACACAGGAGAGTTTACATCAATAGAGGCAATAAAAAGTGTTCTAATGCTAGTGCAGATCCTCCTTGTACAGGGTAATAGTTTGGTTTACAATGAATAATTTCTTGGGATGAGTATATAATATTGATATACATTGTTCTGTTTCCTCTGTTTAGATTTGTTGAAGGAATGGCTCCGGTGTTTTCGAAAGCTGCTTGGTTTTGCACTTGGAATCTTATACAGGTAAGTTTTCAGCTGCGGTTGATTATCTAGAAATTAACTGACCCTTCAGTAATTTTTCATTTGAGGACATTTTTGCTTTTGGGTTTTGTAGAATGATTTGGTTCATGGATGGGGAATGGATATGAAACTCGGGTATTGCGCACAGGTAATCTTGTTTTCTTCATAAACCACAATTCTCATTCAGGATTTTTGTTACTAATGATCGTTTTGCACTGACAAACTAGTCCTACTAGCTCTTAACATCTCAGTTCTAATTCTGAAATATGCATAATTTGGCCTATTTAATCGTATTGTCTTTTGTTCATGATCCGGTTTGAATGTTGTAGGGAGACCGGACGAAAAAGGTAGGGATTGTGGATAGCGAGTATATCTTTCATCAAGGCATTCAAACTTTAGGTGAAAGTGTTCATTCTGAGAAGAAGGTACAATCTTATAACCGATATAATAAGGACTTTGCTTTGATCCGGATGACCAAACAATGTTTTATATAACCGTTGTTCTAAATATTCACAGACTACGACTCGTGATGTTGGGACCAGGGTAAGTCTTATTGACGCAAAAACAAATCTCCATTTCCAATTCTTTTCGTCGTAGCTAAAAGAGCGCACTCTCCTTCTTTTTCGTCGATGTTTCAAGAAACCCGGCCATACAACCTTTGATTCAAGAACCGAGGTGAGTCAACAGGCGAACTCTCGATCAAGTTCTTTTTGTTTAAGTGTTCAATAGACGGTGAAAACTTAGCATCATAGTGTTTGTATGGTTTGATGGAACAAGTAGATAAGGAGACAATCGACATGGGAGCTTCAAACTTTTAAAGAACGATGGAACAGAGCGGTTGACGAAGACAAGAACTGGATCGATCCGTCGGCATCAAGCTCGATGAGGAAAAGGAAGAGTAACGGTAATAACAGAAGATTAAGGCGTGGTAGTAGTCACCGAGTAAAGCATAAGAGAAGTCAAGAGACATCAACAACAACACACAAATAGCAAAAGAAGGATTTTTTTTACACATAGATAATGTTTTTTTTTTTTTTTTTATCTCTTTAGTTAATATTATAAATTTATTATTATACGTTTCCTTAGTTGGTAACTTAGTATAGCTTTCTTAGAATTGAAAAGTGGTTCATATTAATAAAATCTCATTTCCATTCTGTTTCTTAATCACTCAACTACTTCTAAATCAAATAAAGTGACCCCTCTCCTAACTTATTCTAATTGAACCAATACAAATGAAAAGGTTTTTTGAAGTTAAAAGAAAAAAGAAAAGTATTTACTTTGGGAAGCCATTTTCCAATTGAGACTTGAAGCAGAAACTTTATAAATGAAGATGTGATGTATACTCAATGGGAACTTTTTCAAACATACGACTACTTACAATTTTGAATTTCTCTCCGTTTCTTCTTCACTGCTTTTTTGAGTTTCTCTATTTGTGAAACCTCACATTTATACATATGGAAACTTTGACCAATTAGATACTAGAATGGAAAACCCAATTAAAAGCAATTGTTTAATTGAAAAAAAAACTAATTAAATGTCTATAGATTATTGTAAGCTTTTTGTTTTGGTTAATGACATAATGTGTACATATATTTCTCATCCTTAGCCTATTTATTTTTGGTATATGTATTTAAACAACAATTAAAAATAATATTGACAAAAAAAAAAGAATAATAGGTGAAAAGTGAAAATATATAATTTGTCGTCTTTTTCGTGTTTACCCCATTTCAAAGTTTCGTTGTTAAGAGATCTCAGATCGATTCCAAGTTCTGAACTTGTGAATCGAGATAAGCTTTGGTAACCATGGCTGGTCGCTACGATCGGAACCCCTTCGACGAACAAGAAGAAGTCAATCCTTTCGCCGTAAGCTTTTTAACTCTTCTTTTCTCCGATTTCAATTTCACTAGTGAATTGAAATCCGGCGTAATTCTCCGTTAAACCCCTAAGCTTCTTTCGCTCTGAGTTATAGAATCGTATCCTAGTAGTGTGTGTTTGCTTCACTTGCCTATCGCTTTGCCTATGTCTGTTGATTTATCTGCTTTTCGAGCTTTAAAACCTTAAATAGTGTCGAGAATTGAAATAATAATGGCGAGAATGTAATCCAAAATTCTTGAAATTTTGTAACTTGTTATTGCTGAAACTATGGACACTTCATGGATTCTATTATGGCTTTGTTTGGAACTCTTTGTTGTTTTCTACTGGTATCTCTGTTCAATGGTTTCTGGCTAGTCCCCCTCTTTGATTCTGAAAACCATTTTGGGTGTCTAATGATTCTTTTTCTACATTCTTAGAACCCTGCTGCTTCGAATTCCAGACTATCACCTTTGCCTCCGGAACCTGCTGGTTTTGGCTATGGTCGTACCGTTGACGTTCCTCTTGACAAACCCGGCTCTGGTTCACAGGTTTGATTGACAATGGAGTAGACATTGTACATTTTCTGATTTGGTGGATACTAGAATTAGTTTCCAATGATTTTTCCTTGTTTTATCTTTCATTGTTGGGTATACAGGATTTGAAGAAAAAAGAGAAGGAGCTCCAAGCAAAAGAAGCTGAGCTTAGACGACGAGAGCAGGTAAAACTTTAACTCAAGCAGCACCCTTAATACTTCCTGAAGAAATTTCATTTTGTTGAAGTAGCATCTTTTTAAACCTTTTGTGATTAAGAAAAAGAAATTTCATTTTGTTGAAGTAGCATCTTTTTAAACCTTTTGTGATTAAGAAAAGCCAGTTTAAAATTATTTTCGTTTACAATTCCTGACTTATTTTGTTTCTTTGTAGGATCTCAAACGGAAAGAAGATGCTGCTGCACGAGGTACATTTCTTATATGGTTTAGGCGAACATCTACCTTCAGCACTTGTTACAAAACAGTTTCTTAGAGGATTTGAATTTAGTGTTAATTGTAACCTATGATATGTGTCTCTGTTGGTTGATTCATAGTTTTACTTGCCTATATATAGCTATATGATTTTGCTCTTATATTACCTCTCTTTGAAGCCGGAATTGTTATCGAGGCGAAAAACTGGCCGCCCTTTTTCCCACTTATCCACCATGACATTGCAAATGAAATTCCGGTTCGTCTACAAAGGCTACAGTATATTGCATTTGCAACATATTTGGGTACGTAAATATAATCTTACTTGGAGAGTGAGGACTTTGCCCAAACACTCTTAATTTCGCTTCACTAATATGGGCTAAATAAGAATATTGTAAGATGGTAAAATTTTACTCGTCTGTGTCCATGTCCAACAGGGTTGGTTCTTGCACTTTTCTGGAATATCATTGCTGTTACCACAGCTTGGATCAAAGGAGAAGGTCTCTTCGTCTTTTCTTACACACGTCTAATATTCCTTGTTTGCAGGCCAAGTCCTCAGTAATGGGCCTTCTCTGCATATTTTACAGCTTTGAGTTTTGTTATATTTTTTCAGGAGTAACAATTTGGCTTCTCGCTGTTATTTACTTCATATCGGGTGTCCCAGGAGGCTATGTGTTATGGTATCGGCCTCTCTACCGTGCCTTCAGGTTCTTAATTTTCCATCCCTAGCCGCTTATTTTGTGTATAAATGGAGGAAAGTATTCATAGTATATTTATTTTCCACATTCTCTTACTCAATGTATCCTTTATGTTGAATTCCTACAGAAGTGATAGTGCATTCAACTTTGGATGGTTTTTCTTGTTCTACATGGTGAGCCCCTAGTTTATTGCTGATTTTAGTGGCAGAGCTTCTGCATAGTTTTTAACAGACTTACCTAAAATCCATCTGCTTTCTGGCCATAGCTCCACATACTTTTCTGCGTGTTTGCTGCAGTTGCTCCTCCTATTGTCTTCAAAGGAAAATCACTTGCGTAAGTTTCCTCAAAAGCTCCAAACACATCAAACACAGTTTATAGTTAATGGTATCAAGTGTCTGATGAACTTCAAATTTACAGGGGTATATTACCTGCAATAGATATGTTGAGCGCTCAAGCACTGGTCGGGGTAAGCCCCTTTTCATCCCTTGATCTTTCGGCTGCAACCATAAATCTTGTCTGAACGTAGAGGCTCCTGATCATACAATCACTCATCAATGATCTCTTGTTTTTCCTTTTTAACAGATCTTCTACTTCATCGGGTTTGGGTTATTCTGCCTTGAATCAGTGGTCAGCATCTGGGTCATTCAGGTCTCTTTCCTAATCTCTAAACTGATAAGATACAATCTCTAGATCAATATAGTTTCCGAGGTAAAACTCTTTTAACATTTGAATTGGCCATTTGATTTCTGCAGCAAGTATACATGTACTTCCGAGGAAGCGGGAAAGCGGAAGAGATGAGACGAGATGCTGCAAGAGGAGCCATGAGAGCTGCTATATGATGCGAGTGTAAATCAATGATTGGAATCATCTCTTCTGAAGCATTGGTTTACTCTCTTCATTAGTTATTATTTAGCTTTGCTGATGAATTTTTCATTTTGCTTTTTTCATTTTTTTTTTTCATCAGCTGTTCTTAAAAGTAGTAAAAGTAAAGCTCATGTATAAAAATGTGTTGTTCAATTCGAGTTCAGATTTGTTACACACTTGCAGATTATTCATTGTTTATTTATGGTTACTTGTTATGTCTCAAAAATATCTCGCGAGTCTTTGCTAATTGCTATGAATGGTGTTATACACATATGCATTAATGTTTTTTTAAAAAGAACACCTAATCTTTCTTGTAACCTAATTTTTATTGCTCACGTGAATTTTGTTGTTAGTCTGGAAGCTACGAAAAACATTTTATTTACTCCATTATGCATCGAATTCCTAAAAGATATGTAAGCTTTTTTTGGTTTTAGGCACGTGAATTTAGTGCAAAATGGCACTTGTACTATATTATTATTAATAACGGAGCACTTTAAGAGCATCATTAACGCTTTAGATTTACCGTCTCTTATGATTAAAAAATTGTTTGATTTCTCAAACAGTGTTAGAGTCGTTTCTTAAATAAGAAACACAAGAGACGGTTTCTTGCATCCACGTGTCGTGTTCTTCTCCTTCTTCTCCTTCTTCTTCTTCTTCTTCCTCTCCTCGTTCTTCTTCTCTAGTTTCCGCGTGTGAAGATTCCAATCGAATCGAGAAGCCATGGATAACAGCACCAGCACAATTCCACCGCCTCCGCCACCTCAAATCTGAGCAAGGCTTCCCTCGAAAAGCTCGATCTAGCGGCGAGCTGGGTCAGCACCACCGTTATTTCTGACTTCTTCGCATCCCTCGAGCGTTGCTGCGTCTGTAAGGTTTGGAATTCTGTAGCCACAGAGGACGATCTGATGGTATCGGCTTTCACATCGCCATGGCGGATCAAAGAGCTTGTTGGAAGACAAGCTTCTGGTTTGTTCTGGAGAGACAACGAAATCTGGAAATTTGCTATCTCTCATCAATATTTCTCGTGGTGATAGTGTGACTAGCCTCGCCGTCAAATACTCCGTTCAGGTTACGAATTGATTACCTCTTTCTTTTTCGATTAATTTGGAAATGTAATCTTAATTTGTGTTCTTCGTAATCCTTTGAGATTTAGCTGCTTTACTTTTGAATATTCATGTGATACTTCGTAGTCCTTTGGAAATGTTCTTGAATTCAGATATAAATTTGGGTTTTGAGTGAATTGAGAAAACATATTGGATTGTTCAAAATTTTTGCAATGTTGAATCTTAACTAAAGAGTCTGAAACTTAAGAATCTATGTAGATTTTGAAGCAGAATTTTTGTCTGATCTAGTTTTAAGGTCTGCTTAGTGATACAAAAGAAGCTAAATGCTTAGTCGTTCGTTTGTATTTGGATAAATGAAGTTGGTCCCGAAGTGAAAGGTTCAGAGTGGTTGGACTTTTGTGTGATTGATGGAAGCTATGTTCTGTAAGTAGGGACCTTCTCCACAGTCCACACCACCCCAGCTATGTTATTACTTTTTTTTTGTATCTTTATAAATCAATATTATGTATCTGATTTATGTAAGTTCACATACATAATCTAATATATTATGATGGAGCGTGGAGAGTGACAGCTAAAAAATGGATTCACAATCTCGTGGCTGAAATTAGGTTATGGAGTGTATCCATTTGTTGAGAAAAACAAAAATCAAGTTTGCATACATCAGCTTGGACCCGGAACATTGACCATTTCTTCTCATTTATCCTCGACTTATTCATGTTTTAGAAACAAGCTTTTCATTTTTTACTTCCCTTATTTTTTTTTATGAGCTGAAGTTTTAATAGTTGCTTCTTCTGTTATTGGTACTAATACCTTATTTGTTGTGTTTTAGTGTGTAAAATATATGCACCTATAATGCTGTTTCTTGTTACGATTTTGAAGGCAGAAGTAAGTTTTGGTTAGTTGATTAGTTTCCCTTTCTCTTTCTACTTATTAGTAGCTATTGGAATGGTGGGACTTTAACTCTACAAGATTAAGATTTCTGGCTCTGTGTTTTGGTATCTCGTGCTTTTTGTCTTTTGCTTAGTAACTATTTGTACCTGTCCTCTGCGTATTAGTATTTTCTTAGTTGCACCTGCATAGAGAATGCTATGATAATTATTTCTATTTCTTGAAGAGTATTAGAACTTGATAGGAATTGCATTGTTTTTATGTCATAGGGGAGCTTTAGGAGAGGCATCTAGTGGAGTCAGTGCCTTTGCAGATTCTCTAGAAGAGTTTGGCGCTGGACATGATGATCCTGTCAGTGTTTCAATTGGAGGTTGTGGATTCACTTTCAATCGATTTGGTCGTTCGTATTAGGTTGATTACTTAGTTTAGCTGCTTTGAACTATGATACATTCTCTCTTGTTGCCTTGAATCATTATATTCATGTGGAGTGTATATAGTTATCGAATTCTTTCGATTCTAGAGAAGAGGAAATGGTTAATGGCTATTGTCTTACCTCAGCTTCAAAATGCAAGTGCTTGGTGATATTGAGAGAGGCACTAACTAGACAATTGTCTTACCCTATCTCTGTTTTGATAGCTACGTCCTGAAGAATGAGAAAGTTGATATCTATTAGTGTTTTAATTTTGCAGACATCAACAACCCATTTAAGGTAGATGAATCTGAGCAGAGCACTGTGGTTCAAATAATCTTCCCTTGTGAGCCACCAGTAAGTTATAGTTGTATTCCTTCATGGTTCGACCATATAATTTGGTAGTTTCATATTGATTCAAACTTACTTCCTTTGCTACATAAAATCTATCAATTACTGTCATAGATTTCATATTACCTTTGTAATTGCAGACTTTAATTTTGTCAAGGAACAAGATTAAAGATTGGCCTGGTGAGGTTAGTTATTTGAGGTTAGTCATAATACTTTATATTAATCATTTTCCATTTTTATTCACTGCTTTAAATACCTCACTTGACAGCCGATTTGAAGGTTGTTATATGTTGCTTCTGGATCAGTTGATTTTTGTTTTAATTTTTCTTTCATGTCAATGATTATGCTTACTGTTATCCACAGTCCTCGATAAGTGCTTGTTGATAGTTAAATAAGTGCTTGTTTATAGTTGAACTGGTTGGTATAAGTGCTTGGTTAGAAGTTTTAAAGGCTTGGTTAGAAGTTTTAATGGCTTGGTTAGAAGTTTTAATGGCTTGGTTAGAAGTTTTAATGGATTGGTTAGTTAGGTTTAAGTCTTGTCGATGTGGTTAGATAGGTGTTGAATGCTTTGTTTTCTTTGATCTTCTATAAAGAAGATATATTGATTTTTATCTTCTTTTATATATCTGATGCTTCTTCTCCTTCCTTTCATATATTTCAGTCCTTCTTCTCCTTCCTTTCGTATAATATTTCAGTCCTTCTCTTTCTTTCTCTCTTCTATTCCCTTTTAATGGATATCTCCTTTACAAATCCATATTCTCAGCCCTCAAATTTTGTTGACTTGTTGACTAGTCAACAAGAAACTTGCCTTGAGGATTTCCCTTCTCAGTCTACACCCCAGGAACGAAGAGAAAGAAGGCCTTGGACCCCCAGTGACGATGTGTTGCTCATCAGTTCCTGGCTCAACACCAGCAAAGACCCTGTAGTTGGGAATGAGCAAAAAAATGGTGCATTCTGGCAGAGGATAGCAGCCTACTATGCAGCAAGTCCAAATGCTGCATCACGTGAACACCGAGAAGCTAGCCACTGTAAGCAAAGGTGGCACAAGATCAATGATTTGGTGTGCAAGTTCTGCGGTGCATATGAGTCTGCAACAAGAGAGAAGGCCAGTGGCCAGAATGAGAATGATGTGCTGAAGCTTGCTCACCAAATCTTCTTCAATGATCACAAGAAGAAGTTTACTCTTGAACACGCATGGAAGGAGTTGAGGAATGACCAGAAATGGTGTGAGCTTTCAACAACAAAAACTGATGCATCATCTAAAAGGAGAAGGAGTGAACAGGGTTCACAATCACCGGGGTTGTTTGCAGGGGAGACGAACAGTGCCACAGATGATTCTAGCAATCGTCCTCCTGGTGTGAAGGCAGCAAAAGCAAGAGGGAAAAGAGAGAAGGCTGAAGGCAACAATCTGACTGAGTTTCAGAGGATGTGGGACATAAAAAAGAAGGACTTAGAAATGAAAGAGAGACTGTCGAAGATGGGTCTTCTTGACAGTCTAATTGCAAAAAAAGAACCCCTGTCTGAGATTGAAGAAGCTCTAAAGAAGAAGCTCATCACAGACATGTTAAATAATTAGAGATATTAAGTGTTTTATGTTTTATGTTTTAAGTTTTATGTTTCAGCTCTAGTTGTTGTTCTCAGCATGTTTTATGTTTTATGTTTTGTGTTTTATGTGTTTTATGTGTTTTATGTTTCAGCTTAACTTGAGTCTTGACAGTTTTATGTGTTTTATGGCACAGACATGTTTTATGTTTCAGTCAAATGAATAATCTCAGCATGTTGTTGTTCTCGGAGTTTTATGTTTCAGTCACAGACATGTTTTATGTGGGAATTGCTTTTGAATCCGAATCAGATTATGTGAAATTTGAACATTTTTTGTCATCTGAGCTATTACCAGGAGGCCATATAGTTAGACAAAAACTGACCTCACTCCTTATTTGATGAATTCTCTCTTGAAAAGTTATAGCTATGTTGATGGAAGTAATAAAGTGTCTCTCTTTTCTCCTAAGCTGAAATGAATTATCACTATGTAATTTTTGTTGTTGTGCTATAAAGAAAACCTTGAATGTAGCAAATAGAGAGGAGATTCAGTTTGGTTTCTCTGTACTTGCTGTTAGTATATCAAATTGATTGATACTTACTTAAGTTAACGATTTTAATGTATTATTTAATTTCCAAAGAAAGAGGATTCTGGAATTTGTATCTTGTCAATGATTCATTACCTATCTGTAATCAATTCTTCGAATTTGAGCTGCCGTATTGTCATATGATGTGTTTGTTTTATTGCTATTTGTGAGTTTTTTTTACCTATTTGAATCAATCAGTTGCACATAAAATGATATTTTACAGATGAGTGATTATTTTTAATCTGTTAAACCTATTGATCATTGATGAACTCTAATATGTGTCATGGTTTTGCAGGCTACATTCGATTGCCTTCAGAAGACTTATGGATTCCTTACACCAGAATTCTGGAAAGAGACAAGATTCGCAAAATCCCCATACCAGGAGTACACAGATCTCTTGGCGAACAAGGCGCTTCCGAGCAGCAAAGTCGTGACCGAGGTTGAAGACCAAGCCTAAATAAAGCTCTTTTTGGATTATCCTTAATGAGTTAATTTTGGTTAAAGATTTGGTAGTATATGTTGCTGGATTGTTTTATCTGCAAATCAGGTTGAAGACCAAGCACAGACATGTTTTATCTGCAAATCAGATTCTCAACGGCATTCCATTCCAAGCGTCAGTGGAAAACAAATCAGATTCTCAATGCTCCATAACCAACCATGAAATTGGAAAGTATGATGTGATTGAACATTCTGTGAAAGTTAGCAACAGAACTGCCCTGTTTAGAATTCGATTTTAAATCAACACCATACAAATGTAAAGTAAACATGATACTTATAATTCTAACTTTTATTCCATCCACCCAATCTTCTTTTATTTATACTTATAAATGCATCTTCATCTTCTTCATATTGTATCATTCATCTTCCTCTTCTTCTACTTATAAATTCTGCAAATTTATTGTCTACATTTATTTTTCAAATATTCGATCCACTTCTTTCTTCTCTCATTTTTCTTCTCATTTCTCTTCTCTTATTCTTGATCAAATCCATTTTTTGCATCAAAATCTTAAAAAATAATGGCCTCTTCTTCTCATAATACTTTTGAAGATTCACTTGATGAAAAATTTGATCAACATTTTGATCAAATATTCGATCAAACGTTTGATAATCTATTCATTGATTATGGAAATCATGAGGAGGCAAGGGAGTCAAAGAAAAAACGACGATTTATTGAAAGAAATCGAGAAGAAGGTCACATACGTTTATGGAACGATTATTTCAGTGAGCCTCCAATATATCCTGCTAATTTATTCCGACGACGTTTTAGAATGAACAAGCCATTGTTCTTACATATTGTCGATCGACTCTCTAATGAAGTTCCATTTTTCCAACAAAAAAAAGACGCTCTCGGAAGGTCTGGTCTCTCTGCACTTCAAAAATGTACAGCAGCAATTCGTCTCTTGGCATTTGGTGGTGGGGCTGATACTGTTGACGAATACCTCCGGCTTGGTGAATCTACTGCTCGTTCATGTTTACTAAATTTTGTCGAAGGAATAATATATTTGTTCAGCGATGAGTACTTAAGAAGACCCACACCGGAGGATCTTCAACGACTACTTCATATTGGAGAACAACGTGGATTTCCTGGGATGATTGGAAGCATCGATTGTATGCATTGGGAGTGGAAGAATTGCCCCACTGCTTGGAAAGGGCAATATTCACGTGGTTCTGGAAAACCCACAATCGTTTTAGAGGCTGTAGCTTCATATGATCTCTGGATATGGCATGCATTTTTTGGACCTCCAGGTACTTTAAACGATATCAATGTTCTTGATCGCTCACCCGTTTTCGATGATATAATAAAAGGTCAAGCTCCGCAAGTGAATTTCTTTGTCAACGGAAGGGAGTATCATATGGCTTACTATCTCACAGATGGTATTTATCCTAAATGGGCAACTTTTATCCAATCTATTCCAATTCCACAGGGGCCCAAAGCATCTTTATTTGCTCAACATCAAGAAGCTACCCGAAAAGATGTCGAACGTGCGTTTGGAGTTTTGCAAGCTCGATTCGCCATTGTTAAAAACCCAGCTCTTTTTTGGGATAAAGTCAAAATAGGAAAGATTATGAGAGCATGTATCATACTCCATAATATGATAGTAGAAGACGAACGAGATGGATACACTCAATTTGATGTTTCAGGATTCCAACAAGGAGAAGGAAACGGAAGTTCAGATGTCGATCTCACGTACTCTACAGATATGCCTACAAATCTCGCCAATATGTTGGGTGTTCGAACTAGAATTCGTGATAGACAAGCGCATCAACAATTGAAAGCTGATTTGGTTGAGCATATATGGCAAAAATTTGGAAGTCATCAAGATAACTGAGCTTCGAAGCTTATTTGAATGTTTATCGGTTTTTTTATTTTGAAATCTATGTTTAAATAAAATTCTCTATTTACAAAAAAATAAAATAAAAAAAAAAATTTAAGAACCCCATTAGGGGTTCTTACCATTGTAAGACAAAAAATCTAAGTCTCTTAACAAAGTTTCTTAATCCTCATTAATTATGATAATATTCTTTAAGAAACCCACTAAGAGTCTCTCCATTAATGATGCCCTAAGGCTGCAAGAATCTTTTGTGCACCTTTTTAAGATGACCAATCTACCCTTGAGAATGAGTATTAGTACTTTTTAATTTTTAATGATAGTGGAAACACAAGTTGGTGACCACTTATACGTAAAGCTACTTACTTTTTTCATAATTAGTTATTAATTATAACCTTCGAGCCATCGATCCAATGTACCTGGATAGATAGAGTGTATCTTTTTTTTTTCTATGATGCTTTTTAGATTACAATTACGATTTACCCACTCACAAAGTAATTAAAAAGATAATTAATCTTCATCATTGACCAATGCAAAAGAATTAACCAATAATTAAACTGTTTTAGTTTTAATCATAATAATCAAATTTTGATGACATGAATGAAAATAAATATATTTTTACATAAAACTAAATAATTCTAAGAGATATAAATTTCTAGTAGATATCATGTTTTATTCTGAAACTATCTATCTTAGAATATTTTCGTTTAAAACAAAATATGAATTAAAACCATATTAAAACAAATCTTCAGTCTCGTATGATCAAAACTAAAACCATATTAAAACAAATCAAACTAGATTAATGAAGTAAGATCTTATCTTAAAATCCAAGGGGCGGCGAGGGGCAGAAACGTCTAAACAGATGGTTGAATAATAATTGGGTCAAACTTGTAATATTAGCCAAAAGCAAGGTTATTCTGGAGAGCACATTGAAATTGATATAAGAGCTACGAGTCCCCTTGTGGTTGTAACTTGTAGCAAATAATCAAACATTCTTGTTCTATAGTGAACTCACTTCTTCTTCTACTTCTTCTCTAACTTTCCACAAGACTTTTGACTCCGAGTCCGAGACCGAGAAGCAGTAAGTAAATGGAAGGCAGAGGAAAAGTCAACATGATCAATGGTGGAGATGGAACTAGGAAAGGTGGTAGAGAACACAGTAGCCGTCCGTTGCCAAAGAGAGGGCAAGTCAAAGTTGGGATCTTGCTTGGTTTTGCTAATTCTTTTGCTTCCATCTTTGGCTCCACCAGAAACTTTCATGGACCCTAAAATTTTAGTCTGCTGCTTCTCATTTCCCACAGATATGTTTATTTATTTTTCGAAATCAGTCTGTGGTTTTATTAGAGTGAGATTTCTTATTTAAGAGTGGTCATCTTGTTTAGTCTTTTACTTTGTTGAGTTCTTTTTCTTTTTGTCTTTTCTTTTTGTACAAATATATCCTATGTTCCTTCACCTGATAAATATTACATATTTTAAGATTTTTCTATAGATTTCAGGTTTCTTATTTATTTGATCTCGATTTATCATTTTTATACTGCATGACCGAGCCAACTTTTTCACATTTGTTTCGGACTAAACTCTAGAGTTTGTGCCTAGTATTCCTAGACGCTGGTAAGAAAAATATGAGTAAATATTGTTTAGTTCAATGAATTGATTTATTTCTCAGAACCATTATCTGTAAAGTAATCATACAATGATTTAGTAATATTGAACTAGCATATGAAATTAAATCTAAACACTTCTAAATAAACCAGTCCGCATGCATTAGCTGTCAAATAGATAAGGCTACTAAGAAAAGAACGTCCAATCAGTCTTATTAATTTTTGTGAATTAACCAAATAATCTCCTAATCAAATCCTTTGATCGTCCGGTAAGATTCAAGTGGCCGCAGCAACACCAGCATGATCGTCACTAAAAACCTGGTTTAGTATCATGGCTAGTCTAACTCCTCCCTGAACTATTCTCTTCATCACTATTGGCAACCTTGTATTGAAATATTCCTCTGCAAAATTATATACCGGAAATCAAAAATTTAATTTTTGTAAACTGTCATATATCCCACCATAAAAAAAAAACGAGAGACTATTAAAAATCCTTAAATGTGATTTACTTAAGCACTTCATTTGGTTGAGTTCATTTTTAATTTAAACTAATTTTGTTTGCGACTTTGCGTACAAGAAAAAAGAAGAAGCAAACAACGTACCTGATAACGTTTCACCGGACTTCACGCCTTTGTAGCCCCATTTGCAAGCTAACGCTATACTCTCCGAAGCATACCTGTACATATAATTTAGTTTAGTTCATAAATCTTTTATAAAGAGTATTTCTCGAAATTGGATTTCCACCCAAACAGAACCAACTTCATGATTTTTAGTTATAATGTAAATATTTTAGTTTTCAGATGAATACACTACATATAGCAAAAGATCGATGTTCGAGTCTAAATCATGTTTATTAGGAATCTCATATCGAATATAAGATTTGCTATAAGGTAATGGTATGGAACATGAGTCAATCCACTAATCACTGTAAATTACTGTTAATTGATTTTACTTTAAAAGTTTGTGAAACATAACATTATCCAATTCCAAATAAAATATTAATACCCATTCTTTGATTTCAGTTTCATTTTAGATTTTTTGGACCAGAATGAGTGTAAGCCTTAAATCAGTGTCGAACCAATCTTAAACCTAAGAATTTAAAACTTACTTGTGGGGACAAGCGATAAGATCGTTGCAGTCTTTCCACGAAGATACATCGTCGTGCCATAATCCCTAATATATATTATAACCATTATATAAGTGACCAGAGAAATTAAAATATATATATATATTAAGTGTGTATATATATATATATATGTTATTTTCTTATTACATTGGTTATGTTCTTCTCAAGATCCTCTTGGAGGAGATCCAAGTTCTTGTCGTAGTATTCTTTTAGAGCCGTGAGAATGATCTCTCTGTCCCATACCTACACATTTTGTATCACTAATTAATCCTTTTTTTGCTTTCGTAATAAAATTTAAACTTGTAAGAGACAAAACAATTAAGAAGCTTACATGATGAAGATTTGATTTATGTCTGTACCAACGTAAATCTATCGTGTTTCCCCCTTCATCACTTGTGAATCCCACATGCATTGGCTTTTTAAGGAAAAAAAAATACAACCATGTTCCGAATTAATTAGAATTAATTAAATATCTAGCATGAAAATATAACTGTATGTGTGTGTAAGGAGGAGTAGTAATAGACCTGATGTATATCTCCCATGAAATGAGACAAGAACAAAAGGGCTTCGGTCATGTTATCTATGACATTCAAAAAGAAGAACACATCGTTTAAATAATATAGTTATATTAAAAAAAAACTAAGTACAAAATACATCAAAAAAACTAAAGTGTGTAGTTAAATTTGGATATCATTATTATAGTAAAAAAATAAAAATGATCACGTACATCTACGATCAGATGTTCCTTCACCATAATGCTGAAGCTGAGACGTGAAATTCTGGATTGCTCCATCCACACACATATCCTTCAGCCCATTTTGATCATGACAATCCCCTGTTTTCAGATATTAAATTTCAATTATTTTCTCATTTTCTCCGTAAAGTATACCGTGTACGATAGATCTAATAAATTAATAATGTGTTGAAAGTAATCCGGTTTTGGTTTTTGTAACACTTGAGTTTTGATTAACTCCGGTTCAAGATAATTAGAAACCGGATTAAGGTTAACTAAAAATGTTTCGGTTGATGCGACTTACTGGAGTATTCGTAAGAGCAAGCTTGGTCGGGAGTATCGATGTAATGGAGATGGCTGGTCCAACGGTACTTGTACCAATGTCTGATCTGGTCAGGCCACACACACAATGCTGATAAATCTCCTTTCACATAATCTGGTAATAGATTCTCTACTACATGTGCCGGTCCTGCCTCTAAAAGATTCTATTCACAACACACAAACACACACATAAGAACTTTTGTTATGACTTACGATTGTCAAAACTCTACCAAAAATATGCCTTAATATCCCAAAAATCTTGTTTCTATTTATGATCATCTACATGCATGAGAAATTAGGCATGATTGGTAAGATTTTTTTAAACTTTCTACGTTTTTATTAGCCATTTAAAAGTCAATCACATTTTTAAAGTTGTAGGTACGTCTCACTAAAGTTTAAGTTGTGGATTTATAGGATAGCGAATATGTACTTTTATTTCATTATCCGCTCTATTGTGTCCTATGATCTAGTTCAAAGTGATTCTGTGATTGACATATACCGTCAAACCGATAACCAAAATACAAGATCAGTAACTTACCTGAGCAATTCTACATGTAAGAATATGACCTTCTTTGCTCCAGCTTCGGACAGAAGAAACCGAACACAAAATCAATACACCTAATACAAGAATCAACCTCGTGGATGATCTAAAAGCCGATGACATATCTTCAAACTTCAACTCTTATATAATGATGATCTCTTCTTGTATAAGAATATCTTCTGTTGTCGATCGATAACAACTTCATAGAATTTGCAAAGAGAGCACACAAGAGACATTATAAATAAAGAGACAATAATGGACTTACAAGTTAGGTTAATTAGAAGCAACATCTATTGACGTTGAGTTTGTGTGCAAGCAAGACATTGCGAGTCTCATACGTTCCTCATAAAGTTGACAAACACGAGATATAACATAAAGATTAGTCGTTAATTTATTAGTTAAAGCATATTCCTTATTGGAAACAGCATCATCCATGCGTGACATATATTAATGTATATTAGAAAAATTAATCAACACCTAATTTTCCTAAACGTTTTCGTCTTTTTAATTTATTTTCTTTGTTGTTGTTTATATCATTTTGTTTGATTGACCGAATTGAAATTCAGTAAGAAATTTAAAACCGAACCAAATCAAACCAACCGACCGGTTAATTACGACGGAGGACTTCTTCGGTGTTGTTCTGGTCGCTGATTTTTAAACGGTCAATGATGAACAGCTTTGGTCTTCTTCTACTTCTTTTTTTGGTCTTAATTAACAAATCTTCACCATTGAAGAATCGTACCATCGCAAATTCACAATACGGTGAAGTTCTCTACTTGAATCGTCGTCTTCTTCGATAATTACCCACTTGTTTCAATCAGGTTTGTCCTCTCTCTATGTTCATCTCTGCAAATTCAGTATCCCTGAGGAGATTCAAAGTAGTGGCCTTTTAGCCCGATTCAGTTTTCTCGTCGTTTGATGTGGAAAATTTTTGGCTCGTTCATGATTGATTTGATTCTGGGTTTTCACAGTATATGATCTTGGACCTAATTTTGATTCCTCCTTTTTCAACAACCTTCTGATATCTATATGAATTGACAGAGAAAGTATCCCAAAGTAGTGATTAGTGATTTTACTAGTTAATCATTGGAGGTTACTGATGAAGTATTTGTATCTCAGGGATGGTTTAGTTCTACTCAATCTAGAAACACTTGATAACTGTGCTAGCTGCTACATCTGATTGGAATTCAAAACCATTGTTTTAGTTTTGTGGGAGTCATGATTAGTATGTACTTCTTAACTTGTTCCATTTGATGCAGAATACAGAATGATAGACTTATCTACTCTATCTCCTGCGGAGATCACGGTGATGGGAGCCGTGTTCTGTGTTTTGCTCTCGATGCACTTCACGATGCAGCTCGTATCCCAGCATCTGTTTTACTGGAAGAACCCAAAAGAACAGAGAGCCATTATAATTATTGTACTTATGGCTCCTGTCTATGCTATCAACTCTTTTGTGGGCTTGTTAGATGCTAAGGGAAGCAAACCATTTTTCATGTTTCTGGACGCTGTTAAGGAATGCTATGAGGCACTTGTAGGTTTCTAGATTCTCTCATGTCTCATTCCCCTACATTGGCTCTCTCTCTCTCTCTCTCTGGCTGTTTCTTGATTTGTTGTATTTGCTCTTATTGTTTCAGGTCATTGCTAAATTCTTGGCTTTGATGTATAGTTACATAAACATATCGATGAGTGCACGGATTATCCCAGATGAGATCAAAGGGAGAGAAATCCACCATTCATTTCCAATGACTCTTTTCGTGCCCCGCACCACGCATCTGGATTACCTCACACTGAAACAGCTCAAGCAATGGACATGGCAGTTTTGTTTTATCCGCCCAGTGTGTTCCATCTTGATGATAACACTACAGATCCTCGGGATTTATCCAGCGTGGTTGAGCTGGATTTTCACCGTCATTCTGAATGTGTCGGTATCCCTGGCCTTGTATTCTTTAGTGAAATTCTACCATGTTTTTGCGAAAGAGTTGGAGCCTCATAAACCGCTTACAAAATTCATGTGTGTCAAAGGGATTGTCTTCTTCTGCTTCTGGCAGGTAAGGATTTTTAGGATCACCACTGCATTTGGTTAACTAATTGAACATTCTGAAATTATAGCATTCATGTCTTTAGCACATTGTTCCCCTCTTATCTTGGGAATTCACGGTATCTAACAATTCTTTTGGCATTGGGGCTGTATGTTGTGTAGGGAATAGTGCTGGAGATATTAGTGAAATTGGGAGTAATAAAGTCGCATCATTTCTGGCTGGAGGTGGATCAGCTTGAAGAAGCTCTGCAGAATGTGCTTGTGTGTCTTGAGATGATCGTCTTCTCCATTATTCAACAATACGCATTTCACGTTGCGCCATACAGTGGGGAAACTGAAGCTAAGATGAGAATGAACAAGAGGGATTGATGCTGAGAGAGAAGACCGTTTTCCAAATTTAGACCAGAGAAGGATTTTGCTTTTTATGGTTTCGGTTTCTGATGATCTGTGATTAATAATGTATCTTTTTGTTTCTTTGGTTAACCCTTACTAGGAAAGAAAAAGAACTATAATTTAGAAATTAGTTGTTGTTATTTTTCCTTATTCTATAAGTCTAAGACTTATTCTAAAACACTATTTAGATTTGACTTGATAAAGTAACATTTTGATGATAGAGAAAATTGTACTTTGGGAAATTTAGGACCGCTAAAACTTTCAATCTAGGTTCACTACGTATGTATGTGGAACTTTAAAAAGCTGAAAATTTTGCATTGTGAAATTTCTTTGGAACGAATGGGAATAAATGTCGGATGCTAAGGCTAAGCATCCGTATTTTGATAAGAGATTCAAATTAAAATACGAGTTAATATGTGATTAAACAAAACCGATTAATTCGATTTCTTATATTAATATAAGTCCATTTTTGGTTTTGTCAACTATATATTATATGAATCTTTGACCAAGAAGAGAAAAAAGTAACAATGTGTCAACTCGTTACCTATTCCTTTCTGGTTTCTATTTGACCAATTTTTTGGGTGTGAATATGATTTGATTTTTATATAATGTAATTTAGTAGGATTATGTCAAAACAATGGAGACTCTCTCCCTTTCATTGTCGTGCAGATATGGTAGCTTTTTGAAAATTATAATTTTCATTCGTGTTTTAAAAATTTAGCACAAGATATTCGTTTTTAGGTGTTAAACTATCATTTACGAGTAGCACGAAATAAGGCAAATATATAAAGTTACAATTTTGTGTAGTTTTATATAATTTCTTATTATACAAAGTACCGGTATGTGTGTTATACTGTTATGTTATCTAAAGAAGTGTATGAAAGCTTTTTTTTTTTTTTTTTTTTTTTTTTTTTTTTTTTTTTATTTTTTTTTTTTTTTTTTTTTTTTTTTTTTTTTTTTTTTTGTGCAAAGAGTTAGATTTTCATTCAACCGATAAGCGGGATTACAAAGAGTAGAAGTTCATCCAACATAAGGATTAATACAACAAGAAAGCAGACATTGACAATACCAAAAGAAAGATAGATAGAATACTTCGACCGAAGATCCAAATCTAGGAGACATGAGTGATAAAGCATCTTGTCACCAACGGGGATTTGATGGTCGAAAACACATCCACGAGCGAATCGAGAAGGTGAAGAATAGTCTTAGTCGATTGACATTGGGACTTTGATATAGAATCCAAGGCCTCGGTTTGGATACACATAGTTCTCTCCATAAAGGAGGAAGGTTGTTGCAAAATCAGAGATGGAATAATAGATTTCTTCCGAAAATAAGGTTCTTCGGACAAATGCCGAGATGAGATCTTCAATGTTGCTCGAGAAGAACTTACAATCAGGTTAAGGTTTCGAAAATTACAGAGTCTAACTAAAGGATTTGAAGCCACAATGATAGGAAGAAGTCTTCGTTCATTCCAGGCATAGCATCGACAATCCGATTTTATTAGACTTGTAAAGGGATTAAGTGAATCAAACCTGAGCCAATTTGATAAATGGGCTGAGTCAACATTTGATAAGTTGGTCCGAGATTGGAGGTTTCTTGGGCCTGATAGAAATCTTTTTGAGTCCAGCCCATCATAGGGAGGCAAAGCTTGAATTAGGGTTAGGGTAAGGGTAAACCCTTCCGCCGTCATCATCACCACTTGTTCCGGTAAGGCCATCTGAGAGCGCCGGTGAGGATATTGAACGCCGAGGGTCGCGAAACATCTAAAAGCCAAGGATTTGGATGAGGATTTGATGCAAACCTCGGATTCCACCTCGGTGTGACTCACGGATTTCGAACTTGAAACGTTGGCGGAAGCGTTGAACGTGGTGGTGAAGGATAGTGATGTTGATTCCAGAACACCGAGGGTTAGAGAAGACAATCCAAGGGCTCTTCCTCGCGAGGATTGAAGACTCTACACGAAAAACCTAGAGTTTGATTCCACAAACTACAAGAATCTCGCAAAAACGTTGATTTGGTTCAAAGACTTTGAAGCAAAAACAAACTTGATTTCTTATTCATAAAATATTCGGTGATTGAAATGAAACAATGAGAGGGAGCTTATATAGGATCGAGAATGAGAAGACCTCCAACGGTCAGAAATTACAAGAAAGGAAACAAAAATATTCGATAATCAAGGAGGAGCGTTCGAAGATATCTAGCCGTTGGGCAACGCTTCTTCGATTATTCTGGTGAAAGGATCTCGAATATCTTCAAGGATTGGACGTTCGGGATCGTTTCTTCGAGATGGAGGGCCTGGATCGAAAGATAGAGATGCGCTTCTAGAAAGATTGTCGAAAAAGGAAAGTTTTCCCTTTGTTGTCTCTACGTGGATTTCGAGAGTGGCTGCTGTTTTGGGCACTTCAAAACGTGGTGTATTCTTGGATTGATGTTCGGAAAATGGCAGGAAGTCTTCAGTCTTATCTGGTGGATCTTCGGTTGGTCTTCGAGGGTGTTCATTGCTGGAACGGTCCATCTCGAGGGTGCGTCGTGGATCTTTGAAACTATGTCGTGGATTGTGAAGTATTGCTCGATGGAACCTCATATCTTGAGGTCTTGGACGGTGAATCTTCAAGGGTTTCTCCAAAGAACGGCTGGTTTCGTCGGTGGTCAGCTCCGGGTGGATTCTAGTGTCTGCGGGTGGATGCTCTTCGTAGTCTGGTGGTTTGGCTCGTTCTTCCTCCAAGGTTCCTCGATGGATCGTCTGGAAATGGTCACTTTCTCGAGGATTCTTCAAGGTAGCACGGGGAAAATCTTCTTCTGGTCGCCGGTTCTGAAGGTTGCCTCGTATGCTCGTGGCCGGTACGTGGATTCCTCGTGGATCTGTGTGGGGCAACGTGAGGACAGGAGTCGATCTTACATCAGGATTGAAGACACTTTTCGAGAGATTTCTCTTTCGCCCACTTCAAAACCAGAGGTTTGAGCATATCGGATGGGTGGTTCGCCGGGAGCCACAACCATGGACTATCACAGATCTCTGGAATCTCGAAGGTCAGACGAGAGGAGGAGGGTTCGAGAGGGGAACAAAAAAGAGAAGAAAAGACGAGAAGAAAAAAGGGATTGCATAAAGGTTGATAGATATTGCAAAGAGATCGAAGATGGGAACAGATTTCCCGACGCCGGCGAGCCATGGCTCTACCGGCGCCGGGGAGAAAGTTTCTAACAGCTTCCTCGATAGTATCGCCCGGGAGAAATTAAAAGAAATCCGATGTATATAATTACGGTTTTGTTATCAAGTATTTCTTTGTTAAATTTGGTAAAACTTTTTTGAAAGCTCTTTTTACTTCTTTTTTTGGGGATTAAAGCTCTTTTTACATGCACAACAGGTATTAAAAACACTAAGGCCCAAATTCAAACGTCGATAATTTTGTATGCGTTTGTTACTTATGTTTATATTTTAAAGAGGCATACGTCAAACCAAACAATATTACTATTAATTTATTATGACTTAAGATTACATTTTACTTGATCATCTTTTCTTAGGAAACATTCGAGAATCACCAAGATAATGCTCGACAGATTTCAAATAACATTACTCATCATGATCAAGAATTGTGGTATTGACTAGATTGCAGGGGCGGATCTACCGCTATAGTAGGTGGGGCACGTGCCCCATACTAGTTTATAAGTTTTTAAGTAAAGATGTTAGTGTTATGTCGATATCAGTTTGTAATGTCTGCAATTATTGTCCTAGTTAGTAAAGGGTTCGAGTCCTAATTTTTGTTGATTTACATATTTCTTTCCTTTACCATCGGTAGTCTTTTTATATGATTTATATTTTTTATTATATATATTGACCGGTTAGAAATTAGTATTCTCTTCCTATATTTTATATTTATTTTGCCTACATTCCAAATAAATTATTTATGTATATTATATTCATCTTTAGACTCCTATTTTTTTAAAAAAATTCTATACGTTATTTCTATTTACATTCAACCAAATCGATTCATACCACATTATTGTTATGATTTTTTTTATATACCATATTATTATTATGATTAATGATAAATAAATGAATAAATTATTTTCGTTTAAGCTTATTTAGTGTTAGATTTTAATTTTGGTGATATATAATTGTATATGTGGATTTTATATATTTATAATTATCATTCTTATTACTATGCACTTTATGAATTACAAATCATGAGAAATTATTTAAATATAAGTGAATACAAATAAATATATTAATTTATATAAATCAATTGTGAAAATTGAAATAGATAACACAATAGAAAAAATATATACATTTTTAATAGAGAAATTCCTTCAAATACCACTAAATAAGTTTATTTTCCAAATATACCATAATAAGTTTTATTTTCTAAAAATACCATTAAAAAGTTTTATTTCCAAAAATACTACAAAACTAAAAACTGAATTATAAGGATTTATAATTTAAATATTTGGGTTTGGGTTTAGTATTTTGAGTTTAGGGTTTAATATTTTGGGTTTATGGTTTAGTTTTGAAGGTTTAGAGTTTAGTTTTGAGGGTTTAAAGTTTGGTTTTAATTTTGTGGTATTTTTGGAAATAAAAATTTTTTGTGGTATTTTTGAAAAATAAAACTTGTTATGGTATTTTTGGAAAATAAACTTATTTTAGTGGTATTGATGAAAATTGCTCTTTATTGTTTTATTATGTGCCCCATACAAAAAAGTTTTCTAGATCCGCCACCGCTAGATTGTTGACAATTTATCCCATACATTCCTGTTATAGTACCAACGATTCTATCGTTTTAATTGTCATAGGGCGTGTTCGTTTCGTAGTCGCTGGCGACTGCGACTGCGACTGCGACTCAGAAATCGCAGGTCGTTGTTCGTTTATCAATCGCGCGACTAGTCGCTGCGACCGGTCGCTGAATCCTGCGACTGCCAAACGAATAACACAGCGACTGCCAAAACAATTTTATTTTATTGATAAATTTAAATTTTTATTAAATTTTTATAAAATTTTTATAACAAAATTTTAACAAATTTTTATAACAAATTTTTATAAAATTTTTATAACAAATTTTTATAAAATTTTTATAACAAATTTTTATAAAAATTTTATAACCAATTTTTATTACAAATTTTTATAACAAATTTTTATTAAATTTTTATAACAAATTTTTATAAAATTTTTATAACAAATTTTTATAAAATTTTTATAACAAATTTTTATAAAATTTTTATAACCAATTTTTATTACAAATTTTTATAACAAATTTTTATTAAATTTTTATAATAAATTTTTATAACTAATTTTTATAAAATTTTATAACAAATTTTTATAACAAATTTTTATTAAATTTTTATAAAATTATTTTGGCAGTCGCTGGATTGTTCGTTTGGCAGTCGCAGGATCCCGCGACTGATCGCGACGACTGGTCGCGCGACCAGTCGCTATTTTTTTCAGCGACTCGAATTTTCAGTCGCTGGTCGCTGCGACCAGTCGCCGCGACTGCCATACGAACAACGCGCAGTCGCGGTCGCTGGTCGCAGTCGCCAGCGACTGCCAAACGAACAGGGCCATAGTCTCTGGCTGCCAAATCTTTATAGGAACTTACGTTATTGTCGATGTATATATTATCAAATTATTTTTTTTCAAGTATTATGAAAAAGTAGTTTAAAACAAACTATTCAAATATTGTTAGCTGTTTCATCAAACCAATGTATTCTAGAATTTTAAATACTTTAATCCAGCTAAGAGTTTCTCGATGTTGAACAAAAAAGAGGCCGACTAATCAAAGTTTTAAAATTTAACTAATTGGAGAGGTTGAGAATATTTTTTTATCACTAATTTTCTTTTATCGATTATGTTAAATTTATTAATTAACTTTTTAGTAATTGAAAAAAAAAGAAGGATAATTTTTTTTTTAGTTTAATAGTGAGTAAAGCTGATAATTAGGTGTTGTTTATATACAGTAAGTTGTTTAATAACTGTATTGACAACAACACATTTTATGAGAGCACAAAATTTAATTAGGATAGATCCGTTAACCCAAATTATATATATGTTTGAGTGTTTGACATTAATTTCATATTATTTTTTAGAAAGGAAAATTCTTGTATCTAATTCAAATTAAAAGAACAAGCGCACAACGTCTCTATATATATATATATATATATAATATTGTATTATATATATGTATATATAAAATACAGTGTTACATATTACATATATATATACAACATATTGTTACATACATATATATATATATATATATATATATATTAGTACTGTGAGCAATCGATATGTATTTCATACAATATATTGTTACATGCATACATATATATATATAATAAATAAATCAATAAAAACAGATTTCACACCGCCTTAAATTATAATAAATGAAAATATTTAGTCACATCATCGGAGAAACAAGTCGCACTTGGTCCCAATCCTCTATTCCCAGGGTCAGCAAAAATGAACCTATTACACTATGTGAGGCTTCAGGACTATACAAATCCCGGTAAGGAAACCAACCAGTGGCCTGAGATCCTAAGCAAGGTGAGTCTAATGGAGTTCATGCTCTGAAAAATCAAAACACTGAACTTGATTCCACACTTTGACAATATGACAAAAAACAAAAGAGTCCTCCACGTCTACTAACCACTTTGCATCAGTGTGTTCCTAAGCTCGCCACATGAACCAACTGGAGTCACCAGTTGTTGACTAACCTGGAAGTAATCACTTAAAATTTTAGTCTCCATCAATATAGTCCAGAAATTAAGGATTTTGAAACACATCACTTTTAGATTTAGTGAAACCATACCTCTACTGAACTTGATTCCACACTTTGACAATATGACAAAAAACAAAAGAGTCCTCTACGTCTACTAACCACTTTGCATCAGTGTGTTCCTAAGCTCGCCACATGAACCATCTGGAGTCACCAGTTGTTGACTAACCTGGAAGTAATCACTTAAAATTTTAGTCTCCATCAATATAGTCCAGAAATTGAGGATTTTGAAACACATCACTTTTAGATTTAGTGAAACCATACCTCTATAGAAGCAGGCTCCTCATCAAGAATCCGATAAATCGATTCTATGTCAACCATAAGATCCTCGTCTTCGAGAATTCCGATAAATCGATTATTCATCAAACATATTTGCCATCACTTGATAGTGTTATTTAAAACACTACTATATTACGAAAGAACGCCACGAAGATATAGAAGAAGAATCATATGCATAATTTCACCATGTGATATTGAATTATATAAACAACAATATCTCTAGACTAGTACACTTTTTCCTTTACGAAATTAGAAATTACAAATCTTTTTTTTTCTTTCTTAACACTCTCATTAAAAAAAAAAATGATAAATCAAACATGCTCCTCTCTGTGTTTGTATGGAATCCAGGTCCTTACTCCTTACTAATACTTGCTCGCCGAGAATGACAAAACACAACAAAACAGAATCCCAACGATAAGAGGAAAATATTCTACTCCGAGTTACCAATTGTTCGTACGTATTACAATATGAATTTTACATGGTTTTATTTGACAAACAGTCACCTATGTATTTTTTGAAATTAAACCAGCTAAGTTAGCGACATTCAAACAGATTAATTTTGGGAATCTTTGGCTTTACGCTGGAAAAAATAAAAAATCTATTTCATGACTTCATATTGTCAACTTAGATGAAATATATCACAAGGTGATCAACCACCCTTATCCAATCAATACCAATAAGAGATTTTGTTTATCCGTGACTTTCTACTTTTGTTTACTTGTTACCGTCTTATTGAAAAGACAACTAAAAATTAGAACGAAAAGAAAAGAAAAACGTAGTATAATTTAATACGAAAGACCACGATGATGAGCCACTTCTTTGTCCAGTCTCATGGACGCGAACCTCTCGTCGTTACACTTTTTAATAAACGCTTCAACTCTTCGGTTCAGCTCATCCCGACTCCGTGACACTTTCACCTTCTTCACCTTCACCGGCAGAGACTCGTTACAATTAGTCATGTCACTAAACGTCTCCGATTTCTTCAAAACACAAGATTGTTTTGTCTCTTCGCCAAGTCCGAACGTGTCGGGTCTCTTGTAGTAACTAGTCAATGGCAGCGCTGACTTCCCTTCCATTATCATCTTCCACGTATTCTCTAACGTCTCGTTCCGCTTCGGCTTCGCCACCCTTAACGCTCTCACAGAGTTCCTCTCTGAAATATTACGAAATTACCTTTTTAACAAATAGTGTTTTTAGATATTTATTAAAATGATCTGAAGTTCGTATGACGTCACCTTCTTTATCAATTATTATTTCTTATGAATTAAAAATATTTAAATTAATCACCTGCCGGGGTGGTCTTAACCACCGGTTTCCGTTGGCCGATCCTAGCCGTAACCAGAGTCTTCTCCACCGGAGGTTGATTTTCCGATTTGACCACCACCATTAAACTCGTCTTCCCTTCGTCTACGGTCGCCGCCGTTTCTACTGGTCTCTCCTTCTCTTCATACACAACCTCCGGCTCCTTAACGATGATCGACGACGGCGCGGCGATGAAACCGAAATGCTCATCTTTTGTCTCCGTCCGCCGTCGCAGAGGAGATAGGTGGACGTTCTGCTGATGATCAGTCTGGAACTTATTGTCGCCACTGTAAGAAACATGGTAGTCTTTGCCATCGTCGTGGCTTGAGACAGTACTCCGGAAAAACTTTGAAGAAACTAAGATAACGATGATGATGACGTTGGTGATGACGTAGAGATACGGTGGTTTTAACCACGTGAGAAATGAACTCAAAAGGATCGGAGCCTGTGAGAAATCTACAGCCACAGGAACAATGACTTTTAGATGCATAGCCGTGGCTACGAAACCAGTAGAGATTAGCACAGCCTTCATCCACGATGCCATGTTGTCCAACTTATGTCACTGTCACTCTCTTTATGATCTCTTGATATTTTATCGATCGAGTGTGGTAATGTGGTCACGCTCTTAGCTCTCATTCTTTCCATTTATATAGGGAGCTCTAGGGGAGGGACAATGAGAGATAGCTCATATACACCATTGGATTGAAGAATGGGGAGATGAACGGACATGATTGTTACGTGTAGTTGGTGCATCCCCTTGTATAACAAAACAAGAGTAGAGAATAAAGTTTTCTTGTTTCTGTCTTATCGAGTATTGACACGTAAATTAAACAAAAGTTAACGCGTCCACACTCATTATATCTCTTAATTTTATCCCATAATTGTCTTTATTTTATTTTTACGTCCAAGTAATAATTCTCTTATTAGTCAACCTAGTATGGCCATTCGTTATAATTCCTTATTTTTGTTTCCATTGGTTTCTCAATCAATCCCACGCTATGGCCACGTCTTTTGTAGCCTTATATCGCCTGTTTGGTTTTTACGGTATCTAGCGTATATGTTAATTCGAAGACAAACAAAATACGGTCGACACATAAAAAGAATTAAGAATATGTGTAGAGCGAATTCATAACTTTTTCCATCAAGTATAAGTTATATGTTCTTTTGTTTATCATAAGTAATGTGGTATTGGATGCAAATAGTTGTAAAATATCTTTACCAAAAAAAAAAGAGTTGTAAAATATCTAGTAAAAAAAATTAATATTACTTTTAATAAGATAAAGTATTATAACTATAATATTTTTGTTGTTGTTTTATATAAGGACAATAAAGTAAAACTAATATTTTTTGTATTAAAAATTAAAGTATTTTATCATTTGGAAAACGGCTTAAACAATCACTTGATTTATAATAGTACAGTATATAATATCTAGTTGATAAAATATACAAGAAATCTTTGACAAACAAAAAATATATATATATATATAATACAAGAAATGCCATTAATGTCTTTATTAAAATCGAATAGTAAAATATTTTAATCATTAGTGATTAATTCATACCAGACGACAAACTAATTCATAATACCACCAAAACGCATGTAACATTATTTTAATATTATGATAGATTATCTTTTTAATGATCTAGTATCTTATTTGTGTCACTGGATTAGAATGAAGGATTTCTTAATTGAATTATACTGAAAGGCTGAAACACGCAAAGATATTTTCTTAAGAGCTAAGAAGTAAGAAGGGGCCAATGTAGAGGTCACTTTTCCAAGACCCCAACTCGTCTCAAGTGGCTATTTACTCTTTGCTATTTAGTTCTTTTCTCTGTCGACCACTATTAATTTCACTTAGAGCAATGATGAAACTAAATTAACTCAACTGCTCCCTCAAACCACATATATTATTCTTTACGTCTTTTCCTTATATGTAGAGAAGCTCTTTACTTTTTTTTTTTAAATGGATGAATTAATTAAAATATCTTAAAAGTGTGAAAACAGATTTACTTTCTACACTTTTTTCGTTTTTTGAAAGCAAACTTTCTACACTTTATAAGAATGAAATATGAAAATGGCAAGTTATTTGTCTTGTGAACCCTAATTTATCACATGACTCCATCATATAACTAAATTTGAAATCATAATAATCTTCATTTAATATAGAAAACATATACCAAAAAGAAAAGAACATTGTTACGGAAAAATCATTCACTTCCAAACAACTAAATTAAAAGTAAATTTGTCCAATTTCGTCTAAAAAATAATCAAACAATCATACTATGTTTGCATTGATTTTCTTAATTGCCATGCAACAATTTGACCGTGTGTGCAAATACTCAGATTGCTATTGGTATTCAATTTTTTCCTATAAGTTTTTAAAGATATTTGTTTTCATAGCTGCTTGTCACGAAAGAACAAATATATATAGCTAGTTTAACAGTTTCAAATAAATTAAATTATCTTTTTTTTATTTGATTGTTTCTTTTGGATTCTATTTGAATTGAGTAAATAAATTAGAATTCTTTAAAAGTGAAACTTTTTGGTTAAATATCACGATTATCATTTAAAAATCTAGTTATTAAAATTATCTTATATTTACCTTAGGATTTTTAGTAATATCTTTGGATTTATTCATTTTTATTATAAATTTAGATATATAGTATTTTTTATTAAAAAAAAATTATATACATCGATAATTTGGCTATAACATACAGTGATCTTGTTAGAATAATTGTCTTAGACAGAAAGAATTTTCAAAAGCTACTTTTGACTCTCTCACAATCATATTTGCTTGTGTTTGAATGATCACAATAATATTTACCCATACCTCCATTTGATCCACATCTCATCTAGCACAAAAAAACAATAAGAAAATATGTGTTCATTACCGACATAAAAAGAAGTGGCAAACGAAACTTCGTCGAAATACAGAACACGACAACGTATCCAACTGCCCTGTGATGTAACTGTGGTGGTGTCTGGTAAGAGTGAGTCGTCGCCAGATTAAACTCATTCGTCCGTTAGATTTCACGGCCTAAGAGTCAAAGCTCATTCGGAGGAGTCGAGGAGAGAATCCAAGAAGATCCGTTAGTTGGACCCGGCCGTCCATAGTTAAAGGACCAATCATACGATTGCACGTAACGATGGCGTCATTATCGACCCATGTCGTATATTTATCGATGAAGAGTCGTTGCTAAGCAAGCAGTAAGCACCATTCACTGTCCTGTCCCGAGTTTAACAAGATATGTTACGTGTTACATCTAACACGTGATTATACATTTGTTTCTTTTGACTTAAGCCTTGACTGTTTATTTTTTCCAAGTTAACTTACAACTTTAGTCATAGAAACAAGTATTTATTTTGTAAACTGGAAACGTTAACACCAAATAGATACGGAAGGAAATCTACCGTCTGAATTAACACTTCTGTAAACAAAAAATTTATAAAAAGCAAAAATGTTTGAATTAATGTCATCAAGCGAAGATGTTTCATACTTAACAAAAAAAAATCTCACATAAATCTTAATCACATATCTCACATAAGGCTTTTTTTTGTTTATATGTTTAAATTTTAATCACATATTACAATCGAAGTTTTAAACGTGACAAACTTTTATCAGAAATGTGGTTACCACTATATTTGTTTTGTGATAAAATTCTCCGATTGTTAATTTCCCATAAAATTTGAGTAATCAGAAGCTCCAAATGATTGCATTTGAAACTCTATTGCTACTAGCCCACCACAACGTCTATCCCTCTTACTTGTTACTTATCATTTGTTTTCTTGGTAGTTTTGGACCTTTTGGTTGTTAATTAGTGTTCTCGGTTCTGGTTCAAGATTCTCGCAAGCACAAGCTGTAATGTGGAGGGTCTGGGTCTTGTTGGGCCATGGACCCTATTTTGCTGGTTGGGTCTTCTACTTGCGAATAGGGTCATCCTCTTCACGACGTACAGTATCTCGCTTGTTGTCACGGTTACTTCCAGTTCGCATGTATCATACACTCAATAATGCCTATAGAACAACTTGTTGATTTCAATTAATCAAATTTTCATGACATTGTGACAAAAACTATCAATCATTTCTCTATGTATATAAGACTTTCTTCCAAAGAAAGCATGTGAAATTTCTTCAAATTCATAAACTAATGTGATTATGTAAAAATTACAAAAGGGAAAAAAAGAGCATGAGTCTCTGCTTCTTCATTCTCTGCATCCTTCTCAGATTCCGTATCTCCACAATGCTCACAATTACCTGCGACCATTAGCTCTTCCAATTTGTTCTGCATTGTTCATATTACAAGATTCAAACAATACAAAACATGACCAGCTCATACAAAAGTAATTTGAGATATTGTCATCTCTCTCTGTCATTTAAGTAAATTAAAACGAAAAGCTAATAAGACTCGCGCCTAATCCACTTATTTCTCGAATCTTAGCGACTCCAACCTCTCTTCTTTACACTTCTTTATAAAAGCTTCAACTCTTCGATTCAGCTCCTCTCTACTCGGCGACTTCTCCTTCTTCATCTTCACCGTCGTTGACGACTGTCGATGATTAGTCACGTCCCTGAACGTCTCCGCTTTCCTCAAGACAGGTTTTACATCGCCGCCGGCGCCAAGTCCGAAGGTCTCGGATCTCCGGTAATGACTAGTCAACGCCGTTGACTTTCCCATCTCCGTTACCATCTTCCACGTGTTCTCAATCGTCTCGTGCCGCTTCGGTTGTTTCACCACTCTCAACGCCTTCTTTTTATTACTACTACCGCCTGCAAAAATAAATATTTTGGCTTCGAGTAAAATTACCACTTTACCCCTACACAGTGTTGACTGAAAATTCAAAAACAAAATCTAACCGTTATACTAAATGACGTCATCTTTTCCTCAATCTAACCGTACCTTTTGAAGTCGCTTTGACCGGTTTCCGGTGGCCGGATCTAGCCGAAACCAGAGGTTCCTCAACCGGAGTCAGATTTTCCGATTCTTCTTCAATCATAGACGCCTCTTGATTCAACTCCGATTTCAACACCACAAACTCATCTCCTCCTGAAATCTCCTCCTCTTTCTGTTCGTACACAACCTCTGCCACGAATTCTAAATCCACATCCTTCATCTCTAGCCGCCGCGGAGGAGCTTGTCTGACGATTGGCTCAACCTGAGATTTGTATTCGCCACCCTGTAAAATCTCGTTGTCTTCACCTTCCTGGTCTTCGATGCTCTGGTAAAACTTGGAAGATGCTATGATGATGGTGATAATGACGTTGGTGACGACGAAGATGTACGGCGGTTTCAGCCACGAGAGTAATGAACTCCAAAAGATCGGGAATCGCGATACGGAGTAATCTACTGCGATGGGAACAGAGTACTTTAGAAACAGAGACATGGCAGCTATTCCGGTGTATATGAGTGCCGCCTTCATCGACGACACCATTTTCCGATTTGTGAGCTCGATCTATCCACTATTGATTTATATAGATGGAGCTTTGGCTATTGATTTATTCTGCACCGTTGGATATAAGAATTTGAAGATTAACGGCTGGGATTGATGGAGGGTATGGCAAATTATAGGTGACGTGTCCTCCTTTTTCTTTTTTTGTCAATTCTGCAATCTCCGAAATTCTCTAATAAGAAAACAAATGAAACATTGTTATTTTCTAGTCGACCTAGTGTGAATTTTTTTTTGTTTCTCAATTGCTTCCCACGTTGTGACCACCTTTTTTAAACCTTATCTTACTCTCAGCCAATATTTCACTTTCAATCGACGACACATAAAAAAAAAATCCAAGGATTGCTTTAAATTATAAAGATATGCAAACGTATTTATTTTGTTGTACTTACAAAAAATAAGAAATTATGTAGTATTGGTTTAGATTTCCATGTAAACAAAATAAAATAAAATTTTAACTTGTTTTGATCCGTTTACATATGCAACAATATAATAAATAAAGAAGACCATGCTATCTTGCTTCTAGTTGCTTTGTGTGGAGTATATGAGATTGTTCGATGCTTAATTTGTTATTTTCGTTTTTCACGGATACTCATTGAGACCTTCATGTCGTTTATGTGTGTTTCGGTCGTCCCATCAATATTTTTAGTTATAGAGGATTGATATGTAGCCATATTTAATTATCTTCCCATAATTTCATTGAGTTCGCCGGACTTGATAGATATGATTGACGTACGTATGTGTTTATATATGACATTTTGTACTTAAGATATATCTTTGTGTACGATACAAATAATTAAGATACCTATCTTTGAAACTCTTCTGTTTAATAGGGTTACAAACCGCAAGGTTGCTTTGTGGCCCCGTAACACCTTTTTCTTGATGTCGTTATCACTTACGTTGCTGACAACTTGTCAGTGACAAGTGACAACCACAGATTTTATCCAACGTATCAATTTAATTTCACCAGGTGATAAAAACAGTGCTAATATACACTCTATACAAATTACATTGCAATATATATTACCCGTCGTTACATACTTGCATCCATTTGTGACTCTTATTATTATTTCACTTTCTTTTGTTTAATTTCTTGTTGTCTATATATACACAGATAGAAAGATAGAAAGATAGAAAAAAGGACAATCAAAATAGTCAAAACGATTTTATAACAAAGACGAAAGCTAATTAAGCCTCGCGTCTCTTTGTCCAATCTTTGCGACTCCGGTCTCTCTTCCTGTCTTCCTTAACCTTTTTTATAAACTCATCAAATTCTAGGTCCTGCTCCTCATGACTCATCAGCTTCTTCATTTTCACCGGCAACATCACCGTCGGAGACTGGTGATAAATATTAGTCACGTCCCTGAAAGTCTCCGATATCCTCAAGGCAGGTTTTACATCACCGCCGGGGCCAAGTCCGAACGTGTCGGGTCTCTGGTAATGACTAGTCAACGGGGTTGACGTTCCCACCTCCGGTGTCATCTTCCACGTATTCTCAAATGTCTCGTGCCGCTTCGGTTTCACCACTCTCAACGCCTTCTTTCCATTACCTAGAAAGTTTACGCTTCCACGGTTCAGCTTTTTTTCTTTCTCGGTTGTAGTCATCGTCGTCGACGTAAATAATGTTTGAAAATTCAAATATATATATATATATATATATATATACCTTTCAGAGTCACTTTGACCAGTTTCCGGTGGCCGGATATAGCCGAAACCAAAGGCTTCTCAGTCGGAGAGAGCACCACAAACTCATCTCCACCGTTGATCAATCCTGAAATCTCCTCACTCTTCTCTTCATACACAACATCCGATCTCTCCTCCTCAGCTACGAGGATCGGCGACGAAATCGTCACCATGAAGTCGAGGTCCACATCCTTAACCTCAAGCCGTCGCGGAGGAGCTTGGTTGACGATTGGTTCAGTCTGAATCTTATAGTAGCCACCGTGTAAACTATTTTCGTCTTGACCATCGAGATCACCGATGCTACGGTAATACCTGGAAGAAGCTATGATGATGCCGATTATGACGTTAACGACGACGAAGATGTACGGCGGTTTCGGACACGAGAGGAAGGAACTCCAAAGGATCGGAAATGATAAGGAGGCATCTAATGCCAAAGGAATTGAAGCCTTTAGAAACATAGACATGGCGGTGATGATTACGGTTGATATTAGGACCGCCCTGATGATGGTCGACGAAACCATTTTTTTCGATTTGGTCTTTTCATGATCTATCAACTGTTGCTCTATATAGGCGTGGAGTTGAGTGGGAAGCTTAGGCTATATGATTTAATCTACGCCGTTAGATCTAAGAATTTGAAGATGGACGGTTGAGATCGATTATGGCATGGCAAATGGTAGGTGAGATCCTTTTGTAATACGAATTCATGCAGCATAGCAAGACGTGGCCTTTTAATTTCGTATTTTCTTATGATATCGACTGTTGATAAATAAATATACGTGAAGGAAGCTAGGTATATATATAGTTTGATAGACACCGTTGATTCTACGAATAGGAAGATGGAAGGTTGAGATCGATTAAGGCCATGGACAAAACACAAAAGTGTTAGGTGACATTCTTCGTAATACGAATTCATTGCAGCACAGAAGACGTGGCCTTTTACTTTGTGTTACTGGCACGTGAGTTTTTGCAACGTGTGAGGTTAACAATCTCCAAAATTTTCTAATAAGAAAATAAACGAAACATTGTACAGTCAGCCTATTAGTATAGAATAATTGCAAAAAAAAACTAATAACGCATATCATTTTTATTTTGTTTCCAATTGTTTCTCATGTGGTGACCACTTATTTATCTTAAGGTCGAGTCTCAACCAATATTCACTTTCAATCACCAGAGAAAATCAAATGGTAGTTTCAAAATGATATGCAAATGTATTTGATATACTTACCATAAATAATAAATTTTGAAATTATGTAGTTTTCTCAACGTTATGTCCTTGCTTTGTGTGAATTGTGATTCTGTGAAGTGTGATAGTTCTATGATTTGTGTATTTTTCACGGATACTCATCGAGACCTTCATGTCGTTTATGTTTTTAATTCGGTCTTCCCATCATCTTTGTTTTTAAAGTTATGGTGGATTGATATGTATCCTATATCAATTATGTTCCCACAGTTTCGTTTAGTTAGCCGGCTTGATAGGTTGACGACGTATGCATGTGTTATCCCATGAAGTAATCAAGAAATTGTACGACACAATAATGAGGACATACAAGTCTCATAGTGGCTTGGTGGTCCCGTAATTTATCACTAAAATTGCTGACAAGTGACAACCACAGATTACTCGATTTTGGACTTTGAATAAAAGATCTTCGACTCTTTTTCTTTTTTTTTTGGGTCGAAAAAGATATTCTACCTAAGAGCTAAGATAACACAAAGGCGTCTTCTCGGCGATAATTTATGGATCAAATAATTCCAAAATGTTTATTTCCTAAAGACGTGGCCAAGGTTCGAGTTTCAATTCTCAACGGCCAAACCATTGACCGTTATTTAAGGTAAAGGTCTGGTCTTAAGATCTCTCGTGTTCCCTGTGCTACTAGTTGCTCTAATATATGTCGGAACGAAGGAGCTTTTTAGTTTTTAGTTATTGTTTAGCATTTGATGAATTACAAAAGAAAAATCCAAACGTGTAAAATGTAACGAAAAATGTTAGCAGTATCGAACTAATCCTTGTGATTTATTAAAGATTTGTTATAAACACTGCAACTTAAGTTGCTTATTCGGTATATATGATTTCTATATATTCATCTGCTGCAAATTTGCAAGCCGTTCAGCGAACTGCATCAGTTTTATTGGCTTCTAATATAGAAATCATGCTCGAACACATCTTTTTACTGCCAACTTGAACTGCTTCCACAGATGGCCAAAACCAACCCCTTTGCCAATTGGTAGCCTCCAAAGCGGTTAGCCTCCAAGCACAGTAATTAACCTTCAACCGCAGTCATTTGGTGGTTACCAATCAAATAATATTTATGTTGAGTTGAGTGGTAAACGAACTTGGTGAGAGGTATAATGATTGTAACATTACAGATTTGATTAATAAACGTCTGTTACTACAAGACTCAACATTATCAATTGCTACACGCAATCTTGACCGCTGAAAACGATCCAGAAGCTTGAGAATCCGAATCATCAGAAACTCCAAAAGCATTACATTCAAAGGATATCAGTAATCTCTATTACTACCGTGAAGTCTTGATCCCTCTTGCTTGTTTCTTCTTATCCCTTTTCTTCATAGTTTTGGTGCTTGACCGTATCCTGCTCTGCTTCATGGGTTTGGTTTTCCTCACAGGCACAGGCTGCTTTACGGAGGCTCTGGTCGTGGAACCAGATTCTATTGATCGGGTCTTGTCCTTGCGAATAGGCTCATCCTCTTCAGGAGATATCTCGCTTGTTGTCACAGTTACTTTCAGCTCGCCTGTATCATACATCGTTATGCCTATCATCCACAAAGAAACACAGCAAATATCAAAACAAGGCCAGTCAAAGCCAAAATCATGCAAAGGCAAATGCAATCAATGAAGTTAAAGACACTCAAGAATGCTTCTGTTGCAACTTCTCGATTCCAATCAACCAGCTTTCGCTTTGTGGCTGACAAACTATCAATCATTGCGTGATCAAGAACTTTTTTTCACAAACATAACGTGAAATTTCTTCATAATGAAAACTAATATGATTATGAAAACATTACCAGAAGTTGAAGCATCAGGCTCTGCTTCTTCATCCTCTGCATCCTCTTCATCGTCAGCTTCCCCATTTTCACTATCCTCACCATGACCCGCAACCATTAGCTCTTCCAATTTCCTCTGCAAAGCTCAAATACAAGATTCAGAATAACGTGAAATAAGACGAGCTTGAGGCTAAGAAATAACATAATACAAATGATTGAACTTAACAATCTCTCTGACATTTTATCCATTATCAATTACTAATGCATCATAGAAACTATCGAAGGACAATAGGAGCATTCCGTACTGAGAGATGTTAATATTTGCACTCAAAACAGAACAAAACACTCAAATTTCCATTAAAACTAATCAGAACAAGTTCATGGCACAACCTCTTACCGAAAAAACAGTGATTTAAGCTCCGCATAAATCATAAATTTAGCTAGACTAATCTAGAAACGCAGAGATGAGGAATGAGAGACATCAGAATGAAGAAACAAAAGAAGCAACAGTTTCATGCTCACCTTCTTACGAGCCTCGATTCGTTTCCGCCTCATAGCTTCCTCCTGCTGCTTCTGAGCTTCCTTTCTTCTTTTCTTCTTCCTCTTGTGAAAACCAGTCACAAAATCCCTAGCAACAAAAACAACATATAGCAGAGAATCAACTAATAATACCAACACACAGCGATTTAAGATACCCAGATTATGTATGTGACTCTGACTCAGATTAGAGAGATTGAAAAGAAGTAAATTTATAAAACAGCAAAATTATACTTGAGATCTTTCTCGTCAAAAGAAATGGTGAGGCTTTTGTTCTTGAGCGCTCTCTTCCCAATGTGCCTAGCTCTTGTCGGCGGTGCCAGTGAACCCGGCTCCTCATCATCCAAGTGTACCTTCATAGCCAGATACTTCCTCCGATCGGAAACGAAACGGTTCAGGTTAAAAATTAGGGTTTGTGAGGTTTAATCAAGCCACGTCGAAGGAAGAAGAAGATGCAGGAACGCAAAATTGGACTTTTAATTGGGCTTTAGGCTTGGCCCAATACAAGGGTGATAACGTCTTTGACCAAAGTGAGCTAATTTGGTTAAGAAAAAGTTATGCCATTGACTAATTTAGGACAATTACCAAAAGTGGTTTGTGTCTCTCATTCTAACAAAACAAAATAAACCTTCCAACAAAACTAAAGTTTTTTTTTCTTTTTTCACTCAAAATAAAGAAAACAAAAAACCACCTAAGCATCTTCTTCCTCGTACTCATACAGAGGATGACGATGGTGATTTTCATCATCAAAAACAATTGCTTCTAAAACAAAAGCATTCAAGGAGGAAAAAAAACACAAAACACACAAAGAAAAAGATTCTTTTGTACATAATTAATTAAGCCAGAGAAAAAGAAAAAAAAAATAGAGTGAAAATGAACGATTTATTTTCTAATTCATTCAAGAGGAACCAGGCTCAACTGGGCGATGTTGAGGCAGGTCAAGAAACGATGAACCTCGACAAATTCTTCGAGGATGTCGAGAATGTGAAGGACGATATGAAAGGAGTCGAGACGCTTTACAGGAAGCTTCAAGACTCGAACGAAGAGTGCAAGACGGTGCACAATGCCAAGAAGGTGAAAGAGTTACGAGCTAAGATGGATGGAGACGTAGCTCTGGTCCTTAAAAGGGTCAAGATCATTAAGCAGAAGCTCGAAGCCTTAGAGAAAGCGAATGCTAATAGCCGTAATGTCCCTGGTTGTGGGCCTGGTTCGTCAACGGATAGGACTCGATCGTCTGTGGTTAGCGGTCTCGGGAAGAAGCTTAAGGACTTGATGGATAGTTTCCAAGGTCTACGTGCTCGTATGAACGCTGAGTATAAGGAAACTGTAGAGCGCAGGTCTTTGTTTTCCCCTAGGTTTCTTATATCGCAAGCTAGTGCTCTTGTTTGTTTTCTTGGTTTGCAAGATAAGTAATTCTGTTGCAATTGGTGTAGGTATTTCACAATAACTGGAGAGAAAGCGGATGAGCAAACAATCGATAACTTGATTGAAAGCGGCGAGAGCGAGAATTTTCTCCAAAAGGCGATTCAAGAGCAAGGAAGAGGTCAAATCCTAGACACAATATCTGAGATTCAAGAGAGACATGATGCAGTGAAGGAGATAGAAAAGAATCTACTGGAGCTGCACCAAGTTTTCTTGGACATGGCGGCTCTAGTGGAAGCGCAAGGGCAACAATTGAATAACATAGAGAGCCATGTGGCAAAAGCGAGCTCGTTTGTGAGAAGAGGGACTGATCAGCTCCAAGACGCAAGGGAGTACCAAAAGAGCTCGAGGAAATGGACTTGTTACGCCATCATCCTCTTTATCATCATCTTTATCCTCCTTCTCATTCCCCTTCTACCTCACATAATGCTCATGTTGCAGAAGTGAATTTGCTAGAGATTTAAGCTTGATTATCAAAATCATCTCTTCGCTTGTGTCTTTTCTCTTTCTTTTTTTTTTTCTTTTTAAATATGGAATGGGATAGTTAGATTACGGTGAAACCATAATAAAAAATTTGTAGAGATTTTTGAAACACCGGTTCGTTATTATTATTGTAAATCTTATGACATCCTGATTTCTGGGCATATTACTCCACCTTTAGTGTTTATTTGACAATGTTGTGAATCATTGATGCTGATATGTTGGAATGAAGCAAATGTATGCATTGTAAAAGGTATATTAGTGTAAATATCTCAACCCTATATGACTATATAATATATCGTTAGGACCTTATAGTGCATGAACACATGGCACGGTCATACTAACACTTTGGGAAATTCTGTTCTCAAGTACAAAACAATAAATTTACCAAAGTGGATAGTATTACATATGAATGAAAAAAAAATTATGTTGATTTTTGTCAACAGTTAATAAAGTTTTTTTTTTTTTGTTAAAAGCTTATAGTATACATTAATCAAGTTAGAAATCCTATATTCATTTTATTGATTACTCATAAATATTTATATATGTTATTTTATATCCCAAAATTAATCGGAAGTATCTTGCTGTATCGGTGTCAATGCATTGTTTCGTTTATCTACTATTAGATGCAAAAATTTGATACAAATAACCTAAAAATAAACAAATGATCAGTTAACTAATATCTTGAAATTGTATTTTACTAATATAATACACACATTTAGTTTAACTATGCTGATGTATTATCCGTAAACTGTTTTACGGCGGATTTATCAAAAACGTTAGGCAACATAGTTTAGGAATCTTATAATCACATCTTACTCGTGGACTTTCTTATAACTCTTAGTTTATTGAACAAGATCCATTATACTACTACCTCTTCATCTTTTTTTATTTTTGGTCAAAGACTACCTCTTCATCTTACTTTAATTATTTCAATGGTAACTAATTACATTAGGTTCTTAAAAGATACAAAAAAACGTGAAGGAAAGAAATATTATCAATCACTACACTTTCTTTTGTCTTGGCAACTGAATAATGGCTTGTCTTGTCTTTTTTTTCCTTGTTTAAGATGTTTTGTTGGCTGGAAATTTTCGTCACAAATACAAGTACTTTTTTTTGGTCATCACAAATACTTCTTTATTATATGATTTCGTATCTTAGCTTTATGGCCAAGCTTTGCACAAAAAAAGGCTTTATGACCAAGCCAATATATTTATTTTCCAAAAGGCAAAAACTAATCCGTTGTCACATAGCTCGGGATAAACTAAGACAATCTTCTTTCAAATTAAAAAAAAAGGTTAATTTGATTAGTTCAGTTAATTAAAGAAAAAAATCTCAACTAAATAATAAGTAGTTCTGTTGTTCAGTTCTCGTTTCAAAAAAATAATCAGTTATTATTCTTTGAGATATTTGAGGAGATAACGACTACAAGTCAAACAGAAACTTAGGATTTTTTCTCGTAAAAATCTCTCACATTTTTAGTGGTTATTAAAGAAATGTGAGTTTATTGTTCCTATGTTCTCTTCGTATGTTTTTATTCTTCCCAAACATCTCACTGTTTTCTCTCTGCTCCCACCATTGTTTCTGGGACTTCAATCTTGGTTTTACTATACATTCGAAAATTATCATATTTGTTACATTTATTTCTGATGCAGGGATCATGAATTTTTCGTAAATTGAAAGAAATAGCATTGAGGAAGAAGAAACAAGGTGCTGTGAAATCATCATCAAACTCAAATGGAAACGTAGTTGGTGAGGGAGGATTAGGGCTAGGGTTTAAGTTTGTTAAATACAAGAGAGGATTAAGGAGGAAGAGGTTATTTTCAGGCAGCAAGATTCGGTATTCTACGAAAAACCGTCAAGAAACATTGATGACAAGTCGAAAGCTCGAAGCTCTGCCTCAAGATATTTTGGTTCGTCTCCTTAAAACTTTGTTTAGATTTAATCAGTTTTTATTATATATTTCTGCGAATTAGTTGACTTTTTTCGTTTTCTTGTACCGATGATTAATTAAATAGCTGAAAGTTAAATCGTTTTATATATATATATATTCCTTTGTGTGTTATACGCATGTACAAACAAAGTCAATATAATTGGTTTTTTGCACATAAGTATTATAAGTAAAGTGGAGCATGAAGACTTAAAGCAATTGTCTAATGTCTCGAAAACTATACGAAACGTTGTAAGTAAATGTGTATCATTAGTGTAGATTGATTGAAATCTTTATGATTATAAGAAATTAATCCAAATCATTGTGTTTCCTCTCACTGACATTGATAGCTAAGAAAGAGCATTTTGAAAATACTCCACCAAGGAAAACTCTGGCTGGGCTTGATTCAATGATCGACTCGAGATTTAAAGTCGAAGCTCCATTGCGGAAAAAGTATGGCTTTTCAAGAATCATCTGCGCCAAGAAAATTTCTAAAATCACAAGGACTCTTTTCAAATGAATATAACAACTTGGGTTTGAGGATCAAAATCTTATAAGAAGATTGGACATGAGACGTCATCACACAATCCGGTTTCTTCAAGAGCTTTGGTCGAAGAGCCCTTCTCTTTTGAAATTTTCTTCTAGGGGTTATAAGTCTCTTTAAAATTGTAAATTTGCTAGATAGTTAGAGGCATGATAAAGCCTTGAAATACCAAGCTTAGTCTTCTACTTTCTTTACAAGATTGATGTTTAAAAAAAATTGATTTTCTAGTTTTTTTTTTGTGTTTCTAAAATATTAGTTTTCTATACTCATTCATTGCAAAACTCATTAAATACAAACATTGAAAAAAGAAGAGATCCAAAAATTGGTGGTGAAAGATCTAATGAATGAAAGTTGTTATTAAAGTAATTAAAAAATGTAAAAAATTATTAGTTAAAGTAAGTTTTTAATGTTTCTTTATATGTGTGAAATACCCAGAAAATCAAAATTTTAGGAAAAAAATCTAAAACATCTATTTATAAGGAACAAAGAGAGTATTTTACTTCTTTGATTTTGCAAATAGAATCAAGAACAAACTCAACTGTATTTTAACTAAAAAATCTTTTTGAGAAGAACTAATCTATAAAGTGTATATTTTCTGTTATTTGGAAAAATTCTATCTGGAAAAATTGAGACAATCCAGGCTATCTTTAATTTACATCCTTTTGAGCAATAACAACATTGAGATGAGTTAACAAAAAGAGAATACATCGAGATGGAGAAGGCAGTAACAAACTCAATTATTATGATTAATGTGTAGGTAAAAAATATATGTTATTATTTAGTAGTAGAATTTAGATAAGTCACAATCATTAGATAAACATTCAACGTTGATTAGAGGAATATATTGGTTAAGGAGAGGGAAGAATCTTAACTTATTTAGTTGGCAAATCCCTTTTTAATTGCCACTAATAACAAGTCTAGTTACGATTACATAAATATCACAACCATAATTTCATAAATCTTAATTAAAATATCAATGTACATTTAACTTCTATCTAATAATTCTTTGAATTCATGTTAAACACTTAAATTAAAATGATTTGATATATCTAGCTCTTTTTACATAACTAAAACGAAAAGAGTATCGAATTGCAATCTCTGTAAGTCAAAAAGTTGATACTCATTACAAGGTTACAATAACCTAAGACAATAAATCTATTATAATTTGATGTAACGTCACAATCAAGTCTAAATTATTAAAATCGTATGAGGATTGAAGGAAAGATGATATTCATCAACATGTCTTCGTCAAGCGATCTCATATAATAGAAACGTGTCATTAAAAAGCTATAATATCTACTACATTTCCATTATCATTTCATAGATCTACAAAATAATTTCAACATCATTCAAAAACGATTTAACCTAACGCCAACTATAATATTATTCAAGCCCGTAACCGTGCTATACAGAAAAATGTAATACTATTCCTAATTTGTACCTAAAAACTTCTGATATTTGGAAGACATCATATCCAACATTTTTTGCATAACCTAGGATCTAACAATGTATACATTATTATTCAATCATGAATGATAAAATAATTTAGAATTGTTTATTGATATTGTGAGCAGAGGTCGACACAATTATGTTACAATATTATCGTGAATCATGAGATCGGTACTTATCTTTTCCGTGAAAACTAAGGAATTTGCTGTAATGAACTATGGTTTTTGTATATATCTTTTTTTAGGCAATATGTATAAAAATATAATGACTATTTCCCTTCTCAACTACTCAACGTCGATTTCAATCACTTGCTTTGTTCTATTTATTTATTTATATATCTACTCGTATTTTATTTTGACACCTAACTTCGTTTTCGACATTACATTGTAGTTAGGCTGGCTATAGGCTACATGATTTGGATTAGGGGCGAGATTATTAACCGAACCGAACTAACCGAACTGAACCGAACCGAAAAACTGAAGTCCCATGGCTAATTTGGATGCTTAAAGATGTCCTTGACAAAAATAAAAATAACCTTCTTTTAAAATATTACATGTTGGAGCAATGGTGTAATTAGACTAAGTTAGTGGTGATGGCGTATCGATTTGCATTATGTTATAATTTGTTTTGGCTTACTGAAGAAGATAAAACATTAGTCTTGGCTCTTATTATTATTTTCTTACGATGCATTGTTTTCTTAAAAATCACAAAACGTTGAATTAAATTATCAGACATCAAACTAATAACTAAAGTTATAGTATGCACATCTAATATAGTCGAAGACCTTAATTTAATACTTATGTGTAATATATCAAATTAACCCCAAGAAAAAAGTACATATAGTAATGCTTACATAAAAGATATTTGGTTTGCAACCTTTAGTGGATAAGTTAATTAATATAACATCAACTAATTAGCGATTGCGACTTTTATTTGGATTTATATTTTCTCTAAATTCTTCTTCGTCAATGCAAAGATGACATAATGCAAGTGATTAGGGAATAAACATGCTAAAAGACATTTCGAATTCTTAATAGTCTTTAAGCTCTAACGCAGAACTACTTGAAATTACCATTATACCCTCACCTTCATCTTCCTCGACTTAATTTCTCTTTTTGTTTTCTCCCATTACTCATTCCTGCTCACAAAAGGATGAACAATTGAATTTTCCTTTGAATTCTTCTTCTTCCATCAGTTTCCGAGCGAGAGATTCTTGATGGGTTCGCTTCAAGACCACTGAGAAAGAACCTAAATCCACGAAATGGGAGAAGAATCAGTGGAGGAATCACGAACCAGCATCAACAGAGCAATCGAATCGATATCTTCTCTAATTTCACTATCTCACTCAATCAAATCCTTCACCGTGAAATGGCAATTGATACGAAGCAGGCTCGCACAACTCTACTCTGGAATCACTTCCGTCGAGAATCTAAATTCCGACTTCGACCCATCTCTCTCCACCTTGATTAACGCCATTCTAAGCTCTCTCAAAGAGTGCCACGATCTCGCGTCGCGATGTTTGAATGTCTCGTTCAGTGGGAAGCTCTTGATGCAGAGCGATTTGGATTTCATGTCTGGGAAATTCGAACGCCATGTGAAGAGTCTTTCTTTGATTTACTCTGCTGGGGTTCTCAGTCATGGTTTCGCGATCGTTGTCTCGAAGCCTAGTGATAAAGCTTGTAGAGACGACATGAGGTTTTACATTAGGGATTTGTTGACAAGGATGAAGATTGGGGATATGGAGATGAAGAAGCAAGCTTTGATTAGGTTGAATGAATCTATGGAAGAAGATGAAAGGTATATGAAGATCGTTATCGAAATAAGCGAGATGGTTAGTGTTTTAATTGAGTTTTTGGATTCTGATATGGGCATTCAAGAGGAAGCTTCGAAAGCTATGTATTTGATCGCTGGGTATGATTCGTATAAACCTGTTTTGATCCGATCTTGTGTGGTTGGTCCTCTGGTTAGGGTTCTTGAAAGCGGAAACGTTGTTGCTAGAGAAGCGTCTGCAAGGTGTTTGATGAACTTAACTGAGAATTCAGAGAATGCTTGGTCTGTCTCTGCTCATGGAGGAGTGGCTGCTCTGTTAAAGATTTGTTCTTGCGGTGAGTTTGGTGGCGAATTGATTGCTAGTTCCTGTGGAGTATTGAGAAATCTAGTTGGCGTTGAAGAAATCAAGAGGTATATGATTGAAGAAGACATGGTTTCTACTTTTATCAAGCTTATAGGATCCAAAGATGAGATTGTACAGGTAAATTCTATTGATCTTTTGTCAAGTATGTGTTCTAGTGATGAACAAAGCCGTGAGATCTTGGTTAGAGAAGGAGGAATCCAAGAGCTTGTGCTTGTATCAGATCCCAATTCGTTGTCATCTTCGAAATCTAAAGAAATTGCATTGAGGGCAATTCATAACTTGTGTTTTGGGACAGTGAGTTACTTGAATGCATTGATGAGTAGCCGTTTCTTAGATCATTTGCTGTATTCGCTGAGAAATGGGGAGATTTCTGTTCAAGAATCCGCGTTAAAAGTTACATCCAGGCTTTGTAGTTTGCCAATGGAGGTTAAGAGGATTGTGGGTGATGCAGGTTTTATACCCGAGCTAGTTAGGTTCCTCGATGCTAAATCTTTACATGTCCGGGAAATGGCAAGCGAGGCACTGTATTGCTTGTTCTCAGTACCAAAGAACAGGAAGAAGTTCTTGCAGGAAGACTGTAACATCAGCTACATACTTCAGTTGCTAGATCAAGAAGAGAGGAGGAATGAGAGAAGTGATTTGGGTAACAAGAAGTTCTTGATTTTGATATTGATGTCTTTAACGCGCTGCAACAGCGCGAGAAGAAAGATTTCGGCTTCTGGGTACTTGAAACTCATAGAGAAACTAGCTGAAAGAGAAGATACAGATGCTAAGAAACTTGTGAAGAAGCTATCTAGGAACAGATTCCACAACATACTTGGTGGTATTTGGCATTCCTAAAAGAAAAACATTTTTTTACTTGGAAGTTTTTGGGTGTATATTTACAGAATGTGATTATTTATGTTATCTTATTGCCTCTAAATCCCAATTCCTTGTAATTTCCAAAATTTTAACTTAAGGAGTACAGCTTTACTACAAAGATGATTTCAAGTGATAATACAGATTCTTCCTAGAAACTGCAGTGTTTGGACGTTTAAGTTTTGTCAATGTTCCTGAAAGAATCCTAAAAGTTTCACTACTTTGAAAGTTGTTCTTTCAGTCAAATTAAAGGAGAAGTAAACTCAATTACATACGGAGTTTATTGATCAAATGAAATATTATGTAATCTGACCCCTTTTGTCTGTACATTTTTGGACAAGTTCGTTACGCAACTTCTTCTTAGATTCAAAATAGGGATTTGTTTAGGGAACAATGAAACTAAATTTTGGGATTAGCATTATCAAGACGGGTGTGTTTCGAAGTTTATAGGAATGAAAAGCACATGGATTTCGTATGGAAATGGAACGGAACAAAACCCCTAAGAGATAAACAAAAAGCATTAAGATATGAATGGTCTCTCTCGTATCTATGGAGAGACATGAAAGGTTTGTGAGAGTGATGGGATCAAAAAAGTGGGTCTTCAACAACTTTAAGTTGAATCTTTTTTTTTTTTGGTATAGAATAAATATATATCTATGCAAGTTTATTACCTAGATTTCAATCTAAAATCTATTTTTTACATTAAGATAATAAAGAAAAACTTGCACACACGATGCTATAATGTTTCACTATTATTGTGAGAAGTACGTCAAGTACATCAAATTTCTAATATAGTTAAAGTAAAACGTTTTAGAAAGAATTCAATGTTAAATATAATAGAATAATTTTACATATGGCAAACGAATACGAACCTAAGTAATAACAACTCAATCGTGTGTTATCACTTTAACTATGTTCTTCATTTATTCAATTCAAAAGTGATATCCAAACTTATTAATTAGATTTTTGCTGTCAAAAACCTCCAAGATGGTGTTGGAGTAAAGAATCGGGGGCATGTGCGTTGGGTGGACAACTGGAAAAAAGCATTTACTTACATTTATTTGGCTAAGGACCGCTTTATAACTTCAAAGAAACGATAAGATTCAACCCTCTTTCTTTATTTTACGTCAAGATTCAAACCCCCTTTTCTCTATATTTTTCATTTTATTATATGTTCCCATCCATGACAATATATCATATTCTAATTCATGCTTTGGGAATTAGAAAATCTGATAGGAAATAACTTTCATCTGCTAAATCTAAAGACTAACAATATCCGTTTACGAGCATTGCACGTTTAAAGGTGTGATTAGGTTCATTGCTTATCTTCTACTTAACATTTTCGTCGACGGATTATAGTTTTGAATGACACAAAGCTGATTTGCTAATAAACATTTTTCTACTAATTTCTTCTCTAACGTGCATACTTATGGTTTATCTTCTATCTTAGCTTTTAGAAAGAATAATTATTAGCATCACTCTAGATCTTACTTGATATCAGCATACTCATTTCATTTCATGGTCATGGATGAGGATTGAGGATGATGTTTTAGTCTCTTGTAGAGGTTGGGCCTGAGCCTTTTTTCCTTTAGGTAATTTACTTTTTCCAACATATTGGATTTAGATCTTCGACTCACTAAAATAACATCCACGATTCACTATGTAGTGATCATATGAAGTGATCTTGCATGATAGATTTTTTTGCTTGTAGTAATGTTTACTAACAGTCGTCAGAGCGTTGTTTAGTGGTATTGATTATTCAATTATCAATTTGTCATTTGTGTGTGAAGCTTTAATATTATTAGTTTGCTGACAGCAACTAATCAGGTAACGAATTTTCAAGTTAACTAATTTTATTTTTTTGTTTATATAAAAGTTTTTTTAGATTTTTGTTCTCTTAAAACAATTCGTAGAGTTATGTAAAAGAAAGTCAACGGGAGGAGAGACCAGCAAAGCCTTGCTGTAAAATTGCTTTGATGGCGCCATTAGTTTCAGCCGTTCGGCACGCTATGAACATGATTCGTCCGTCAACGCTCTTATTATTTAAGTTCGATATAATTCTAATCATTATCGACAAAAGCAATTACAAAGTCATGTAACTTTCAGTGGCAGTGGAATGTTTGAGTATTCTATGAAAATACCAATCATGGTTAGACATTGTGAATGTTTTATGACAAGGTGATTCATTTCTTTTAGAGTTTCTAAAGATTGATCTAATATTTGATTATGGATCCCTAAATTACCAAAAAGAAGAAAGAAAGTATAAGCTTATGTTATACTTCAAAAAATTAATGTACTCTATGCATTCGGAAGTCTTATGGAATCATTTTAAAGCATGCATATATATAACTAAGCATGGGCGTTCGAGTATGTAGCTAGGACAATAACTATCGTGTACGCATATTTAAACACTTAAGAGTCAAATCATAAGTTTAGATTCTATTTTCAATATATAATGCCTACATTATAAGTCCATATACTTTATTTTATCCATCAGAGTTATCATCCTTCGCGGTCTTTGTATAGAGACTTATCTTCTTCGGTTTTTGTATAGAGATTGGACCTTGATTGGTGCGAGTATGGAAGAGAGCTTAGCTGCAATATAAATGAGAAAAGTCAAGTGTCGACTCTTCATATTTAAACATCGATAGATATCTATAGATCTGTTTTAAAATCAAAAGTAGTACGACTTTTTAAAGATACGTAATATTTTGGACTCTTGCTAGGAAAACAAAAAGTTATGTATGAAAATTCATTGGTAGGCACTATATATAAATTCATAACTGAGATAAAATGTCACAACATGAGATAATAACTTAGTGATTTGTTTTTAGAAAGATTCTTATTAAGAGATGCATAGTCACTCCAAAGCAATCTTTGAACAAGTCTATGGGTTCGAATTCTTGAATATTTTATAAGTCACCGTTCCACACTAGAGACATGGTCATTAATTAGGGTTGGAATTTAACTTAACACTTCTTGCCTGTCTTTTCTTTTGTCATTAAAAAATTTATTAAAATTCATACATTTCTTTTTCCATTGATTTATTAAGAGATTGTATTTTTCAATTATTATTTTTGGATTTGTAAGGAGTCAACAGTCACAAATATTGTATTCTCATTGATATAATTTATGGTGGACCAAAAGGACCAACTAAAACCGGAGTTATAGCAATGTATGAACAGTCGTGTGTGTGTGTATATTAACTAACCGACTAGATTTTTTTAATATGAAATCAGACCAAAATATGAAATTGTCAACTAACCGACTGAAGTTTTGGTCTAATTCATTAGTATTGGTTATTCATAAAACTGGATTAGACTTAAACTAACCAAACCATCGAACTAACCAAATACCACTGAAACCAACGTTAAACCAAAATGTCAACCATTTTGAGCGCAGGCGTGGAACCAAACACAAGTTGTCTTTGGAGTAAACGAACCTTATTCGGAAACGGCTTTTGTCAAAACAACCAAACACAATGGGCGCCACCAGTGACCACCTTTAGTTGACCTTGACTTCTTTTTCTTTTTATCCCTCTTTTTTTTTTTTTTCTTCTCCAAAACATTTTTTTGGTTATAGATTTATAATGCTACTTTCTGAATAATTTCGTCTTCGTCCAAGTTTCTTCCTGACTAAATTTCTTGTAACATTTATTATAGCATTTAATTTTGTTCGTCCAAGTTTCTTTTCTAAGTAATTTTCAAATGATCATATTAAAAAGCCTAAAATAACATTTTAACATTTTTGTCAGAAATTAATTACGTGTATGGTACATATGGACCCATCTGATACCAGGTGAATGATTTTATTAACCCAAATTATTCATGTTTTACTTCTTTTTCAAAAAGTCTAATTATTTTTTTGTTGAAAATTAATGACATTAATAATATTTTAGTTTTAAATAATAAACGCTTATGTATTTTAAACATAATATATATATATATAAAATACTAATCATGAGATATTTGTATTTTTGCTGATTTTCATTTTCAAACATCGTCAAAACGCCAATAAATCGAATATTCCTTTAAATTTGTCTTCGCGTTAGACGAGGAAGGTTGAATAAAATATGCGCACAAACGTAATTTAATGCATTCTGCATGGATTTTTTTTGTTTCTTTCTTTTTGGATGAAATTTGGTGTTGGATTTTTTTTTTTTTAGTTGAATTTATCTTTTTCTTTTATTTTACTTTGAGAAAACCCACGGGACCATTTTTTCCCTTATTTTGTTTCACAAATTTAGTTTTTATCCTTTATTTTATTCGTACAAATATTCTATATTTCTTTATACAAAAAGATATTGTAACGCTTCACTGCGACGTTTAATATTTAAAAATACTCCCCGAAAAAGTCATATTCGTCAATTTGTCCTTTGATATTATATCACTGTTCTGGCAACTAATATATATCATTTACACAGATTTTTAAGGAACTTTGACAATTAGGAGTATGTTATTAGTGAATTTCGCAATGAGTGTAAAAACTAAAATTTGTAAAACAAATCGTGACCAAGAAAAAAAAAAAATTGTAAAACAAATAAAGGATGCAAATCTTAGTTCAGAAATCAGAAGTGCCGCGAATCTGGGAAAAGAACGAGTCCAGCTTTTAAAATTTACTTTTTAACCCCTTTATTTTAAATAAATTATTTATTCCCCTTTACTTTTTTTGTTTTTACCATAATTTCCCTTTTTCTTTATTACTTGAAAGCTGTCTTACTGGAATTTTGATACATTTAAAAAAAAAAAAATCAATGGTAAATATGGGCAAGCAGTTCGTGACAAAGTATAATACTATAAGTCAAATTAACATCAAGTCTATATATATACATGACATAAACATTAGTAATTAGTTTGTCAGTATATGGCTACGTTTAAGTAAGATTGAAAGGGTACAAGGAGTATTTTATACACATTAATCTATCTTATTAAATTTGAACCTATCCTAATACTACGGATTTATAGATGTGAACAATAACAATACTTCCAAAGTTAGAAAGATAACAAATGGATAAGCATTCACGTAGCTAATAGGTCATTGTTATGTTGTTTCTAGATATAATCAAAATCTTGAGTGGTCGAGATCGAAAAAAAATAACTTTATATCTGTAAAGAAAAATTTGAAGTCACGTTATAAGAAGAACCATGCTGCATCCCATGAAACAAATTAATTCTAAAAATATTATCCACAACGAATTTAATGTTTATCCAAATAGATAAAGAAAATTAGTTGGACCGTCGAATGAAATGCGATCCTTGCTGATTAGTACATGACGTGTTCAGTTAATTTTGCCACCAATCCACCGACCTCAACTCTTCTTTTAGTAAAATTTTATATTATGATATCTTGTGATACACAATTTATAAACGTTATGGTTATTTTGGTTTAGAAGTATTTGTTTACAAAAAGAAAATTGATACTAGTGAATACTTTCGCGATATTTAATTTATGAACTGATACTAATGGTTCAATGCTACATTTTACTCGCATTCTAAATATCTTTATCGTTATGTGGAATTGTGTATAGAATTGGATAGAGCCGTTGAACCATCTAGTGGGTCTTAAAGTCAACGAATTGTATTTGATCGACACTCATGGCGTTTCGGCGACAATTTTATTCACACACTCGTTCCTAACACCTCTGGTCACCACTTTTTTTCTTTCTCTGGCTAGGTTATTGTTCAGTTTTTGGCTGAATTTTATTTATTCAGAACTTCATTTTTGCTTTATAAATAAAATAAAATTAGAATGTAACTAATGTAGAGAATGTGTATCACTTTTTTTTCTTCAAAAACCATTTCGTTATTTTTAAAAACCATTTATTAAACTAGAATAGAACTAATGCATGGAATATTCACTTTATTTTTATCATATAAAATAAGACATACTTCTAACTATCTAAGTAATAACATTGCGAAAAAAAATCCACAGGCTCTTTAAAGTCAATATGTGACTGATGCAGTTATAACATGTTCACATAACGGTCACCAAGTTGCTCACATTCATGAAACAACGTCACATTATTTAATTATCTTATGATGTGGATAAATAAGAAAGCATTATTATAAGAAATTAAATTATTATGGATTCACAGCTAAGAAATTACGATAAGACAGCTCAACACTTCTCTACTTCTCTTCCCCACTGTCTATATAACTCTAACAAGTCATCTGTGATCTCTCCATCGAATTTCTCCTCAATTTCGCTTACACTTTCATTTTGTTTGCAAAAACATATCCCATCAACAACAACTAAAAGAGGGTCAAGAAAAGAAAACTAAAGACTTTAAGGGTCTCTTTTAGAATTTCTTAAAAGATGCCTGCTGGTGGATTTGTGGTCGGAGATGGCCAAAAGGCTTATCCCGGCAAACTCACTCCCTTTGTTCTCTTCACTTGCGTCGTCGCTGCCATGGGTGGTCTCATCTTCGGATATGATATCGGAATCTCCGGTAATTTTCTCATTTCTTTTTATCTTTTACATTTCAACCCCACAAGTATCTATGCAGTCATAGCAGCAGTTATAGTTGTGGCTTTTTCCATAGAGAAACATTAGAAAAAATCACATATTAATTTATCTTCTATCATAAACACCCCCATGATTCAAAATTACAGAAACCCTACTACTGTTATTGGTTTTAAAAAATTTTAAAATCGCCAGATATGTTTCTATAGAGTCATAAACACTCTCATCCATGTCTGATCGTTTTTTTGTGGGAATTCTGAAAATTAATTTTAAAAAACACAGGTGGTGTGACGTCGATGCCGTCGTTTCTCCGGAGATTCTTCCCGTCGGTGTACCGGAAACAGCAAGAGGACGCGACAACAAACCAGTACTGTCAATATGATAGCCCGACGCTTACGCTCTTCACTTCGTCGCTGTACCTAGCGGCGTTGATCTCGTCGCTGGTGGCTTCCACCGTGACAAGAAAGTTCGGACGTCGGCTCTCGATGTTATTCGGCGGCATACTCTTCTGCGCCGGAGCTCTAATCAATGGCTTCGCTAAACACGTTTGGATGCTCATTGTCGGTCGTATCTTGCTCGGTTTTGGTATCGGTTTCGCTAATCAGGTCCGTTCCTTAATTTCTTTTGGCATTTTCTTTCGTTCACATCATGACTCATGAAGTAAGAAAAGAAAACTATAACATTTTTAAAAATATATAAATAACTCTTCTACGTGTTGTTTTATAGAATTTAACGTATTAATACTTAGAGCATATTCTTAAGGAGTTTCTTATATATAAAAATAATAAAAATTTACAAAAGTAAGAAAGATAGTGGAGATGAATTTTTATTTAAGAACCCATGGTTTCTTAGTAAAAAACCTATATGCCATTATAAAATTATTTTCAAACACTATATTTTAATTATAAAATAAAAATATGTTATAAATATTATTTTTATATTGATTAAGAATATTTATGGGTATCTAAACCAATCCAAATGCTCTTATGTTTATATAATATGACCGATATAAATGTTGGCTTTTGGAAAAAAAGTTATGGACCGCACCAACTACTTCCATTGAACACAATCATCAAATAGTTAGGTCAAGTTGACATTATTATTATATTTTTTGCTTTTTTACAACGACGATCATTAATTTCCTCATTATATTATATGATACAACACTTAATTTTGATTTGTTATTGATTTTTTTTCGGCTAGTATCCAAAATTCCACATGGTTTGTTCTTTAACTTGTGATGGTCTCTGTGAGTCTTTTTCTCGACCTTTTCAGTGATTTAGTTAATTAAACGTATATAATGTTTTGACGTCATACTGGATATATTATATTATAAAACTCTGATCACTTAAAAGTGAAAACCAAAAAAATCTCATTTGATACGGATCTTTAGTTAGGAAAAAGGTCATATTCGGACAGTATCTTCTTGAACTATTGCACAATGACGTATTTGACCCTGTTTTAAGTTCCATATCACAAGTCTATGCGACTAGAAATAGAATGTACAGTCAAAAAAAATTGACAAGATTCGGACAGTATCTACTTAATGACGTAACTAACCCTATTTAATATCTGTATTTACAGTCCGTGCCACTCTACCTCTCGGAGATGGCTCCATACAAATACAGAGGAGCTCTAAACATAGGGTTCCAGCTGTCAATCACCATCGGAATCCTCGTCGCCGAAGTCCTCAACTACTTCTTCGCCAAAATCAAAGGCGGTTGGGGATGGCGGCTCAGTCTCGGAGGCGCGGTGGTTCCCGCCCTGATCATAACCCTCGGCTCCCTCGTCCTCCCTGACACTCCTAACTCAATGATAGAGCGAGGCCAACACGAAAAGGCCAAAACCAAACTCAGGCGAATCCGTGGTGTCGATGACGTCAGCCAAGAGTTTGACGATCTAGTCGCCGCTAGTAAAGAGTCGCAGTCGATTGAGCATCCGTGGAGAAACCTCCTCCGCCGTAAATACAGACCACATCTCACTATGGCCGTTATGATTCCTTTCTTTCAGCAGCTTACCGGAATCAACGTGATTATGTTTTACGCTCCGGTTTTGTTCAACACCATTGGTTTCACCACCGATGCTTCTCTCATGTCCGCCGTGGTCACTGGCTCCGTCAACGTCGCCGCCACGCTTGTTTCTATCTACGGTGTTGACAAGTGGGGACGTCGATTTCTCTTTCTTGAAGGCGGTACACAAATGCTAATATGCCAGGTAACGAACTATTACTACTTTCTTATTTATTTCTTGGATCCATATAGAAACATTCAACTAACATATGAATTTATACCCGATATAGATGTGTCTAGAGATCAATTCTAATTCTTGATCATTCTTAATTAGGATGATTAATGTGTATCTATGTTGATGGATATATATGGTTTTAGAGATCAATTTGTATTGGGTACTACTTATGTTTGCAGTATATCATTGAACTAATCAATCAAAATGTCGTTCGTTTTTCTTGTGTGATTGTAGGCTGTGGTTGCAGCGTGCATAGGGGCCAAGTTCGGGGTAGACGGAACCCCAGGTGAGCTGCCAAAGTGGTATGCTATAGTGGTTGTAACGTTTATATGCATCTATGTTGCGGGTTTTGCGTGGTCGTGGGGCCCACTAGGGTGGTTAGTACCGAGTGAAATCTTCCCGTTGGAGATAAGGTCGGCGGCGCAGAGTATCACGGTGTCGGTGAACATGATCTTCACATTCATTATCGCGCAAATCTTCTTGACGATGCTTTGCCATTTGAAGTTTGGGTTATTCCTCGTTTTCGCCTTCTTCGTGGTGTTGATGTCTATATTTGTGTACATATTCTTGCCGGAGACGAAAGGGATTCCGATAGAGGAGATGGGTCAAGTGTGGAGGTCACATTGGTATTGGTCAAGGTTTGTGGAGGATGGTGAGTATGGGAATGCGCTTGAGATGGGCAAGAGCGGTAACCAAGGAACTAAGCATGTTTGATTTATCATTTTTTTTTTTAATGAGTTATAAGAAAGAAAAAAGATTTGTATTTTCTATTACTAGTCTAGAGATATTGTTGTTTATATAATTTAATATCACATGGTAAAATTATGCATATTATTCTTCTTCTATATCTTCATGGCGTTCTTTCGTACCTGAGATTTCTTGTGGTTCCAAACCATTTTTCCATGAATCTTGTGAATAGTTGAAGAACACCCAAGTTGGCCCAACAAGTCACAAATGTCTGTGAGTTAGTATATATAAGTTGAAGAAGTATAGAAGGCTAAAACTCAAATAGATAAGCTTCAATTAAATGTATATACGCAGTACATAAACTTGCTAAACGAAAAGAGTAACCATAATCTCTATGATCACATACAGGTTAAGTGTAGATTTGATCTCGAGATAGAGATATCGAATGCCTCTTTTCTGCTTAAGTTGGTTACATAATTAAAGATAAAAACAAAGCACAAGAAAAGAAAGAGCGACATTATGTTATCTGGTGTCTTACCATTTTGTTTTGCTCTGTATCTCCAGACTCCAGTACTTATATGAGGCAAAGGCCAACATTACACAAACGAAAAGGCTGATACTACTTGCTATAATCTTGATTCTCCTGCTTCCAACTGAAAGATTTACCGCAAAACAAAATTGTAAATCGTAAAAATCACACCGCAGTCGAAATGAACACTATAACAAAGTTAAAAGAGTAAAATGATATCGAAAATGATGGGTCTATATGGAAAAATCTCTTTCAGCCCTACCTAGCTCCGAACTTGCAAGGCGAATGGAAATAAACTCTCCTCCAATGGAATATCTAACTGTGTCGATGAGCTCCTGATTCCAAAGCAAGCATCCAATTCCAGTAATATACGCAAAAGCAGTGCAAGGGCAATTGCTGAGACAACCCTGCTGGCATTGATCTGCATCCACAAAGCTTGCATATTCGTAGAGATCTGGAGGCTTTACATTTTCCAGACGATAGAAGACGTCTACGTCTTTTCCTTGTGTCTTTGTAGATAATTTTGCCTGACAAGATAATTCTGTACGTCTAACACATCCAGAAGTCATGTTCCCGCGCTTCCACTCCTCCTTATATTTTGGTACAAACCCTTTTATGCATTTACACTTTGTGGGATTGGACGTCACACACTACCCAAAAGGTCCACATGCACCATACAGATCACATGAATTCGCTGGAGTCACAAAGTCTAAAACCCAGCCTGTCCCATTGTACCTAAAAGTCTTTAGATATCCCTCAAATGTTATGATAACTCGTGTAAGTTCAGAATTTCTCTGTAAATAAGAGAAGTACCCTGATCCATTCCCTACATCTTGTGATAGGCTAAATGGACTCGTGTACGATTCATCCATTAGTGGTACGCCAGTGAACCCGGTCTTAGCCCATGGACCGCTTCTCTTATAAAGCACTGAGCCTCTCATAGTAACGATCTGTGCTGGCACTTGTGGCGTTAGCTGAACTACAAAATCACCAGGGGCTGGATCAGTGTAGCTTTTCCATGAAGTCAATACTCACTTATCCCCATTGGCAAGGTTGTACATCAGCGATGAGTAAGGCAACATAGTATCACCAGGATTCTCGAAACTTTGCCACAAAAGATTTTCTGAAACATCATCAATGATGACAAGATTTCCGGTATCTAAGAGCTTTGCATGACACTTGTTATATGTGGAAGGATTTTTGGTTGACCAAACAATATCATTTCTGCTGTCGAGCAAAATAAGACTCCCATTTCTGCTGATTGTAAGGTTTGCCACAGGGTTTGTGATCGGCTTTTCTCTGTTAGCCACCCAAACAACCACCCGTGGTGTAATTTTTTTGAACCAGATCCCGACGTACTGATTCTGAGAGTTGTTAGGTGGGAAGAATCCTAACTCATAAGTTCCACCAGGGGAACTCAGAGTTTCTCCCAATGTCAAAGGACTTGAAATAGTTATAGCTGCATAGCCACAGCTTAAGAATATATTTAACCAGAGAAAGCAAGGAAAGAGAACAATACCAATCTCTCCCAAGTGTATTCCCATGTGTCCAAAAGAGTTCTCCTTCAGATATGAATGTATGAACAAAACCTTATTTTTGATTTTTTAGAATTTTTCTACTTGTTCAAAGTAAAATAATTTTGTTTGTGAAAAACTTGATAAACACATAGACCTGGCCGAGAGATTGAGAGTATAAATCTGTAAAACTCTTTTTTTTTATATTCTCGACTCCTTTACAATAACACATTTCTTACACTTATATACATGTCTTCCATAAACGAACGTAACTGTTCGTAATGATACATGCCTTTTAACAAATGACTAGCTACTACTTCTAAAATAACAAGTCACGACTTTTACATCCACCTCTTCATTTTACATACACACACTAACTTATGTAATTTATTAAATACACCAAACTCAATTATAAACTAACATGATTAACTGAAAGTAGTGAGACCAATGACTCCTCTAAGATGTATCATATAATGTTATTGTCATAAGATATTGCATTGTTTTATATTTTGACATCTCGTTCCTTTGAATAGGCATTATAGTAAATCGAAATGATGACTCATGTTTATCTCTCCGAAAGAGAGAAAATCGATCTTGTCCCTCAATATCTTATCATATGAATAAATTGGAATACTTTATTCTAATTTAAAATTTCATCTTACATCAACCCTGTCCATGTCCAACAGAAGCCTGTCTGATAGTACATAACATATTTTAATGATTTACGTTTTTCTATTTTTGGACTAATCTAACATAAAATAAACTTTTTCCGCTACCAATTCCACAACAAACACTTTTCAGCTTTCACAGAGCTGCAAAAAATGAATAAATTACCTGGACGCTTCCAAACGAGACTTTGCTCAGATCTACAGCGAATATATCATCATTCATGGTCAGCTGTAACCTTCTTTTAGAATACAACAAATTGTAGCTCTCTATGAAGGCTTCTTTCTACTTCAGACTAGGTCATCAATGTTTTGGGTGGGGTCATCTCACCAGTAATCTCCACATGAACAGGCACCGTTCTTGAAATGATGAAACCGTTGCATGTCTCGTACTACAATTTCCCGTCCGGTCACAAAGGAAATGTATTTTGTAGCATTGTGACAGTCAGCACAGACCCGCAGGTTCTTTCTAACGTGAATAGTTGTACCAGCTGCTGTATTCAGGAGTCCAAAAGAAATAGCCAGCTTCTCGCTGTGGCTACTCAGCAACTGCTCTTTAACATCATCTTCCACGCCGAGGATTAAATTTGTGTCAGGAACATAACCAGCTTCCTTGATTTTGCACATCAGCTTCTCAAGAAAAGCATATATCTTCTTGGAATTGGGATGGGCTGTGCTTCCTGAGAAGAAGCTATGCACCTCATTCTTTATCTCCACCATACTGCAGCCAGGGGTTTTGCGCAGACCCTGTCTCAACATTGAAACTCTCACTTCTCCCACTTTTTCCCACATTGAAGCTGCACGATATATGTTTGCAAGAAGCACATGATACCCACCATCATCAGGGTTCAACTCAAACAATCTCTCTGCTGCTTTCTCAGCGAAATTCACATTTTTATGAATCTGGCAAGCACCTAACATGGCACCATATACATTGACTGCCGGCCTAACGGGCATCTGCATAATAAAGTCCCATGCTTCATCCAACCGTCCAGCTCGACCTAGAAGATCGACCATGGCTCCATAGTGGTCCATCGACGGTTCTATGCTGTAGTTTTCCTTCATCATATGGAAGCACTTGAGTCCTGCCTCCACCAAACCCGAGTGGCTGCAAGCCGAGATTACAGAAAGAAATGTGACACCATTTGGTTTGATGGTGCCTTTTCGCATTTCTTCAAACAATTCCAGAGCAGCTTTTCCGATTCCATGTGTCCCATATCCATCAATCATAGCATTCCATGTCGTCACATGACGCTCGCTCATCATGTCAAAAATCAATCTTGCAATCATAATAGCTCCACATTTCGCGTACATGTCGACTAGAGCCGTTGTGACAAACACGTTCTTATCCAGACAATTTCGCATAACCACCCCATGAATCCACTTCGCATGATGTGTAACTGACAACTCTGCAATGGCAGTTATCACACTCACATAAGTAAACGTGTCTGGTTTCACTGCCCGAGCCCGCATCTGGCTGAAGTAATTCAATGCTTCGACGGGACGTCCATTTTGTGCAAATCCTAATATCATTGCGTTCCAAGATACAAGGGTTCTGGTCTGTAATTTCGCAAATATAGAAGCTGCAGTATCAACTTCCTTGCACTTGCAATACATGGAGATCAACGAGTTCACTACCGAAACATTTCTATCAAGATCCAACTCAACCGATAACTTATGGATGAATCTTCCTCTCTCAAGGTCCCCCAGGTCAGCACAAGCATGCAAAGCACCCATGACAGATACATCAGTGGGTTTCACTCCTTCGTCCAACATCTTCTGAAAAATTACGATTGCCTCTTTAGGATTCTCATTCTGCACATACGCATCAATCATTGAATTCCATGAAACAACATTCCTTTCTAACATCCTATCAAAGAGCTGCCGAGCAATTTCCAGAGATCCACATTTCGCGTACATATCAACCAAAGCAGTGGAGATATTGACAAGAGAATCAAATCCACTCCGCACGGCATACCCATGAATCTCCTTACCAATACTCATCGACCCCAAAGCAGATACAGCAGGCAAAACAGAAACAATAGTGATAAAACTAGGCTTCAGATTCTCCTCACACATTCGATTAACCATTTCCAAAGCCATCCTCGCCATCCCATTCTGTGAATACCCAGCCACCATTGTATTCCACGAAACCAAATCTCTCTCAGGCATTCTATCAAACACCTTGCGAGCCTCATGTACTTGCCTACACTTGGCATACATATTCTCAAGTCCAGTCATGGCAAATAAATCCAACGAGAACCCACTCTTCACCAACAACCCATGAATTTCCTTTCCAACCCTAAGCTCTGCTTCGTCTCCGCAAACTTTCAGAAGATAAGTGAAGTTATACACAACTGGCTCTACATTATAGTACCTCATTCGAACAAAAAATTTCAAAGCTTTATCCAAGTCCGAAACTTTAGCATACCCTTTAAGCATTGTGTGATACAGAACATCGAGCTTATCATCAATCGTTTCAAAAACACGAGCGGCCTCAACGACGCTGCCGTAGCGACAAAACAAGCTAACAAGCTTAGTCTGAAAAAAATGCTCCTGGTAAAGACCATTCTTGAAGACGAGAGGGAGAATGTGACGGAGATCATTCAGAGACGAACATCTCTCGAGAATAAGAGCGGTAGGGTGCTCGTAGACATTAGCTGGAATGTAAGTTCTCTGGGAGAGAAAGTGACGATGGTGAGACGAATTTGGGGAATTAGGGTTTTGAGGAACGGTAGAGACCTGCAACAATTGTGAGCTCATGGTTTTGTTCTGAAAAATCAATCCTTTATTGACAATTCCTTCTCTTACAGGTCCCAACTTCTAATCCCGATTCTTATTGAAGTACAGTATATACTTTATCTTCAATGTCTGGATTTCATTGAATTGACAGTGACGTGAGCTCTTATTCCGTAGAAGAAGGTGAAACGAGTAACTCATCTCAGGTGAATAAGACCAAGTCGTAATAGACGGGCCAATTGAACGTACAAAGACCGCCACTGATAGAAAACGATGCGTCTTGCATCATCATCTTAGAACAGTGCCACTAGAGTTGACCCTTCTAACAATATTTGGACTTTTCTCTAGAGTATTTATTTTCCACCACAACATTACAGAATCACTTAACGCAACTCAAGACCCTACCATTGTTGAATGCTACATTCAATGCTGAGATCTTTGCTATTTATAGATCTGTTGTGTTTGTGGCTTTTTATTCAGGAGATATTAGGAAAACAAAAGCTATACCAAATTGGGACTGTTCTTGAGAGGTTGGTACTGGAGCTATGGGACTTCATGATCACTTGAGTCCTTTTGTGCATATTCTTGGACTGTCTTGCTTCTTCTTAAGCGTCTCTCTGGCTCAGGAAAGAGCTTTCTTTTCCGGCAAGCTTAATGATTCCGAGACGATAGTCTCCAGCTTTCGCACGTTCAGGTTCGGTTTCTTCAGCCCCGTTAATTCTACAAGTCGATATGCCGGTATATGGTATAACAGCATTTCTGTACAAACTGTAATATGGGTTGCCAACAAAGATAAACCGATCACTGACTCCTCTGGAGTTATTTCGGTATCTGAAGATGGAAATCTCGTTGTTACGGATGGTCAGAGGCGCGTTCTGTGGTCAACTAACGTCTCTACTCAAGTCCGTGCCAATTCTACTGTCGCTGAGCTTTTGGATTCCGGGAACCTCGTGCTAAAAGAAGCGAATACTGATGCGTATCTTTGGGAGAGCTTCAAATATCCTACTGATTCTTGGTTGCCAAATATGTTGGTTGGAACAAACGCAAGAACCGGAGGAGGAAACGTCACAATAACTTCTTGGAAAAACCCTTCGGATCCTTCGTCTGGGAGCTACACTGCTGCACTCGTTCTTGCTGCATATCCAGAGCTCTTCATAATCAACAACAATAATAATAATAGTACGGTGTGGCGAAGTGGCCCATGGAACGGCCAGATGTTTAACGGTTTACCAGATGTGTATGCGGGTGTCTTTCTTTATAGATTCATAGTTAATGATGACACCAATGGATCTGTCACCATGTCATATGCTAATGATTCAACTTTGAGATACTTCTACATGGATTATAGAGGATCCGTGATTCGAAGAGATTGGAGTGAGGCTAGGCGAAATTGGACGGTCGGGTTACAAGTTCCAGCAACTGAGTGTGACATTTACAGCCGATGTGGCCAATTCGCTAACTGCAATCCTCGGAAAACCCCACCTTGTTCTTGCATTAGAGGGTTTAGGCCAAGGAACCTTATAGAGTGGAACAATGGAAACTGGAGTGGTGGATGCATAAGAAGGGTCCCTTTGCAGTGTGAAAGACAGAACAATAATGGGAGTGATGATGGGTTTTTGAGGCTGCGACGAATGAAATTGCCTGACTTTGCAAGAAGATCCGAAGCGAGCGAACCAGAATGCTTAAGGACTTGTTTGCAGACATGTTCTTGTATAGCTGCTGCTCATGGCTTAGGATATGGCTGCATGATTTGGAATGGAAGCTTAGTTGATTCGCAGGAGTTGTCTGCTAGTGGAATGGATCTTTATATTCGTCTTGCACATTCAGAAATCAGTTAAGTATTATTCCCCAACTTTTCTCATATTCTTACTTTAGTGATTGCAGTTTTACTAATTCTGTTATTTCTTGCCAACTCTCTATTAGAAACACAAGACAGGCGACCAATTTTGATCGGTGCATCATTGGCAGGCGGTATTTTTGTTGTGGCAGCTTGTGGTCTTCTGGCACGACGTATTGTCATGAAGAAAAGAGGTCAGAGTTTAACAAAATTATGTTTGCTTCTTATAAGCTTTGGAATTTTTAATTTTAATAAAAACTTGCATTTTTGTCCCAGCAAAAAAGAAAGGAATAGATGCAGAGCAGATTTTTGAGAGAGTGGAAGCTTTAGCTGGTGGTAATAAAGGAAAGCTGAAAGAGCTACCATTGTTTGAGTTTCAAGTGCTAGCAACAGCAACTGATAATTTCTCTCTCAGAAATAAGCTCGGACAAGGTGGCTTTGGTCCTGTTTACAAAGTGAGTATGACTTTTAAAGGGTTATAGCAATATTTTTCTGTTGGGAAACAGGTTTCAATCATCTTGACATTTTTTGTTGCAGGGGAAGTTGCAAGAGGGGCAAGAGATTGCTGTGAAGAGGCTGTCACGAGCATCGGGACAAGGGCTTGAGGAACTTGTTAATGAAGTGGTTGTAATTTCTAAGTTGCAGCATCGAAATCTGGTGAAATTACTTGGCTGTTGCATTGCAGGAGAAGAGAGGATGTTAGTCTATGAGTTCATGCCCAAGAAAAGCTTAGACTATTATCTCTTTGGTAACTTATCACTGTTTTTTGTTCTTAAACTCGGTTCCAATGTAATCATCAGGTCAACTAACAGAAGTTAATGTGTTGTTCAGACCCAAGGAGGGCAAAACTTCTTGATTGGAAGACGCGGTTTAACATAGTCAATGGAATATGTAGAGGTCTTCTGTACCTTCACAGAGATTCTAGGCTGAGAATTATTCACAGAGATCTGAAAGCTAGCAACATCTTGTTAGATGAGAATCTGATTCCGAAAATATCTGATTTTGGGTTGGCTAGGATTTTCCCAGGGAATGAAGATGAAGCAAACACCCGAAGGGTCGTTGGAACATAGTAAGTAACTCCATTAAACCATATGTTACATCTTTTTTCCATTAAGGTAGTCTTAAAACCGAGAAAATAATGTATCGTGCAGCGGCTATATGGCCCCTGAATATGCAATGGGAGGACTGTTTTCAGAGAAATCTGATGTTTTCAGCTTAGGAGTGATACTCTTAGAGATTGTCAGTGGAAGAAGAAACTCAAATTCTACTCTTTTAGCTTATGTGAGTCTAACAAACTTTACTAAGTATCTATACTCTCTTGAGATTGTTCTCAAGCTCTAAAAGCTTCACTGTTTTATAGGTATGGTCAATCTGGAACGAAGGTGAGATTAATGGTCTGGTAGATCCTGCGATCTTTGACCAACTCTTTGAGAAAGAAATACGCAAATGCGTTCACATTGGACTTTTGTGTGTGCAAGAAGCTGCTAATGATAGGCCAAGTGTTTCTACAGTGTGTTCGATGCTCAGCAGCGAGATTGTAGACATCCCAGAACCGAAACAGCCTGCTTTTATATCAAGGAACGGTGTTCCAGAAGCTGAGTCCTCTGAGAACAGTGACCCTAAAGCCTCCATCAACGATGTCACTATCACCGACGTCACAGGACGTTAGAACCTGCAGAAACCAAAAGCTATGTATAATTCGCAAAACTCTTTAAGCATTGCCAGAGAATATATCATCTATCTATATAGATAGGGATGTCTTATACATCTAGTAATGTACAAAAATTATCTTCATATAACGAATTCCCACTGTACGAAATCAAATATAAAAATCAAGAATCATCATCTTTTAAAAGAAAAATCTCTTAAGCTTTTGCTCCTCCTTATTGGAGAAAGTTCCACAGATGCAAGAACCGGCTTCTTTTCTGAGCTTTCATGCGCAAGAGAATGATGTGTGGAAGTTTCAGCTTCTTGGTGTTGAGACTCAGGATCCCAAAAGTGGTGTTCATGATCACCATGACTAGAGTATCTAGGAGAAGGAGAATTTGGGTAACTTTCAACGCTACGGTTTTTGAAATTGTGAAGGAGATGGATTGGAGATGAGCCATGTGTTGGTGTGGTTGGACGGCTAGAGAAAGGTGTGTTTGATTCCGAGTGTCTTCCGTGTTTTGTCTGGCTCTTCGCCGTGTGATGCCACTTCTTTAATGCCTTGGCTACTCCTTCGTTAAATACCGTTGGCTTCATTGTAGTACCCATCTACACACATTTTTCATAAACACAATGTCAAAAAACTTAGGATCATATATCCAAAATCTGGTGTCACACTCAATGTTGTGTAGTACCTGAGTAACAAGTGCATAGAGTGGAAGAGTCACATAGCTGCAAAGTATCTGTACAACAACTCTGCAAGATTTATAGAAAAGGAAAAAATGTTATAACTTTGTCAGTTAAAGGACTAATTTTCTGAATCAACAGTCAAGATAGTATTAGCTTACCCAACTGAAATTCTAATGATCACATCAGCATTGGTTTCATGGAAACAATTCTTGAGGTTGAATTCATACTGCAAACACCGAAAATTCATGACATAACAATTAGTATGGCCCCAAGAAAGTGATATTTGAAAAGAAAATGAAATGACTCTCTTACCGTACTCCATGCAAAGAAGGCAAGTTGAAATGCATTCTGCAAAGTGAAGAAATTTTGGTACTCATATGAGTTTATTCTACCGTTGGGAGAAAAAACCGAAAGAAACTAAACGAGCGGTGAAGGATACTGTATTGTACCGTAAAAAGGACCAAGTGGATTAGGAAAAGAATGAACCGTGGGCGGTTAAACCAGAAGAGGTCATCACCAGGCTGAACCACGGGGGCACCTCTCACCACATCACCTTTCTCTTGGATTCTTAGACCCAATTTGGTTATGATGACTTGAAGCTTTGTTCCAACTATTAGAATAACCTGCACTTATATTCATTCTGTTAAAAAACTGGCGGGGAAGGACAATGTCGAAGATATGCTTATCGGCTTTAAAGTTCATTGTACTTACGACTAGCGGAATGAATGGTAACCAGAGGAAAGAGTTTAGTCCTGTTTTATAAGCAAACTGATGTCAGTTTTGTGCGAATATTGACGCAATTTTTGCGGTAAGCAATGAACCTTACCATGTGTATTAGTCAAGAGGAATAGCACAGCGACAAACCAAATAACCGGACTGCATAAAGGTGGCAAAGATTAAAACAAAAATATCCAAATTTTCTGTTCTCAGACTATAAAGAATATCATTATTAGATCCAAACCTGATTTCAACTACAGTTTTGAAGTCTTCCTCTAATGATCTCTGAATATACTTGCGGAAATCGAATCTTGATTCATTCCCGTGAGGCAAATGCGCCTGAAATATGTAGTTAGATCATTGTCTTGAGAGATGAAGTGTTATAATAACGATAAATAAAAGTACAAATTCCTTACCATGATGAAACCATGTCTTAGTGCTAAGTAGTCAACTCTGGTGACAGATCCAAAGAACTGTCGGAAAAAACACACAATCCATAGTGTAACACTCGTCTTGCTCCAGAAACTGAGATGTCTTCTCCCAAAAGAAGTGTCCCTCGCAAACCTGAACCTCTCAGGATCTGTATACATAACAAGAATTTTGAGTAAATTTCCTATTTTCTGTATTTAAATTTTGTCGAATACTCGGATTCACATACCGTTGGAATACTGATACTCTATTGTCTTTGTCTCCTCCTCCCAAGACTTCCACCTCCTCATCTACAATACTCAAGAAAGCAATTATAAAAATCTTTTGCATACACTCTTTCTTGATTCTCGCCTTAGCCACAGTGGGGTTCACTAGAATAGTTACCTTGGTCTTTCCGAGAGCATAAGTAACAATACAGTAAATAACATGAACAACCGCGAGGACGAAGATGAATATATGCAGCTGGTGGATTCCATAAGCAGATACAAAAGCCACTTTCCCCTGAGAAAATTCATCAATCGCTATCAAAAATCTATTGGTTTTAAGCAGAGAATGATTTGTATATATATGGGAGATTATTAGTTACCTCTCCACATGTGTCATAACCTTTGGTGGCTAAACTTCTTCTAGGGATATAGGATTCAGCTAACTCAAGAAGAAGTCTTCGACCAGAGTTTTCTCCATCTTCTTTCTTTCCGGCATCTTTCTTGCCATACTTTCTAGCTTCTTCGGCAGCGCTGCAAGGGTGCATTGTTGATGCAACCTTATTGGAGATGCAGATTTTTGAGATTGTTGTTTGTCCAATAGTGAGGAGTAGTGATATGAATCCCAACAGCATAAGCTCTGAATGAAGTTTAAGTATAGAAAATACAAGAAGCTTGTTAATGGATGAAGTTAAGTAGGAAAAGATAAGTAGGTTGTTAATAATGAATGAAGTTAAGTGGAAAAAGATCAGTTTTTTTAGTTACCTGCTTTGATCTTTTCAAGAGCTTCAAATAGAGCCTTCTTGTGCTTCTTTTTAAACCACTGTTTAGGTATATAAAAAAGGAATGAGCAGAGATTTTCATTATTCACAGATTTAGTAGTGATAGTGATAGTGATAGTGATAGGAGAAGAACTAAACAAATGAAAAACAGAGCAGTAACCAAAGAAGAAGACAAAGAAACAGAGCAGGAAGCAGATCACGAACACAAAAAACAGAGGAAGATGAGCACGAAGAAGAACTTACAAGAGAAAAGAAAAAACAAACAGAGCAAGAACACGAAACAGGGGAATCTTGAAATAAGGACAAATCTTACGGTTCCAATTTTGTGAATCGAGTGTTCGAGGACAATCGAAATAAATAGTAAGACGAAGCAAACCACAGCTACTGCCCACGTAGAGGTCTCCTCTAAAGTACGCTCTTTTTCTTGATTAGCCATTATAGCTTAATATTAAGGAAAAGCCCAAAATGACTTCTCTTTCCAGAGATCTTGTCTTTTTTATACAAAAGAAGTAAAGGAGATACGGAGATTTCGTGTTCTTCTTTTGCGCTCTCAATCTTAAAACTTTTAAGTAGGCTACGCAATTTTTGAAAAACGCACACAGTTGTGTCGTAATAATATATAGGAGCTATGAGAGAAGGAGAAAGAGGAAAGGGGAAGAAGAAGAAGAGATAAGATTCGTAATGAGAGGACTGTAAACTCCAAAGGCGTCTACAACGTCGTCTTTTGGAGAACTGTTCAACGTTCTGACTTTTCTATTATTCCTCATGTGACGACGGACGACGACTTCCCGAGTTATCACCGTGTTTAACTGTTTATGTCTCTTTATTTTGAAAGTCTATGCCCTTATGGGTCAACCTTGTTTTGTTTCTATTTTCTTTATTATCTGTAATTTATCTTTGATTTTGGTTTTCAGTATAGACTTTTTAGAAAAAAAAGAAAAAAACTTGTAACAACGAATAAGCAAATTTTGAATTTGAATTTTATTTGGTACTGTATAATATTTTGGTAGTGTAAAGCTACATCAAATGGCCACTTGTGAGATATATATTAGAGAAATACTACTAGTATATATTACTAGTATTATATAAGAAGAAGTTACTATAATTATGCGATCCCTCGTTGGAAAGTACGTCCTTTTTATTTTATTTTTGCATATTCCCAACTTGTTTGTTGTTCTATCTAATGGAGTATAATAATGGATACAGTATAATATAAGATACTCGCTGGACGACAAAAAAGAATAATGATACTCGTTGAAATAAACCATAAAAATTATTAGACCCATGATCTCTTTCATTTCAGTCTATATCAAATGTAGTTTGAAAAATAAAAACTTAACGATATATCGGATTTTTTTTTTTTTTTTGTCGAGGCATAAAAGAATTTTCAACCTTAATTGCTACTTCAAAATTTTAAAAAATTATATTTTCCACAATGGATGACTGATAAGTTGAAACAAAATAAGGGTGCCAAAATTTATTTTTGAAAGCAACATTTGATAACGTGGTTGTTCTTATCTACATAAATTTCCGTTTTGGTGTTCATCATTTACGTGGGTTTAGTTTCTTTTTCTTGTTGTTAATATTCTAGATTCTTAGTTAATTTTGTAAATTAATTATACAAAAGTACTTAGAAAATATTCGAAAACAGCCTGTACAGATATGAACAGATGCATGCAGCAATGATTAATTAGTAGTTCGATAATTATTTTTGTTAAGTGAAATTAGCTGACTTCCCATTAGCCATCAGTGTTTATATAGATAGATAATTATTCTTTTCACGTCCCTAGTATTAGTAACATCTTTAGAATAATATGAGTGTCGCTTACTTTGACACGTGATTACAGAAATACTTACAGAAAAAATTAATAATTAAAGATTAAACATCTAATATGGACTGCAAATAGACATATTTCGATGTATAATATCAGAATAGTTGACAGAAAATACTGAAGAATCAATATACACAATTATAATTTTTCTTTCTTCGTCATCGGGACATGCGTTTAGAATTTAAACTAGACGAGATCTAGCTATGTTTATGAAAATTAATTAAATTGACTTTACATGTACAAAAACTATGGAGAATGGATTATAAGATTGTGAAAACTCAAAAAATTTATAACACTTAAGTGTGTTCATATTTATGAATGACACAATTGCAACTTAAGTTCAATGAGTCAACAAACAACAATGCACGCTTGAGCTAGCATTTATGTATTTATATAGACAAAAGTACATTTGTCACAAGAAAATATATATATGTAAGTACATTGTTAATTAACAAATCAAGTTGCAACTTACAACGAGTTTGAAATGTAATAATTGAATCAACGAAAGCTCAAGTTGAACATTCTAATTGTATATTAATTAAACGAATCAAACCCACAAATAAATAGCACTATATGATTGCATATGTGGTTGAATTGTTGTTGAGGCGTAATGTTTAGTAAACAAGATTGTATAAAAACGCGAAGACGTGTAAGTCCCATTGAAATATGATTTATAAATGAATCTGAGACGACATGATGACTAGATCACGGATATGTGAGGTGAAGAAAACGAGATGTTGATTTTGTTATTTACTTACGTTACGTCTAATGCAACTTAATTTCCTTATAAGTCGATCTAATATAAACCTTTTATTCTTTCTCAATGAACGTTTTTGACCAATGCTGCTCGAGACAAATACAATTATCTTCTTCTCTCAACACAAGAAAGACATCTCTATATTATAATAATTGCATACACAAAAAACATATAGTCTTATTCGTATATTAACTACTAACACCAACCAAGTACTTCTTCTTTTATTTCTTTTTTCTTTTTTCTTTTTTCTTGTGTGTGGTCGGCGACATCAAGGCACTTTTAGTAGTTGGAAACTCTAAATGCTGATTTCTTATATAACCAATGGTTACAAACAATAATATAGCTAAAGAATTAATGTCACATGATTTTTTTTCTTCAAAAATTTGTAGTCAAACTCATTGTATTCATTTCTCGTAATCATTTTTAATAAGATATATATATTCGTGGTCTATATCATCAACTTTATACAAATCCAAATTTCGCCCCGTAATAAACTTTTTGTATTCGTCTTTTGTTTTGATTTTCACACCGAAACCACAATAACTAAATTCATATTAATTATGATTTTGCCGATCAATTACACCGAATAAAAGATGAACAACTCGTCTTCTCGTGTGTTTATCTTTGAGTCTCTTATGAGTTTTTTTACGTATTAAGAATGTTTTAGTCAAATTTATACTCTCTCCGTTTCACAAAAAATGTCATTTTGAAGTTTTATTTTTGTTTTACAAAAAGTGTTGTTTTGTATTTTTAATGCAGATGTTTGATAAAATTTTTTGTTTTGTCCCTACTAATTTATTGTATTGACTAATAAAAATAATTATATAGTATATTAATTAAAGATAAAATAAAAAATTTAATAGTTTTCTTAATATGTATGAGAAAACCTTAAAACAATGTGGAAGATAAGGAAGTATTAGTTATTAACTTTTCAAAGTTGATGACGATTAAACAATCATTTTCTCCATATTAAATAAAGAAAATAACATTTCTCAAGCATGCCAAGCTAGATTCATTCTATATTTATTTTAGAAGACCCCAAACTTTCTCACAATTTTCTAAAATGTCAATGAAGTCAATTTTGGTTTTAGTACGACCAAATCCTTTAAACCGAATCGAACCGAACTAAGAAACCGAATAGGCTAAAATACCATCCTTGTAAAATCCAGATGATTTTGAAACCAAAAGTTCCTCAAAACCCCCAAAAATCCAAATTCATAAACCCTAAACATTTCTCTGTTCTTTCTCTACTCAATCCTCTTATCATCAGTAGCTATTATCGTCACGTACATTTCTGCCTTCAACAGCCTCTCTTTCTAGCTTTTCTTCGTCTTTTTGGTCTTCCTCTGTATAGTCTCTTCTTGCTTTGTTGTAGCTCGGTACGAATTTTTTCAACAATCCTCAAGCTTTCCTTGTCACTTTTTGAGTAAAAATGGATCCAATTCCTTCGGTGTTTGAGAAATTTAAGGGCTTTGCGAAATCGAGCCAGGATTTAGTCTCCCGCCATTTCGGCTTCCATGAGAATCCTTCTCGCCAGAATCCGGTATCTTCATCAATCCCTTTACTCCTTGTTCTTAGAATCGGCCTCTTGTTTAAATGTCTGTAATTTGTTATCACCAGTGATCTTCTCTTAACTTAGCTTTATCCCAACTTTAGTTTGAGTTTCTGCATTGTTGTTCTGGACCAGTGAGTTCAACTATATTTCAGTAATGTTGATTCGAAAAACATGATCTTTTCTTAAGATAATCGGGTTGGTTTGGGAATTATGTCTCAGATTGATATCATGAAGCGATTACAAAGAGAAGCATTCTCGGATTTGATGAAACTTAGAGATAGACAAGAGAAAGTGGAAAGGATTATTTCCTCGTATAAGTTATCAAAAGGTGGTCCGTTTCAAGAGACTAGCACCCATGTGAGAGGTGAGATTGATGTGCTTGGAGCTATATTGCTGATGGGAAACACTGATGACGAGAGTTTCAATGGACTCGATAAAGAAGGAGTGAGACCCGGATTGCTTTCAAGGTTTATGTTTGAAACGAGCCTTAGGGAGACAGATAGGCTTGTGGCTGAGCTCGTTGCTGGATACAAAGGGGAAGGAAATCACAGTCATTTGTCTTTAGCCAAAGTCTTCTACAAGGCAGATATTAATGATTGGTTATCTGCAGTTGCTATTCCTGTTGGTGCTCATTTCAGAGACATTGATACTGCCAAAGTGTCTTCTTACCAGGTATCCACCATTTGTTGCAGGTTTTTTTTCTTTTCTATATTGGTTGTGTTTCTGCTTTTATATTCAGCATTCATATTGTTATTGGATCATTTTAGACTCAAAAGGGTCAATAGTTGAATCTCAAAATTGATTCCAGTTTCACATTGATCTATGTGATAGTTTGGCTTGATGTATATAACCTTATTAGAGCAACCTTGGCGGTTTTAAAGTTAGAAACTTTAAGCCATACTATTTGGATGGTTTCTTTTTTTTTTCACTTTAATCTCTGCCAATGGCATGTTAGATTCTTCTTCCTGTTTTTTTTTTCTTAACCACTTTTCTCATAAATTATTGTTATTGATGAAGCTACAAATACACCTTCGACTTGCAGGGAATGAGTCTTACAGAAGTTTCTGAACTTGGACCACCTCTTTTAAACCAACATAATGGTAGTGCCATAGGTTTAACAGTCAGAAAGTCAAAGATCACAGCTTCACTGGCCCAATCCATGTCATACCTTGACGTTGAACATGGTTTGATTGCAACAAATCGTTGTTTCAGAACTTTTGGGCAAGTAACCTGCCACATTCGCAGAACTTTGAAACTATCTCTATTGGGCTGTCACCAAATTTTAACACCGTCTAGCAACCTCCACTCTGCTGGAGCCATTACACTTCCAGTAAGTTTCCTAAGGCGCCATACTGCTATGGAGCCTGAATCATCAACACCGCCTCTGGAGATGAGCAGAAGCATGAATCATGTGTCGTCTACTTCCATTGCTTTGAAGTTAGAATCTCCAATGGACGAGTCTACAAAACTTGGGGGATGGATTGAAATTCAGAACTCAAGAGCAAAGCAAGTGAAATGGTCAGTGTCTATTACAGATAACCCAGAAGATGAAATGGGCTGGGGAATGAGCGTTGGGGGACTTGTTGATGGTTCAAGAAATCGTGATCAGTTTCAATTGGAATCGTATCTGAAATTCAACATAGGAGATCGGTTTAGCTTAAGTCCAAGTCTTGTTTATCACACAAACAGTAACGGGAGAACCATAGGTCTTATGCTACAGTCTCACTGGTCGCTGTGATCTCAATGTTATTCACTACATGTACATTGATGGTTCTATTTACCACTGACTGCAATTTTGAGAAAAAAAAAAGTGTCTAATGCAATTTATTAGTCTGAAAATATCTAACGCAGCTGCCATTTTTGTGCCTTGATGATAGAAGAGTCCATTTATGTTGGAATAGTAACAGATGACGTAATGCAAAAATAATTGATCTATGATTAGTATGTCATCGTTGCAACTTTACATAAGTTTTGGCATTTTTAATTTTACGTGAAAGAACTCTTAAACAGTAAGTCACTTTACAACAGGTTGATTGATGTTGAGAGCTATGTATGTTGTGACCTTACACCTCTCATGAACATACAAAATCTCTGGACTTTTGAAGACTCGAAGTTAATGTATGTTGTGACCTTACACCTCGCATGAACATACAATATCTCTAGACTTTTGAATACTCGAAGTCAATGTATGTTGTGACCTTACACCTCGCATGAACATACAATATCTCTAGACTTTTGAATACTCGAAGTCAATGCCCTTCTTTTCAGGACTCATTTGATACAACAATTAAATACATTTGAGCTAAAGTTACGCTTCACATAACAACTATATGATTGTAAAAAAAAACTATATGAAGGTCAAAATCACCGAAAAATACTTGTCACCTTGTTACTACTTTATTTAATTTCACTTCAAATTTTGTCATCCCACCTAATTATTATTTAAACACCACAATTTTGGCCTTGTGACGCATAGTCTCGTGTAGTCTTGTGTTGCAACGCCTAAGTATGTGTTGTTCGATAGAGACCCATCTTTTTTTTTATACAAGGTATTTTTGTTTGTTAAAGCTTTCCAATTTTTTTTTTTAACTTTCTGTTCCGTTTCAACTGACCAGAGATCGAATCTTTTGTACCACATATAATAATTCAATAATGACCTTATTTTTATAATCCTATCTTACAATCACACTTTCCTACGATAAGACTTCTAATGTGATGGTTCATGACTAGTCCAATGCCAGCGAAACTTCTCGTTACGTGGATTATTCTGGTACATTTATTTTTTCACAGCATACAAACTAAAACCAACGCAAAAACAGTTCTTTTAGGCATTTCATCGAACACTTTGAGTACCTCTACAGGATAGACCTCAACAGAAAACTGAAGAGTAACGGCAGCAAGTGAGTGCTTCATTCAGATCACTGTTAACCCAAGAACAAATTCCAAAACCATTAGCTACCCACAAACCATTTGCGAACTAAACCAATTTGGAACATCAGGACATAAACAGTTCAACTCGAATCCTCAAACTTTAACGACGGCAAAATCACCAAGTGGTCTGTAAAACATGCGTTCCTTTGTATAACCAAGAAGAGTGTAAACAAAACAAAAGTCAAAAAAGTAATATTTGTTTTCTACACCTATAAATTTGCAAAGAAACAAGTGTACCCTCGAAATGTATAAACAATGACCCAATTGAAATCGCACTAACGCAAGTAGTCCTCTCACTTTCAATCGTTTCCTCCAAATTTCCTCTGCATTTACAGAAAAGTCAAGATTGGTGGTTTATTCCACTCTCATTGCTAATTGGTGGCTCTTCAATGAATCCACCAAAACACATTATTACTCCCACGGCCACCACAAACAAATCTTCGTTGAAACAAATAAACTTACATCATTTTCTAAGTCAAGTCTTCTCTCATAGAGACAAAAAGACTAGTACTTTACTAATTTTACCTCTCTTGTAGGAAAACAAAGCTAAACTGGAATCATTCTGTTTCAAAGAGTTATGGTGGTTTCAATGAGCATACGTCGTCGTTTTGTTCTTCTTCTACTTGCATTCACGTGCTTCTACCTGAGACTCTGTTTTGGTGAGGACAGAATCACGTTCTCAACTCCGATCAAAGATTCAGAGACCCTTCTCTGCAAAAGTGGTATTTTCAGGTTTGGTTTCTTCACTCCTGTTAATTCCACTACTAGGTTACGTTATGTTGGGATTTGGTACGATAAGATTCCACTTCAAACTGTGGTTTGGGTTGCTAACAAAGACACTCCGATCAACGACACTTCCGGTGTTATCTCGATCTATAAAGATGGAAATCTCGCGGTTACCGACGGTCGAAATCGCCTTGTATGGTCGACGAATGTTACTGTACCAGTGGCTGCAAATGCTACTTGGGTTCAGCTAATGGATTCTGGGAATCTTAGGCTACAAGATGACAGAAACAATGGTGAGATTCTGTGGGAGAGTTTTAAGCATCCTTATGATTCTTTCATGCCAAGAATGACTCTTGGGACCAACGCTAGAACCGGAGAGAATTTAAAGCTTACTTCTTGGAGAAGCCATGATGATCCTTCAACAGGGAACTACACAGCTGGTATTGCTCCTTTCACGTTTCCTGAGCTTCTAATCTGGAAGAACAATGTTCCAACATGGCGTAGCGGACCGTGGAACGGTCAGGTTTTCATCGGTTTACCGAATATGGATTCACTTCTGTTTCTTGATGGGTTTAATCTTAACAGTGATAATCAAGGCACGATTTCAATGTCTTATGCTAATGACTCGTTTATGTATCACTTTAACTTGGATCCTGAAGGAGCTATATATCAGAAAGATTGGAGTACTTCTATGAGAACTTGGAGGATTGGTGTAAGGTTTCCATTCACAGACTGTGATGCATATGCTAGATGTGGTCCATACGGGACCTGCCATACCGGGGCAAACCGGCCTTGTAAATGCGTTAAAGGGTTTGTTCCAAAGAATAACACAGAGTGGAATGGAGGGAATTGGAGTAATGGATGTGTGAGAAAAGCTCCATTGCTGTGTGAAAGACAGAGAAATGTGAGTAATGGTGGTGGTGGAGGAAAGGCAGATGGGTTTTTTAAACTGCAGAAGATGAAAGTGCCAATCTCTGCGGAACGGTCTGAAGCTAGTGAACAAGTTTGTCCTAAAGTCTGTTTAGATAACTGTTCTTGCACGGCTTATGCTTATGATAGAGGCATCGGATGCATGCTTTGGAGTGGTAACTTAGTTGATATGCAGTCATTTTTGGGAAGTGGCATTGATCTTAATATTCGCGTTGCACATTCAGAACTTAGTAAGTTAAAAATCTCTAGTGGTTCTCACTTTTTTTGTTCTTCATTCAATTTGACTTAATTGGCTTATGTTTTTCTCACCAAATCTTGTAGAAACACATAGCAATCTAGCAATTATAATTGCAGCACCTGTGACAGGCGTTGCACTTATTGCTGCGGTCTGCGTTCTTTTACATTGCCGGAAATTCAAAAAGCGTCCAGGTTAGAGTTTTGTTTACTTATTCATGTTGGCTTCAGATTGTTTCTTTTATCACAAGTTGTTTGTTTCATTGATTTCATATTGGCCTTAGCAGAGCCATCTAAAGATAGAAGTGCAGAGCTATTGTTTAAAAGAATGGAAGCACTCACAAGTGATAATGAGTCTGCTTCTAACCAAGTCAAGCTCAAGGAGCTTCCACTATTTGATTTTCAAGTGTTAGCAACATCCACAGATAACTTCTCATTAAGAAACAAGCTCGGGCAAGGCGGGTTTGGTCCTGTTTACAAGGTAAAAGCATTATAAAAGAATCCATCTGAAAAGAGATATGTGTATAAATAACCTCAGACTAAGTGATTAGTTATCTTTTTCTTCAGGGAAAATTGCCAGAAGGGCAAGAAATTGCAGTGAAGAGGCTCTCACGGAAATCAGGACAAGGACTAGAGGAACTTATGAACGAAGTGGTTGTGATATCGAAGTTGCAACATCGGAATTTAGTGAAATTACTTGGATGTTGCATTGAAGGTGAAGAAAGGATGTTAGTATATGAATATATGCCAAAGAAAAGCTTGGATGCATATTTATTTGGTAAAACTTATCACCTCTGTTTTTAACTCTGTTTTTATCAGTTAGCTCTGGATACTAATGATTGTGCTACCTTTTCTCAGACCCATTGAAGCAAAAGATTCTTGATTGGAAGACTCGATTCAACATAATGGAAGGAATTTGCAGAGGTCTTTTGTACCTTCACAGAGATTCAAGACTAAAGATCATACACAGAGATCTAAAAGCCAGCAACATTTTGTTAGATGAGAATCTAAACCCGAAGATATCTGATTTCGGACTTGCAAGAATTTTCCGAGCGAATGAAGATGAAGCTAACACAAGAAGGGTTGTTGGAACCTAGTAAGTATCCATTCCCAAATACACAACAAACACTGCGGTACTCGGTTTCCCTATATTTAAATATTGTTTTTGCAGCGGCTATATGTCACCAGAATATGCAATGGAAGGTTTCTTTTCAGAAAAGTCAGACGTTTTCAGCTTGGGGGTTATATTTCTAGAGATCATTAGTGGGAGACGAAACTCTAGTTCTCAAAAGGAAGAGAGTAACCTGAACCTTTTGGCTTATGTAAGTGTACTAAGCAGTGTTTAGTAACTTATGGTTAATTAAACTTTAAAACTTACCTTAAACTTGGTTTTCACAGGCATGGAAGCTGTGGAACGACAGTGAGGCCGCTTCTCTAGCAGATCCAGCCTTCTTTGATGAGTTTTTTAAGAAAGAGATAGAGAAATGTGTTCATATTGGACTGTTATGTGTGCAAGAAGTTGCAAACGATAGACCAAATGTTTCAACTGTGATTTGGATGCTAACTACCGACACGAACCTCCCTGACCCCAAGCATCCTGCGTTTATAGCAAGAAGAGGAGCTTCTGAGGCTGAATCTTCTGACCAGAGTAGTCAAAAGGTATCTATCAATGATGTCAGCCTCACAGATGTAACAGGGCGTTAAGCTCACCAAGCCAATCTCAGTCTGCTTATATACGTAAAATATGTAATATATACGTTTTGAGAAACTCCTATGTTTACAAATTTTGTTATTTTGCGTTTGTTCAATGGTTAGATTAAGGAATAAAAGATGTATTTCAGAGAAGTTATATCTAGATTCAACTGAGCTTAGTTGAAACCTCACGTATTCTTAGATATGATCAGATCTGTGGGGGATTAACTAACCTGGATTAAGAAGCTGAACCTGAAGGAAGAGGAGAAAAACAAAAACGATCCTTGTTCTTGAGAACCTACAGACGACAACCTCTTCACCGCTATCTCCATACTGTTGTGTAACACGCCCTGAATAGAAACAAAGGAAACACTCCTTACTACTTATTAATCTTAAAGATTTATTTTTTGGAGAAGTATTGATGAAGATGGGTTCTGCCTCTTCCTTACCTTATAAACAGGTCCGAAACCACCTGCTCCAAGCTTGTTTTGGGAAGAGAAGTTATTCGTTGCTGCAGCAATCGAGTTAAGATCAAAGAAAGGTACCTCCCAGTGTCTCGCCTTGTCCTGTTCAAAGCTGAATGATTCTTCAAAATCAAAAGGTACCGGGGCGAAGGTTGTCGAAGAGCTTCTATGCCTGTTTCTGCATTTGAGCATTTTTTTTAGTAGTTAGTAGCGAGCTAAGAAAGAAACATATGAGCTTAAAAGATACATCATTAGAAATTTACTTATTTCGTCGCTCCCTTACGAAACAGAACAAAATGACCGTTAGTAATATTACGGCTGCAATCAAACTGATAAGAATCAAAAGAACTCTCCTCTTCCCTGATAAGCCATTTCTGTTCCACCGCGCTGAAACAAGCAAGCACATCGATATGTAAGTACTTTGAAATCCTCTACATTGACAAGTTTCTTTTTTCTCTTTGTTGCAATGAAATAGAATGGTTCTTTTACGTATGTAGAGTAGTTTTACATATGTACCTAACTCTTCCTTGTCTACACGTATGTAGAAATCTTGTCCGGAGTTCAAGTATGTCCTTGCATCCAACATACCACCATGCCATGTCAAGCATCCAATTGCTCCTCTTTTATTCTCGTGGTAAGCGCTTGCATAAGCGACACAAGAACAGTTCTTCAAGCAACTGTGTTTGCAGTCCTTCAATGTTATGTTCATATCTACACTTGCATCTGATGTGTCGGGAATCTTAATGCTCTTTAACTTAACAAACCCGTCTTTCTCACTGCATATTGAAGATCTGTTTTTCTTCGTATACCCGCCAGAAGAGTCCCTCAAGAACCAATGCCGGGGAATCTTGGGCTCAATACCAGGTAGGCATGTGCACTCGAACGTTTTTGAGCTAGTAGGATCGCAGTAACCGTTAGGGCCACAATGGGCATAGTTGTCGCACTGTTCTTTAGGAACTGACCAGAAATCGTTCCATCTCTTGTCCCTCGCAATCCATGTGAACCGGTGCATGGTTCCTGTCTCGTTCACCATGGTTCTTGTTATGACTGAAGCATCTGTCACACCGTAAGTGAAAGTAACTTTGTCCTCATTATTCACAAAAGAGTTATTGAAGATATAACCTATTGGCATTTCAGGCACACCGCTCCACCCGTGCCCGGTCCACGACCCCATACGCCACCACGGGATTACACCTTTTTACAGAATCAACTGTGGAAACTCTCTACGTTCCATCCGCAATGTTAAGTCTCCAGGACCAGGGTCTCCATGAGACCTCCGTGATGTCAGAAAGCGATCCAAACCGTCTTTTCATGTGAAACCCAATCTCATAAACGGAAGAAAAGTGTCTGTAGGATGATCAAAGCTCTCCCAAAAAAGTCTCCCTGTGACTGGATCAATGAGAACGAGGTTCCCTAAATCAGAGAGTCTAGCAACTAAAGTTGTTTCCAAGATACTATCTGAAACATTAGTTGACCAGATAGGTTCTGTTTCATTGTCAGATGCATACACAGAGATTTCCTTTGCTGCTGAACTTTACCAGCCCAGATGTGTCATTAATAGGATGGTCTCTGTTTGCAACCCATACAATAGTCTGTTGAGAGATTTGAGCATACCAAATCCCGACATACAGGAGCTTTGATTCCCTAAGACTGAAGAATCCAAATGCGAATTTCTTCCCTACAGAGAGTATGACATGACCATCTTTCAAGAACTGTCTTCTCGTGGTCATATCAACGGAGATACAAGATTGGAAGAGAAAGAAAAAGAAGATAACGAAGACGATCTTCATATCTGTGTTTGTTTTCTGAGCAAGGAGTTAGTGAAATGTATAAATGCTGTGTAAGTATTAAAAGCCAAGTGGATCAGACATTAACTGTAAAGTTCTTCTCTGTCTTTTTTTTAACATTTATCAGTCACGCCCCAGCTCCGGATAATTCTCAAAGGTTCGACTTTCAAAAGATGTACGAACTGATTCATGTGACTTAAAAGTGAGAAAGTAACTAAAAGAACACCAACAATAATCATTAACTACCTACCAAAAAAGAAGACTAACTCATTAATATGTGTTTTGACTAACATCTATGATTACATATGTGTACGTTCAATGATTGGATTAAAAAGCAGAAATGTACTCCAAACAAGTTTGCTCAGATGCTCTGTTTACAACAACACATGTTCTATATTTATGTGACCTCATACAATAACCTTACCAGATTCTGAATTTTTTAAGGTTCTTATCTTATAGGTTACTCTTGCTTAACATAATTACAAATAAACAAAAGTTTTCCTAAACATTCTTTAGTAGTAGGTTTCTCTCACTTACAGAGCTAACGTCCTGTTATTTCTGTGAGGCTCACATTGTTGATCGATGCTCTTGGATCACTTTGCCCCGAGGATTCAACTTCTGAAGTGCCCCTTCTAGCAATAAATGAGGGTTGCTTTGGCTCTGGAAGGTTTGAGTTCTCACTACTTAGCATCCAAATCACAGTTGAAACGCTCGGCCTATCATTTGCGTAATCTTGTACACACAACAGTCCAATGTGCACGCATCTGCGTATTTCATTTTCAAAACACTCTTCAAGGATGACCGGATCCACAAGAGCAATATCTTCCCCGTCGTTCCAGAGTTTCCATGCCTGGAAAAAATAGAGAGATGAAGTTTCAAGAATGGTTCAAAAGCTTTACTAGAAGAAAGATCATGGTTCTAAAGTCAGACTTACATAAGCTGAAAGATTTAGATTCTGCTCATCATTGTTGAAGCTTGAGTTTCTTCTTCCACTCACAATCTCTAAGAGTATGACCCCTAAGCTGAAAACATCAGATTTCTCTGAGAATAACCCTCCCATTGCGTATTCGGGTGCCATATAACCGCTGTGATGTTATGCTTTTGTCAGTTTTATAATCCTCAAACATCAAAAAAAGTTCAGAAAAAAACTGAGTAAGAGTTAGGGTGGTTACTCACTATGTTCCAATCACTCTAAGGGTGCTTGCTTCATCCTCATTCCCCGGAAAAATCCTGGCGAGCCCAAAATCGGATATCTTCGGGTTTAGATTCCTATCTAACAAGATATTGCTCGCTTTTAAATCTCTGTGAATGATCTTCAGCCTTGAATCTCTGTGAAGGTACATAAGACCTCTGCAAATCCCATCGATTATGGTAAACCGCGTCTTCCAGTCAAGAAGTCTTTGCTTCACCGGATCTGGATTACACAGCAACAACGCGTACAAACAAGACTAGCATCAAGTTCGGTTCCTGTGCCAATTAAGACTGTAACAGAGGTAAACCAAATGATAAGTTTACTACCAAATAGATATGAGTCTAAACACTTCTCTGGCATGAACTCATAGACCAACATCCTCTCTTCTCCTTCAATGCAGAAACCAAGCAATCTCACGAGATTCCGGTGTTGCAACTTAGAGATCACCACCACTTCATTCACAAACTCCTCGAGTCCTTGACCCGAAGTTCGCGAGAGCCTCTTCACAGCGATCTCTTGCCCTTCGCGTAACTTCCCCTGAAAATAAAAGTAGAGCCACTTAACACTCAATTGTCACTTTGAAATTCCTCCTACCAATGAAACATTTAAAAACCTTGTAAACGGCACCAAATCCTCCTTGCCCGAGTTTGTTTGTGATGGAAAATTTTTCAGTCGCCACTGCTAACACTTGGAACTCGAACAGTGGTAGCTCTTTAAGCTTGTATTGATTCACAAGGATTGCTCCAACGTCAGTACTACTTAAAGCTTCCATTCTCTCATTCAGTAGCCTTGTGTTTTTGTTCTTCTCTATTAAATCAATTTAAAGACCAATGTAAAAAGTTAGTTCTAATTACATAGAGAGAAGTCTCTTATATGGTTATGGTTGGAATGTAACGCTAACCTCTAAACTTAGCGATCTTCCACAGTGCTAAGACAACAGTCACTACGACAAGAAATGCGCCTACTACCACAGTTACTGTGATGACAATTGATCGATTACTCGTTGTTTCTACAAAAGAGTTGGTTAAAGTCTATTATGATCTAGTAAACTGAAGTTAGATGGAAAACTGAGGTTAATACTACACTTACTGAACTCTGTATTTGCAAGACGAATGTAAAAAACCACGCCAGTGCCCGAAAACTCTTGCATGTCCATCAAGTTTCTTCTCCAAAGAAGACAGCCAATCCCCCTGTCGTAAGAGTAAGCTGTACAAGAACAGTTATTCAGACAGCTCCCAGGACAGTCTTGTTCATTAGCTTCAGATCTTTGTGGATTGTTGGGCAATTTTATCTTTTGCACTCTCAAAAATCCATCACCTTCTTCTCTACTTCCATCGTTGTTGTCTCTTCTTTCACATTGCAATGGCGCCTTTCTTACGCATCCCTGAGTCCAATTTCCATTGTTCCACTCCACGTTACTCTGTGGCTTGAACCCTCTAATGCACATGCAAGGCGGAATCGACCTGGAATTGCAACTGGCGAATTGACCACATTTGGCATATGTATCATCACACTTTGTTGATGGTACCTTTAACCAGGTCCGCCATTCTTGCCTAGCCATGTTCCAATCTCTCTGAAACACGCTTCCTTCGGAGTCCAATAGAAAATGATAAAGCAATGAATTGCCAGCATAGGACATGGAGACAGATCCTCGATTGTCGCTAATAAGGGTTAACTCGTAAAGATTGATACGGTAATCCGTATTTGGTAACCCGATGAAGTATTGACCATTCCACGGACCGCTACGCCATATCAGAAGATCATCTTTCCATACGACAAGCTCTGGAAATGGTAGAGGAATCAAACCTGCAGAGTATCGTCCAGGCGAAGGGTCAGACGGGCTTTTCCAAGATCTTAGCTTAAGGCTCCTCCCCGTTTTCGCGTCAGTTGCAAGTTTCATTGTTGGCAAATAAGTGTTTTGAGGATGCTCAAAGCTCTCCCAAAGAATCTCATCCCCAGTGTTAGTAGTTCCTTGCAGCACAAGGTTCCCTGTATTCAGCAACTGGGCATAGGTGGTGGTAGCGGCCACTGGCACAGAGACTTTGGTAGACCAGTGAACCCGTCCGCGACCATCCATAACCACGAGATTTCCTTCCTCAGATATGGCAACCATCCCGGAAGAGTCATTGATCGGACTGTTCTTGTTTGCTACCCAAACCACGGTTTGCACAGGAATGTTATTGAACCATATCCCCGCATAACGTCCTGTGGAGTTAACCGGGCTGAAGAAACCAAACCTGAAGGTGCTGCTGTTGGAGACGACCGTCTCAGAGTCCCTGTACTTGCTAGAAAGCGTGATTACATCAGTAGCCAAACAAAGCTTCAAGGAAAAGGAAGTCATTGTAACAAGAAGAAGAAGAAAACAACCCATCTTCTCAGGAAGTCTGAGAGAAGCGTAGAGCTTTATGGACTCGTATTTATATATCCAATGACTTGAAAAACTTTATATTATCTCACTGTTTGGTGGTTTCATTTAATTGCCACTAGCAGAGGCACCACACTTGACTTTTCCGCTCAGAAATTATTGGAGTGTGTGATGGGCCTTTACGAGCATGTGTGAGATAGGGAGATGCAAGGAGTCACTATCAGAGATCACTTACATTTTGCAAAGGTGGAATTGAAACTCAACTCGGTGAAGTCGAAATTGGAAGCCGTTTAGAAGCCATGTCTTGACATGTTGCGCAATAACAGGCGACAGGAACTGGCGAAATTGAAAAATGCAAACAAGGATATGCCGATTCCTTAGGTTAATGTGTCAAACTCTTCAAAGTTGGGGGTCAATCGATAATATCGAAAGTTGATCACAGGAACAGAGTTCCCTGCGTGATAATAGGGACAATGTGGTGAGAAAGTTACTTATGCCTATATCTGAAACCCATCAGAGATGTTTTCTATGGGGCAAAACTTAACTGCATAGAGACAAAGAGACCATATTTGACCTCCAACTGTGAGAGGTTGTATAAACGGTGAAACTTTATAACCATTATCAGCCTTTTTTCAAAGATACAAATGAAGACACATCATTACGATAACTCAGAAATAGGACAAGTCAAAAGTAACGGTTCTGAAAGATTCAAGCATAGCCATTTCAGGTAAGTCTAACAGCAAGTAAATGAATCTACAAACAAAAAATTTGGAAGGTAAGGTGTATTTAATGTTCATTACTGAGACATAAATTGGTGTATACAACTGAGACATAAATTGGTCTATACATATATTGATATATACAAGCACACGCTCAGAAAACAGCAAATCTCAAGAGATGAATGATGTGAGCCAAACACAGCTGTCTCGGGACGCTAGCTCACATGGCCATCTCAGTTTGTTACAAATATACTAATAAGAACTTAATATGTGTTCCGAGAAACTCCTGTAGTTAAATATCTATCATTCTGTGTATGTCCAATAATTTGGATTAAAGAGCAGGAAATGTATTTTAGACAAGTTTGCTCAACTTCTATGATTACAGTTTTGGGACTAAACCTTAATTTGATTCCAAAACTGAAACTTTAACTGCTCTCAGAGTATCATTCTCACTGTCTATATAATTTGATAAGTGCAGAAAAACTAACCTGGATAAAGATACTGAAGGAGAACGAGAAGAACAAAAACGCCCATGTTCTCTATTTATGGACCTCATACGATTATTGAAGTGATAAGAGAAGATTGGAAAGATCGTATCTACTCACATCACTTATAAACAACATAGGTATGTGTATATATTTAATAACAATAACCTCGCCAATCCTATATATCACTCTTAGATACAAATATACAACTTGTTAGTTTATAAAAAGTTTCTTTAGTACTAATTTTATCTCAACTTACGAAGCTAATTATCGTCCAGTGATTTCTGTGAAGCTTACATTGTTAATGGATGCTCTTTGGTCACTTTGTGATTCAGCGCCTGTAGAGCCCCTTCTAGCTATAAACGCGGCTTGCTTCAGCTCAGGAAGGTTTGAATTCTCACTATTTAGCATCCAAATCACAGTTGAAACACTCAGGTCTATCATTTGCGTATTTTGTTTTCAAAACACTCTTCACGGATGACTGGATCCACAAGAGCGAGAATCTCCCCATCGTTCCATAGTTTCCATGCCTACTAAAAAGAGAGAGAGAAAGCTTGAGGAATGGTTCAGTAGCTTTACAAACTTTTGTAGAAGAAAGGTCATGGTTTCTAATGAAGTGGACTTACATAAGCTGAAAGATTCAAATTCTGCTCATCATTGTAAAAGCTTGAGTTTCTTCTTCCGCTCACAATCTCTAAGAGTATGACCCCTAAGCTGAAAACATCGGATTTCTCTAAGAAAAAACCTCCCAGTGCGTATTCAGGAGCCATATAACCGCTGTGGGATTATGCTTTTGTCAGTTATATAATCAAGAAATATTGGAAAAAGTTCAGCGAAAACTGTGTACTAGTTAGTTAGGGACTTAGGGTAAGCTACTCACTATCTCACTATGTTCCAACCAATCTTTGGGTGCTTGCTTCATCTTCATTCCCGCGGAAAATCCTGGCGAGCCCAAAATCAGATATCTTCGGGTTTAGATTCTCATCTAACAAATATTGCTGGCTTTTAGATCTCTATGTATTGTATGATCCTCAGTCTTGAATCTCTGTGAAGGTACATAAGACCTTTGCACATCCCATCAATTATATTAAAGCGCATCTTCCAGTCAAGAAGTCTTTGCCTTACCGAGTCTGGTTTACACAGCAAGGGGCACACAATGAGAGCATTAGCCAACAAGGAAATTACGCCGGAACAGAGTTAAACCAATGTTAAGTTACTACCAAATAGATGTGCATCTACAGAATTTCCTGGCATAAACTCATAGACCAGCATCCTTTCTTCCCCTTCAATGCAAAACCCAAGCAGTCTGACGAGGTTCCGGTGTTGCAACTTAGAGATCACGACCACCCCATTCACAAACTCTTCCGAGTCCTTGTCCAGACATTTGCGAGAGCCTCTTCACAGCGATCTCTTGCCCTTCTCGTAATTTCCCCTGCAAACAAAAGTAGACCAAACCATAACTCCAAGATCAGCTTGTAACCTCTCCTACCAATGAAGCAAAAATTTGTTCACAAACCTTGTAAACAGAACCAAAGCCTCCTTCCCCGAGCCTATTTGTGATAGCAAAGTTGTCAGTTGCTGCAGCTAACACTTGATACTCGAACAATGGTAGCAAAGTTGTCAGTTGCTTTGCTATCATCCTCAGTGCTAAAAGGACAATCACCGCGGCAAAAAATGTGCATCCTCCCAATGTGATTGCGATCAATTGCTCGAGGATTCTATAAAATATTTGCTGAGAAATTTATGTAAGTTAGTATACTGTAGTTTTAATGGAAATGGGGAATCTGATGTGAAACTGTACTTAATGAACTCTGAATCTGCAAGACGGATGTAAAGAGCCACACCAGTACCTACGAACTCCTGCATATCGATCAAATTTCCGCTCCAAAGAAGACAGCCAATTCCTCTATCGTAAGAGTAAGCCGTACAAGAACAGTTCTTCAGACAGCTCCCAGGACAGTCTTGTTCATTGGCTTTGGATCGTTGTTGATTGTTGGGCACTTTCATCTTCTGTAATCTCACAAACCCATCACCTTCTCTACTTCCATTTTCGTCTCGTCTCTCACACTGCAATGGCACTTTTCTTATGCATCCCTGAGTCCAGTTTCCGCTGCTCCACTCCGTGTAACTCTTCGGCTTGAATCCTCTAATGCATTTGCAAGGCGGATTTAACCCAGATTGGCAACTGGCGAATTGGCCACATTTGGCGAATATGTCACACTTTGTTGATGGCAGCTTAACATGATCCTCCAATCTTGCTTAGCCTTGCTCCAATCTTTCTGAAACACATCCCCTTCAGAGTCCAAGAGAAAATGATACAGCAAACAGTTGTTAGCATAGAACATGGAGACAGATCCTCGATTGTTATTACTAAGGGTAAATTCGTTAAGATTGATACGGTAATCCATATCCGGTAACCCAATGAAGTATTGACCATTCCAGGCCGCTACGCCAAAACAGAAGATCATCTTTCCAGATGACAAGCTCCGGGAATTGCAGAGGAATCACTCCGGCAGAGTAGCGTCCAGGCGAAGGATCAGACGGGCTTTTCCAAGATCTAAGCTTAAGGCTCCTCCCCTTTATCGTGGCAGTAGCAAGTCTCATCGTTGGCAAATAGACGTTTTGAGGATGCTCGAAACTCTCCCAAAGAATCTTATCCCTATTGTTTGAAATTCCTTGCAGTACGAGGTTCCCTGTATCCAGGAGCCTTACATATGTGGTGTTAGCAGCTACTACTGGTCGTGAGGCATTCGTGGACCAGTGAACCCATCCACGACCATCCATAATCACGAGATTCCCGTCGTTGGATATCACAATCACTCCGGAAGGTCATTGATCTGGCTGTCTCTGTTTGCTACCCAAACCACAGTCTTCACAGGAATGTTATTAAACCAAATCCCTGCGTAGCGACCTGTGGAGTTAGCCGGACTGAAGAAACCAAACCTGAAAGTGCTGCCGCTGGAGACGACTGTCTCCGAATCCGAATCATGGAGCTCGCTAGAGATCGAGACTATATCCACAGCCAAACACAACCTCAGAGAGAAGAAAGACAATGTAAGAGGAAGAAGAACGAAACTATTCATGAGCTCTCAGGAAGTCTCGTCCTTTTCTGTTTGAGAGAAACATTGAGCTACTTATATTCGTATTTATATATCCTTATTAGTACTGACGTCAAGTGAATGTACAATTACAATAGTTTGAAATTAAACCATTAGCACCGACTTGCACTAAACTTGACTTTTCAGCTATGAACATTACTGGAGTGTAAGAGACGATATGAAAAATTGAAAATTATTTGGAACAGACAGTCGCTTTTTGTGCAGCTAAATTCAACTGCAGAGATATACAAGACCGTATCATCTGGTGCAACGTTGAGATTCTTTTCATCTGTTTTTTCAAAGACTTAATAAATCCATTTATCTCTGAACTTCCACACAGTTTGAAACAAAACCCCAGAAACAAGACCATACTTACAAGGAATATTTAGAATACCCCAGACCCAAACACCAGAAGATAAAGCACGCTAAAGAACACAAACCAAGGCATAGGACACCAAACACTATCTTTTACTTCCATGTCTCCTTAGGGAGGTCTCCTTCTGCAATATGGAAGCTGATTAAAGATCAGTTGTCACAGATTGTGAGGAAATAACTTAACATATCCATGGACAAACTGCTCGAGAAGCATTTTGAAGGGGTAGTAAACGGGACGAGTTTGTTTTTCGTTTCTTTCGACAAACCTACAGAGATATGACATATCCAAAACCTATGGAAACCGACTATCCAAGCTTACAACTAACAGAATCACCGTGCACAACACTCCATAGAAATGCTTGAATGAAACACTGAACGCAGGTAACAAACATCCTTGACAGGACAAAGCAAAAGTAATGATTCTGAAAGATGCAAGGCTGCAAGCATAGCCATAGCCATTTCAGGGAGAATTTAACAACAAATAGATGATTTTTTTTTAAAGTGTCACTCCATGTCCTAAGACTGAGTTCATCACAACGTAAAAATGCAATTTTGGAGGATAAAGTGTTTTTTATGTTCATCACTAAAGAAAAAATAAGAGCTCACAAAAAGAAAAATAGATGTATCTGTAGGATATTGGTCAATATAATATCATCAAGAGAACACTGAATACAACTAAAGCAATGATTTGCGCAGATTATTAAACATACACATCTCAATCATCAAGAATAACACAGCATCTTAGTGAGTCTTCCTAGTATCCAACCATACAAGCTAAGAAAGATGTTTCCTTATGCAAAACCTTAAGATTGAAGATAGGATTAAAGGTTAAATCTTAATCTGAGCACATTGTTACTGTTGCCTTATAATATGTAACCTTCTTCAATGACCACACAATTCTATACCCTAAAGCCAAGAAACGTATTCCCGAGTATACTGAAATTGACCTGCATTAGAAGTCAACCTTGCTGCTGCTTATCCGAAGCATCATGGTACTCATCCTTTTCTCCCTCTTCCTCAGCCACCTCAGGCACTGTATGAAGTTTATCACTGTCTACCAGATTCTCCCCACCATTTTCGCCGGATTTCTCATCTTCTCCATCTTTATCATCTGGAAATCTTACAACCACCACCGGACAAGCACAATGGTGGACAGAGTAATCACTGACACTTCCTAACCTCCCTTTGCTGCTCCTCTTCGTAGCGCCGAATCCTCTGCTACCCATAATCAAAGTGCTTAGCCCTAACCTCTCCACCTCCAAACAAAGTCTCTCCTTCATATCGTGATCCTTGACGATGTGGATCTTAAACGGAATATCCGCCTCAACCAAAGGCTGCGCGACGTCACTCGCTTTCTTATTCGTGAAAATGTCGAAATCGTCCTCAAGCTTCTTCTGAGACTCCTCGTTCTCCGGATCCCACTGCGGCGACAGGTCAATTGCGCCCCAATCGGCGCCGTAAAGTACACTTGTCGGTTGAACGTGGAGCAAAACGACGGCGTCACCTGATCGGAGATAATTCTGAACAGCCCACTGGACTGCGTACGCACTCTCGTCGCTCAGATCGACAGCAATCCCGATCTTACGTTGTGCTCCAGCAGTAGGTGTGCCAATAGGGAATCTTGGAGACGACGGCTGCACGGTGACAACCGTCGGTGATTTCCGATCGGATCTCGGAGATTTTCCCGGAGAAGTCATATTTCTCAGGCGATGACAAGTAAAAGGAATGAGCTTGGCTTTGGCTTGACGGTAGAGTAAAGATACAAACAAAACAGAGAGGAAATGGACTTCGTAAGGTAAGGTGTGGAGAGAGATTAACAGCGACACTTTCTATGTCATTTGTTAATAACCGTTCGATTGATCGGTTAATGATCTAACGACTGTAAAGGTGGGATTAAATCTCACTTAAATACTAACGGAAACACCTGATAAGTCGATCAAAATTTCCCAATTTCTAGGGCTTTCTGTAGATCGAATAGTGTTGAATCCCTAATTCCGAAACTTCTTCGATTTTTGTAAGTGAAAAGATGCCGCAAAGACACTCGAAAAACAACAACGATTTAGCGTACTTTACGTACGACGAGAAGAAGAAGCTAGGGTATGGAACGCAGAAGGAGAGGTTAGGAAAGGATTCGATCAAGCCTTTTGATGCTTGTTCACTCTGTTTAAAGCCTTTCATCGACCCATTGTGTTGCCAGAAAGGTCATGTTTTCTGCAAGGAGTGTATACTTGAATGTCTTCTGGCACAGAAAAAAGATATCCAGAGGTAATTTAATTATGCATTTTTGATTTGTTATTTTCAATGTAGTTTCTTCATGGTGTGGTGTTTTTGAAGTAGAAGAGTATGTGGCGTGTTAGTTTTGATAGCTTGAAAAAGGTGTGAGTTCTTCCTGTGTATTATCTAGATTGTGATTGAACTAGATTGAAGTCCTAGCTTCATGGTTTGGCTAGGCTAAGTGTATAATGTGTATTCGATTCCAATTGTTAACTCTCAGTTTGGATATGTATCCTCTCACATTCATCTGTTCGGGTTATATTTGGCTTTTCTTTTTTAGTACGTGTTGGAAATGAATCTTATTAGATCTAACAAAGTTATCCAAAATAAAATTTTATCCATCCAACAGATCAGAAGAGTTTTTGGATTTTGTGCTGGAGGTATAGTAACGGGTCTAGAAGTAACAGTACAAAATATATGTTAATCGATCACCACTATTGAAATTGTCTGTAAAAGTTGCTACCGTGGGTTGAAAGAGTATGGCCGTATGATAGGACGAGATCTCAGGATTGTCTTACATTGGTTTGAGTAGTTGAATGTGTTTCAGTATCAGCACTGGTTCTGAAAACATGTGTTGAACCGATTCTCCGCCCGTGTCTGTTGTTAGGATTGTCTGAACTATATAATGCCATGCGAGGTAGCCCTTAAAAACCTTAAGATGCAGGAGCTTTAGCAGAACTGGTTATGTAAACAAGTCTGATATATCAAAGTAACATTATGTGTTTAATATGTGGCCTTCTTTTCAGGAGGCTTGCTGCGCATTCAGCTCAAAAGAAGCAAGAGAAAGATGAAGAAGAAGAGAAGCTAACATTGCAAAGGGCAAGAGAGCTCGATGAGTTTGATCAACAAAATCATGGGGCAATGCCACGAAACAGTGACAGGAATCAAAACCAAGAGAGCAAAGGTTTCCAAGGTGCAAACAGTGTGAAGACGACATCCTTTGAAGAAGAAGCACTTAAGACAATGAAAGCCTTCTGGCTTCCCTCAGCTACACCAGAAGCTTCAGTCAAAACCGAAGCTCCAGACACACACACAGTATGTCCAGAGGGCAAAGAGAAGCTCAAGCTCAAGTCCCTTTTCCCCATACATTTCACAGAAGACAACAGCGAGGAGGAGGAAAAGAAGACGTCCGCATCCAGCTCTTATGACAAAACCCACATTTGCCCAAGCTGCAAAGTCACTCTCACCAACACAATGTCTCTAGTCGCTCTCAGCTCATGCGGGCACGTCTTCTGCAAGAAATGTGCAGAGAAATTCATGCCAGTCGATAAAGTGTGTCTCGTGTGTGACAAACCGTGCAAGGATAAGAACTTGGTTCACTTGAAGAAAGGAGGAACAGGCTTTGCCAAACATGATGATCATCTCGAAGCTAAGGACTACAAGCATTTGGGCAGTGGTTCTGGTTTGGGACTTGTTAGGCCAGTTAAGACATAAGAACAGGATCAATGCCTAAAGTGATAGATCGAATCCGTTCAGGCGTTCAAGTTTGAGATGTCCGTGAAAAGTTTTAAAAGTTTTGTTTCATTAAGATATAAACGTAAAATATACTCCGTTTCATGGCAATCTCATGTATTGAACTATTCAGTTATTTGGTGAAGCATAAAGCATCTCTCGTCTTTGTTAATTTTTCCAAATTAGAAATAAATTTGTCTAGTTAAAATCTCGAGTACTCCATCTAATTGCCAACGGTTCAACTCCATTTCAGTATTTTAAATCCATAAATTTAGGATTTTCTCTGTTACCAAATTTAACAAAACGTCTTAAAACGGACAACACAGTATAAATGGAGGCAGTGCGAGTACAAAAACCATAATTGCTAATTAATAAATTAAGATGCTGTTTAAACAACTTAACGCAAATAAGCCAAATCCTCTATTTAGAAACGTTATTAATTCGGTATTTTGAGTCACACTTCTTACAATGCGACAATATTTTTTTGACTTTCATTTTAACTATTTCTCTATTTTACTTTTTTATATTCTCATTTTTAAAATAAACATATAAAAACAATAATTTCTATTAATTACACATTTAGTTGTGAAAGCAAGCTGTGTCAAAACCCCAGAAGATTTGTTTTTCTTCTCATGTCTTTCAAACTTGCTTTTTTTATAAAGTTAAACCAAATAATGTATACTAATTTTCGTGATTATTATTTCTAAAGATAAAAACTGTAGAAAAGTCTTATCAATGACAAAAACATTCTTTTTAATAAATTAACGATCAAATTCAAATAAACACATAACCTACGCAACGCGTGGGCAACTACTTAGTTACAAAAAAAAATTGCTTTATCTAAAATTAAGAATATCGTATGATGCAGATAGGATAAGAATAAATATCAATCACTCTCCACTAGCCGAAATATCTGACGTGGCAACAGCTGTACCGTTAATAATGACAGTTTTCAGCTGGGTTTATGAATAATTAATTACCCGCCAAATCACTAACGCTAATTAAAAAAAAAAAAAAGAGAAACAATAAAACAAATAAATAAATGATACAAAAGGGAAGGCGTTCACCAAAAAAGGCACAAATCCTTTGGGAGAAGATATCAAAGAGAGAAGCTAACAAAGCCCTAAATATCTCTCTCTCTCAATGGCGGATTTGGATAAACTAGAGAGTGGAGGAGGTTCCGTCGTAATCGCCAACATTAGAGACGACGGCGGAGGGGTGGACGAGAGGGAGAGGCTAACGGAACTTGAAGGAATTTCTGTGTTGGATTTCGATCTGCTTTGCTCGACGGTTGCGCTTCAGACTCAGGGGAAATGGAGGAAACTTGAGAGCTCGGAGGGTGAAGATGCGGCGGATGATGATTATGGCGGCGGCGTTTTACGGCTTTGGGAAGGCGATGTTATGGATTGCTTCGAAGATCGTCATCTCTGTATCGAATCCGCTTGGTTGGGTTTTTTTCCTCATCTCATCTCATTCTTTTATTCGAAAAGCAATTTTTTTTTCTCCATTTCTAGGAAAATTTTTCTGGAGAAAGTTCTGGGTTTTTCATAATTTATATTTGTGTTAACATTTGTTTGATATAGCTAATCTTCTATTGTGGTAATTGATAAAGTCAAATTGAGGTCAAATACTCTTGACTATTTTGCTTTTTGTCCCCCTGTATTATGACATTTGGTGCATAATGGGACGAGCATTTACTGTAATTAGAGTGATTGAGTTGTATATGATTCATGAAAGAATGATAATGAAGCAATATACTTTTGTATAATAGTGGTTTTTTTCTAATCTTATTTCAGCTGTCCATGCTACAGATTCGGGAAAAACATGACAAGGACTGGTTTTGGTTCTTGCTTTCTTCAGGTATAAGATCTTATAAATACAATTGATCTCTGACCGTTTTTTGTTTAACTCGTTCTTGAGTTGCAATCATTGAAAGATGCTGACTTTTTTAATGTATTTTTTACTTCTCCTTGACCAGTTTTGTATGTGTCAGGGTGCTGTTCATATGATTCTTATTGCCGGTTTCTTATTCAATGTTGCTGCTTTTGCTGTAACCAAAAGGCACTGCTTTCTCTATCTGGCTATCGCTTTTGTCTTTTTGATTGGATCCTACTTGGGTTTCTTCCGTATGCAGATAAGAAGGAAGTTTAACATTAGAGTAAGCAAATTCCTTCTTTTTGTTGTTTTCTTTTCAAGTGTGTTAAGAAATTTATGTTTTATTTTCTGCATCATGACCTTTTGATTCCCTTACTTCTTACAGGGTACTGATAGTTTCTTGGACGATTGCATCCACCATCTCGTTTGTCCATTCTGCGCATTAACTCAGGTGTGTATTTATTCACAGATCATTCCCTTGAAAACAAGCTGTATCCATTAGTTCCCTTTTGGTTTAACTTGCTTGTGATGTGATGTAGGAATCGAAAACACTGGAGATGAACAATGTTCTTGATGGTATCTGGCATGGAAGAGGAGACACTCTATGCATAGGTGGCTATCCTGAAGGAAAAGCTTTTCTCGAACTGCACTCGCCTCCAGTTATTGCATCAACTATGTCATCTGAACCCTAACAACACACAACAGTCATATAAACCGCATCCAAGCTCTGCGCCTCTATAGCTATAGGCATTGGTATCATCATCGAATTATGGTGATTGATTTGCTTCACCATTGAAGCAAATTCATGTCAAAAGGAATCTTTCATGTTTGTTTTCGAAACTGTGATATATAGCAAACATGGAAGTTCGATGAAAAAGTCCTGTAAGGTTCTGAAAGGAGAGAGGCTGAGAGGCCATTTGTATGCTAATAGTGAATCAGTGCAAGTAATGTGTATATGATAATGCATTTGATGGTCATGATTTTGATGATGGTGATCACATTCAACCGTTGTAATTTACAGATCTAAAAGATTTGGATCATTCATCCCCCATCTTGTGGAGTTTTTAAGTATTGAAAATTTGAAATACAAGAGATCATGCTTGTTGATCGTCCAGTAGAAATGCAAAATAGAAATGAAAAGAATATAAACTGGTCTTGTTCTATTCGGTTATACCCTTGTCAAAATCAAACCACAAAGCCAAAAGGGAGAAAAGACAATTAAATACACGGAGACATACATGGATGTAAACACTTTATTCAAATCCTCTGGACCAATATGAGGCAGTCTTTGTCATTGTTTTTGTTCGTTGTTCTTCGGTTCAGAGAACAAACGGGCGGTTTATAACGGAAACCAACCGCGTAAATACAAATTCTATGTAGTTAGAATGAACCAAAATCCATAACAATAAAAAGCAAAAGAGGAAAGAAAGAAAAATAAACAAGAGGAACACAAGAACATGTACTTTCTTTCTATGTTCTCTCATCTAATATGTGTAAATTGTTGACTCCTATGATGATAACAAACAAAATTTCAAAAAGATGGAACCTTTCTTCTCCTACGGCGCCATCAAGCCTTCCACCGTGTAAGAAAGAGACTTAGCCCAGTCGGTTTTCAACACCATTGTTTGCAACGTGTGCATCACATCATATCCTGGGTCGAGTTTCCGTTGCCAACCCTATAATCAAAACCGATTACTCAGATCAAAAGCAAACTTAACCCCTCTGGAGTTATAAACAGTAACTGGATCAAACTAGGCTATAGATACAATGCTGTAAGCTACAAACAGTTTCAAAGTCCACATATTTAAGCTCTGTTTTTATGTAAGCTGACTTTTCGGTTCCAAGCTCTTTAGGAATGTATTTCAAAACCTTTCATCAAACTTAGCATGATCTAAAATCTACACTAAATTTTGAAAGCGGGGAGATTTTGGCTCACCTCGAGAACTAATGTTGTCACCATCACGGTGCACACATTCCCATCAATATTAACTCTATGGCGTCTTACTTTCTCAAGTAATTCGTGCATACAATCTGCTGGATGTACTAAATCTCCCTCAGGGGTTCCCCAGAATTTGAATGCTTCCTCTACTTCCTGTCAGAGTATAAAAGTATTAGCCATCACAATTAAAGAATTTTGAACGATATCTTCCATATATTTGACAACTAAGCTGTTTTTCTGAGGTATAAAGAACCTTGGACCAAAGATATTATTACCTCGATAAAAGCCTCTGGATTGGGACAGTTCTGCTTTCTTGATAATTTAAGTGTTCGCTCAGCAGCAGTCCGGCCATCCCTACGTGCAACTGCCTTGAAAAAATCAAGTAAATTCTCTCGGTCGTTCTTTGAGAGTTCTGCAGTCATTCCCACATCGAGGAAAACAATGTGAGGCTTCTTTGTTTTGAAAAGGCCTCCACGTGAAGCCTTTTTCCGGACAAGGATATTTCCGGGGTGCATGTCAGCGTGAATAAAGTTATCAACCTGAAGTAACAATTCATTTAAGATTAAGATAATTGATGAAGGGTATATCAGTTATAAGTGATTTTAAAAGACTACAATGAAGTTGATACCAGGAGCATCTTCAAGAGGGCATGGGTCCCGATGTGAGCCAATCTAGTCTTAATCCATTCATGACCATCCATTCCATCAACATAACGTGCTACGCTTTCTCCGTGCTCATATGTCTCCACCAAAACAGCAGGATGTACAAGCGGATACACAGGTTTAGGGAAAGAGACATCCTTCCATCTACGGAAGTTATATATGAACCGACTCAAATGAGAAGCTTCCCTCGCGAGATCAACTTGAGACAGCATGAAGACACCAAACTGTTGCACACTCTCGTCCAATCTCAACCATTTCAAAGCTGGAATTATAGTCGATATCTTTGCTACCAAATTAATTATCACAAAGTCTCTCCTAATCGATTCACCAACACCCGGATGTCTAACTTTAACAGCAACCAACGAAGACTTGGACTTTTGTCCTGGATACTGAAACCTCAAAGAAGCTCTATGTACTTGGGCAATACTCCCTGATGCCACTGGTGCCTCTTCAAACTCCTCAAATATCTCAGAAAGTTTACGACCAAATGCCTTCTCAATAGTTTTCTTAGTGTAGGCAAAACTATGCTCAGGAGCATTACTGTGAAGCTTTGAGAGCTGTGAACACAAATCCTTGGGGAAGAGATCTGGTCGCGTGGCTGCCCATTGACCCCATTTGATAAAAGCAGGCCCTGCTCTTTCAAGAGTTCGATGGACGATCTGAAGCCATATTTTCCTAAAACGAGGCCCACATGCTTCCACAACCAGCCCCATCAGAATACTAGGAGTAAACAAACAAGCAATATAAAAAGCCCTTCCAATCAAAATAAAACCCTCTATAAGCGAAAACAATAACGAAGACAGAAAGATAGGACCATTCTTTGCCCTTGTATAGAGGGATTTATCTGAAGCATAGTGATCTATCCCCGAACCAGGAGCTCTTTGAGCCCATGCTACTTGTCCACAAGTGACAGAAACGATCCCAGGTATTAACAAGTGTGAACGGGTAAGAGACAAGCTGAACGCCTGAGCAATAGTACTTATACGCACAAAATACTTATGATGAAGCCTTCTCCAAGCAACTTGGGCATGATGACTAACTACATATCTTGCAGAGGCAGTAGAAGAACTTCGCGACAGGTGATTACTCAAAAAACTTCCTTTAAGATCTCGAAAGCCCAACGTACAATACCCATAACTGGGAACTCTAGCCGATGAAGAGTAAATTCTGAATTGAGGCAAGCGTAGGGCAGCTGTAAAAGCAGTTCTACAGCTTCCCCATAGTGTCCCTCTATCTTTCTGGTTCGAGATAAGAGATTGCGTTTGTTTTCCAACGATTCTAGAGATCAAAAATCTGCAATAGCAACAAACCAATGACGAGCAAGCAAGCAATAATCAGCTACGAGAACCTAAAGAAAGATCCGATCAACAATATGCACCACAGAAACTCGTAAATTTCGAAACTTTAGACATAAATTGAGCAAAAAGGCTTACGTTTAGAATCATAAATCAGTCTCCGAGGAAATGGGAAACAAAAATCCGATCAGAATTCATGACAGACCCAATAAAAAAAAACGAAACTGGTTTAAAACCCGCATGATTAACAAACCTTGACATAGCGACGAAGATGGAGAGAAACCAAAGCAAGAAAATGCGAAAACGTTGCTTTTGGTATATGGATCTCTAAAACGTTAAAATTGAGGAGCATTTTCTCATTGACTTGAACTTGGGAGGGGGAGGGGGGGATGAAAGGGCTAAGGAACTAGTCGGTCAGCGTTTTTCCGTCGGGCGTTAATTGGGTTCGAAGCTTCCTTCCCGGAGAAGATCTAAAGCCGACAAGGAGAAGAGAGAGAAAAGAGAGACGAGAGAGAATAGGTCAGGTCAGTGATTACGTTCGTTGGGAGAGAGACAGGCCCAGAAAAGGAAATTGAGATCTCGTGGGCTTAATGCCTAAAACTCTGATTCATTTTAAGTCGACGTGTGACATTGTCAAACCAGGGAAATGGTGTGTGTGAACAAAAAGCCTTAGGTCGGTCTTAAAAGACAACTTCTCGTCACTTATATTGTCTCCCTAATGAAGGATTAACTTGTTTAAAATTAAAATATACAGCTCTAATTAACATTTTTTAACCTTTGGATTTGATTGATTCGTATAAGCCATATTTTTATTGATTTTGATTGGTCCATATTGTTTTTCAGGTCGCAAAACAATCTCATGAAGAAACGTGTTTATTTTAGTTTTTTTACTTGGAAATAAAAAAAATCGAGTAAACGAAGATTGTTAAAACCCATTAAACTGTCTCGATCTCATACCTTAGGGCCAGGTCACGGTCGACAAATCCTCTTTCATCCAATATAAAAGGTTGCTTCTTACCGGACTTGAGCTCTCCGGCGACGGAGGAAAAATTCAACTCGAAGGTCAGTTTTTTTCTTACTTTTTTTGCCTTTTCTTCCCTCCCTCTCTCTCACTTTATGATTGGACCGAGATGTAAGGAACTCCGGCCGCCGGGAAAGATATAGATTAACTAAATTTCGTTGATTCTCGGTTTTGGTTAAATATAAGGAGACGAATTAGAGGAATTGAATTGAGCTTTAAGGGTCGTCTTACTTGGAATCGGGAAAGGGTTTTTTTTTTTTTGGGTATGTATGGTTTTATGATCTGTAATCAAAGAGTTGGCTTGAGGTTATTATTCATAGTGGCCAATTGAATTTTATCACCAAAGAGCTACACTGTGATGATAAGACAGAAAGAAAGCTTCAGACTTTGTACTTGTACTTTGTTGACGAGTGAGAGGTGAGTTAATGTGACACAGCTGACTATCTGAGGGAAGGTCAAAGTTAGTGTTAACGTTTGAACTGATAATTCGTCCTGTCTTGATTAGTTTTTGAATTCTTATTGCATGAATTTGAAGCACTGAGTCACTGATTGTTTGTGTGGTTAGAAAGTGAGACTCTGGTGTCTGATTTGGCGAATTCTTGAGTCATTGCTTATGCTTGCAGTTGCAGTTTCTCATATTTATGTTTTGAAAAATGGGGTTTTGATGTACATTGATGATAACGCAAGGAATTACTTATGGCAAATAAGAATGCATAAGGGTCGAGAGTGATGTTTGTTTGTCCTTGCTAGTTACTGATCATTTGGGAATTATGTGTTGGATATAATAATGCCTATAAATTTTATATGTCGAAAGTGTGAGAAGAACGTTAATAAATACATGTTTCAGGCCCTAGACAGCTTAAATGTATGAACTAAACTGTTGTGCATTTAGCGTCTTTCACAAACTGTTAAACCAATACTAGATTAGTAGATGTGTATCTAATGTTTTAGTCCATGAACTTTTTAATGAACCCCCTGCAAATTTGTTACAGAAAAACAGTGTACTTGATAGCTGAAAAAGAAGAGAAGTTACAAGGGTGATTAAAAATCTGAAGGAATTAGATGGGAAGCAGCAACAAAAGCGGAGACCAAAGAAACCAAATGGCAGAACTGAGCAAAAATCTCAAAGAAGGTGAGAGGATTCTGGAGCCCACACGTAGACCTGATGGTACTCTCCGGAAGCCCATCCGGATTCGAGCTGGATATGTTCCACAAGATGAAGTTGTCAAATATCAGTCCAAAGGTTCTCTGGTATGGAATCCTTATTCCCTCAACACTGTAGTCTGTTCTTGGACTCATTGTTTCTCGGGGAAACAAATCGTTTAATTTTGATTTATCTCAGTACTGGTTGTGGATAGCGTGCTTTTATTATTTGTACCACCCATATGTCCTTTGTTAGAGTGCTCAAGACAAATTGTTTCCAAATTTTTGCGCTTCTACCTTGGTTTGAAGAAGGGCAAAAAGGAAAATAGAACACTTTTTTATTTCTGTTATGTATGTAATTTGCAATAGATGAAGAAGGAGATGGCCTCACAAGGGCCTCCAGGTTATGAACCTGATCCAGCTCCTAAACCAAAGACTAAATCAGCTAAGAGAAACGAACGAAAGAAAGAGAAGAGATTGCAGGTATGTGTTTCAACTCTATACATATGTAAGCTTCATATGCTACTAGCTTGGTCTTCAGTTATATCCGAATTATCACCTCTGCAGGCTACTGCAGAAAAGTGTAACAGCTCTGAAGATGGATCAGCTGGTAATGTAGACAAGGAAGAAGCTGTTTTTATTGAGTCTCCGAATAATGGATCCCTATCTATGAATGTATTGGCTTCTCAAATGGAGGCTTTGGATGTCTCTTCCAATAATACTGTTCTTGGGGACTCTCCCAGTCCAGGAACTACAGGAGAAGATGTAGAGAAAAGAATACGCGCACTTAAGAAGAAAGTAAGATTTCCATCTTTCTAACTTTCTCAGCTGCTTAATTAGAATAAGACATCAAATGTAACAACAGCCTCTGTCTCAAAAACAATATTGCTATGCATTAACCTGTTCCAAATGGTTTTCAATCAATTTTCAATTCATAGCAATATTGTTTTTATGACTAGTTAAATGCTACCCAAGTTGATGCAGAAATCTGCGCGCTAGCAGTTTTGTCTAATTGTCTCCTGTTAACATTTGCAGATCCGACTCACGGAAGCTCAACAGCAGAAGACTGCTCCCCGAGACCTAAAGCCAGAGCAGTTAGAGAAGTTCTCTAAGTTGGAGGAATGGAGGCAAGAGCTCAAGGCTCTGGAGGATAAGGAGGCTTTACTTGCTGCAGCATCAACATGAATGGTCTAACTTTTAGACAGGCTGCAGCTTTCCTCATGAATTTTTCTGGAACCAATCCAAATTTGTATCAATGAAAACGAGGCTGTTGTTACTTCTTAGGTTTTGTCAGATCTGATTAATGAACTTGGCGGATGCCTAAATCTTCATGGGAATTGATGTCACTTGTGTTTGTGTTTGGTACTAATCTAAAGAAAATTCTTCCAAACAGATGATATAACTGTAAAGTTTCTGTAGCAAACATCACTCGATCAAGGTGGAGTGCATGCTAGAAACAGCGTAGAGTTTGATCCTAAAGCTTATTTGAGTTCAGGAAGATTTCTACGTATTTGTAAATTCACAACGACGTGTGTAACATACACATACACCTGTCGGCGTATCTTTCTTCTGTATGTAAACATCTAATCTCTCATATGGACGTACATGCTAGATAATAGATATTTGACATTGAAACTGCCTCTCTGTGGTTTTATTTCTATTCTACCAATCTACCTAGCCAACAGGTGTACACAACATGGAATTGATTTTGGGGGGAAAGGACAAAAAAGAACACAACATGTATCTGTTGTCCTCTATATTGGGGACAAAAAAGAAAGACACTTTCAATATATGTGAACTTGGGAAAGAAACTCAAATGAGGACTGATGTATGCAATATCTTTCTAATATTTGTGGGCGATTACGAATTTCTCTTCTGCTCTTTCTAACTTTTGTTAGTCAAGAAGAACCAACCAAGTATAGTTTCTTGATTATGATGGATTTATATTGATACTCTTTTTGCATTATGCTTATTGGAGGTGCATTTTTTTTAACTTGAATTGGCAGTCATTATCAACTTTTTCTTCACCTGCTATGGGATGGTAAGTGTTTTTAGGTCAAATAGTTTGCATATATTTGAGGGTAGTGGTTAATATGTTTGGTAGAGTTATTTTCTTTAATTTTTTCTCCATTATTGCTTATTAGAGGTTTTAACCATTAATTGGCAGTCATTATCAACTTTTTCTTAACCTGTTGTAGCATGGCAAGTGTTTCTAGGTTGAAATAAGGGCAATTCTCCTTAATACCACTAAAATAAGTTTATTTTCCAAAAATATCATAATAAGTTTTATTTTTCAAAAATACCACAAAAATGTTTTATTTCCAAAAATACCACAAAACTAAAACCAAACTTTAAACCTTCAAAACTAAACCCTAAACCCTCAAAACTAAACCCTAAACCCAAAATACTAAACTCAAACCCAAATATTTAAATTAAACCCTTATAATTCAGTTTTTAGTTTTGTGGTATTTTTGAAAATAAAACTTTTTAATGGTATTTTTGGAAAATAAAACTTATTATGGTATGTTTGGAAAAATAAACTTATTTAGTGGTAGTGGAAGGAATTTCTCTTGAAATAATTGGTATATAGTCTTGAAGTAATGGTTAATATCTCTCATAAGGAAATTTGTTTCTTGTGTCGGTTACCTTGAGAGTCTTACTTACTGGCATGATGTTGTGTTTCATGAGAAGGAAGCAACAAGTACAAAATGTTTGATTATGTGTAAATTAATATTGGATTACTCTATCTTTTAAGTGACTTTGGTTATTCAATAAATTTGTGTATTAAGTAGGTCTAAAAATATCATAACTTGCTTGTCATTTAATACATAACTATGTTGTATATATTATTGTAGAAAAATTGTGGTGGCGTGGACTGTTTCTTGCACAGTGAAAGAGGCAATGATTCAATAGACAAGGACGAAAGGTTTCACGGTGTTCGTAACCTTATTACTTCGTGTCATGCTCTAACTCACATGAAACAGTTTATACAACTTTTGAAAGTTTCAAGCTTTTAGAAAACCCCGGACTGATTTTGATGTCTGCAGTTAATGTTGTTAGTTGAGGTGAGACCCACTTGGCTTTTAATAAGACACATCGTTTATACGTTTCATCAAACTTTGATCAGAAACCAACAAAGAATGAAGATCTTTTTCATTCTCTTACTCTCCCTCTTGATCCAATCTTGTTACTCTGACAACATGATCCTCAGAACACAGTCTTTGAAAGATGGTGATGTTTTATATTCTGAAGGAAGGAGATTTGCTTTTGGATTCTTCAGCCTGGGGAATTCAAAGCTTAGGTATGTTGGGATTTGGTATGCTCAAGTCTCTGAGCAGACTGTTGTATGGGTTGCAAATAGAGACCATCCTATTAATGACACATCTGGTCTGATAAAGTTCAGCAGCAGAGGAAATCTTTGTGTGTATGCATCTGTCAATGGAACAGAGCCTATCTGGTCTACTGATGTTATTGATATGATCTCAGAACCTGCTTTAGTTGCGAAGCTTACTAATTTAGGCAACCTTGTTCTGCTTGATCCTATCACAGGGAAGAGTTTTTGGGAAAGCTTTAATCATCCTACAAACACTTTGCTTCCCTTTATGAAGTTTGGGTTCACTCGGCAAGACGGTGTGGATCGTATTATGACATCGTGGAGATCACCTGGTGACCCAGGCCCCGGAAACATTACATACCGGATAGAACGTAGAGGGTTTCCGCAGATGATGATGTACAAGGGTCTGACTCTGTGGTGGCGTACTGGGTCATGGACAGGACAAAGATGGAGTGGTGTGCCTGAAATGACAAACAAGTTTATCTTCAATATCTCGTTTGTGAGTAATCCTGATGAAGTATCAATCACTTATGGAGTGTTGGATACTTCAGTTATAACACAGATGGTACTAAACGAGACGGGAACTCTGCAACGGTTCAGCTGGAACGGGAGGGATAAGAAATGGATCGGGTTCTGGTCAGCTCCCGAAGATAAGTGTGACATCTACAACCACTGTGGCTTTAACGGTTACTGCGATCCCACCAGTACAGAGAAGTTTGAGTGCTCTTGCTTACCAGGGTACGAGCCTAAGACACCCCGAGATTGGTTCTTAAGGGATGCTTCGGATGGGTGCACGAGGATAAAAGCAGCTTCGATATGTAATGGTAAAGAAGGGTTTGCAAAGTTGAAGCGCGTGAAGATTCCCAATACGTCAGCTGTAAATGTGTATATGAACATAACATTGAAACAATGCGAACAGAGGTGCTTGAAGAACTGCTCTTGTGTCGCTTTTGCGAGCGCTTACCACGAGAGCGAAGACGGAGCAAAAGGGTGCTTGACATGGCATGGCAATATGTTGGATACAAGGACGTACTTGAGCTCGGGACAAGATTTCTACCTACGCGTTGATAAGGCAGAATTAGGTACATATCATACATATACTTTGCAAATTGTTCTGTTTCATTGCAACAAAGGAGAAAGAAGAAACGTGTCAATGCAGAGGAATTCTAAGTACTTACTATTTTTATTTATTTGCTTGTTTCAGCGCGTTGGAATGGAAATGGCTCATCCGGGAAGAGGAGACTTTTTTTAATCCTCATCAGTTTGAGTGTAGTCGTGATGTTATTAATGACCAGTTTGTTCTGTTTCATAAGGAAACGACGACGTAAGAAATTCTCCGAGTTTGATGTTTTAAAGTTTATATGTTTGCTTGCTTAGCTCACAGCTAATGAATTGAAAACATGCACAAGCGCAGAGTCTCATAGGCATAGAAAAGCTCCATCAACCTTCGCTCCTAGCTCTTTTGATATTGAAGACTCACTCATACTTGAAGAGCTTGAGGACAAATCTAGAAACCGGGAGTTGCCTCTCTTTGAGCTTAGCACGATTGCTGCAGCAACGAATAACTTCGCTTTTCAAAACAAGCTTGGAGCTGGTGGGTTTGGACCTGTTTATAAGGTATGGAAGAAGCAAAAACCATCTTCACATATGCCTAATATATATTTATCAATGTCTCTCTAAGAAAAGCAATCTTTAGGTTCAATAATAAGTAATAGGTAATGTTTACTTTGTTGCTATTCAGGGCGTGTTACAAAATGGTATGGAGATAGCAGTGAAGAGGTTGTCAAAAAGCTCGGGCCAAGGAATGGAAGAGTTCAAGAACGAGGTCAAGTTGATATCCAAGTTGCAGCATCGAAATCTCGTGAGGATCTTAGGATGTTGTGTTGAATTTGAAGAGAAGATGTTGGTATACGAGTATTTACCAAACAAGAGCCTAGACTATTTCGTATTTCGTACGTTATACATCTAGTCTACAGATTCAAATTCTCCCATTCAGGATGATCAGTGACTTTGAATTTGATTTCCTGTTTTGTTCTTTCTCCTTATTTCCCTCTTAGATGAGGATCAGAGAGCGAAGTTGGATTGGCCAAAACGAATGGGGATCATCCGCGGGATTGCTCGTGGAGTCTTGTATCTTCATCAAGATTCAAGACTAAGGATCATCCACAGAGACCTTAAGGCCAGCAATGTACTTCTTGACAACGAAATGATACCGAAGATTGCAGATTTCGGCCTGGCTAGAATCTTTGGGGGCAACCAAATCGAAGGATGCACAAATCGAGTCGTCGGAACATAGTGAGTTAGTCTATATCAATCCTAAAAAACTCTCCAAATTATTTTTACAATCTTTAAGGTCGTTTCAATCTCACTATCACAGCGGATACATGTCACCAGAGTATGCAATGGACGGCCAGTTCTCTATTAAATCCGACGTCTACAGCTATGGAGTATTGATATTAGAGATCGTAACGGGAAAGAAAAACAGTGCTTTCTATGAGGAATCTTTGAATCTAGTGAAACATGTAAGTAAAAAACTTCTTTCTTTTATCACATAACTTGGGACTGGAAAAAAAACAAAACAGAACATAAGCAAATGTTATGTTTCTTGGTCTTGTAGATTTGGGATCTATGGGAAAAAGGTGAAGCCATAGAGACCATTGACAAATTAATGGGTGTAGAGACTTATGATGAGAGCGAAGTAATGAAGTGCTTACACATTGGGTTGCTTTGCGTGCAAGAAAACGCTACAGACAGGCCAGACATGTCATCTGTTGTATTCATGTTAGGTCATAATGCCATTGATCTTCCACCTCCGAAGCATCCTGCGTTTACGGCCGGAAGGAAGAGAAACACCAAAACTGGCGGCAGCTCAGATAATTTGCCCAGCGGAGAAACCGGTAGTACAGTTAATGACGTTACTCTCTCCGATGTTCAAGGTCGTTAAGAAGTGTTAAAAGGTAGAATTATTTACACTTGTTTATATCGAAAATTATTTGGATAAACGTATGCAAAATTACTTTGATGAAGTTACAACATACCTAATGAAAAGGAAAAGTTTTATATTGTCAGCATCAGATAATTCACACTTTATTAATTCTTTATCTTTATCTTTGTGAATTTCATAGCCTTCATACTACTATGTTTGACAAACCCGGAGTACATAATTAGCTTTATTATACAGGCATTACATAATTAGCTTCATTTCCTCTCTACATGACCCGACGACCAAAATATATAGACTTAAGACCTAGTTCACAAGTCTCTACCACATAAGCTACTTTGACTCAAAAAACATTCTCTTCAACTACACTTCCCGTTTTGTTCCTTCATGCTTACTCTTTCACCTGAAATCAACAAAAAAGGAAGGCTAAAAATTAGATACAAATGCTGAATATAAAAATGGTACTAATAGTTTCACTTAACCAACCATGTAATAATTACTGCATTTGTATCGTTACCAGAGTCCAATCGAATCAGAAAAGAGAGTTCAGCCTAGGAACGATACAAGTGATTTGTTCAAATCTTGTAAAGTTAATTAGTTAAAACTAAACATCATCATCAACCATAAGGGACTATGATCTCAGAAAAATCTTTAAATCAACTTAGAAAGAGCTCATCGTAGTTTTGTTTTTCTTGACTTACCAAGGAGCCGACAAAGTTGTCTCTAACTCAAACTCCACATCTTCAAGTTCTACACCAAGATCTCTAGCACATGACTCCATCTGACATATCTTTTTGTAGGTTGCATCCTTTTGTTCTTTCAGAGCTACTTCTTGCCTCTGCTGCTCGAGCATCTTCTGTTTCACCTCGAGAATATTTCGTTCAATCTCATCAAAGTCTTGTTTAGCTTTGCGATTATTGCTAGATTCATCCATCATCTCTTTGTCAAGACCTTTTAGTTCCTCTAATATATTTAGTTGTCTATCTTTGAGTGCCAACAGCTTGTCGATCCGTGATAAAGCCGTTGCAACATTGAAACCATATTTCTCTAGCTCCGAAAAGGAATCTTGGAGGCTATGTAGTTGGCTTACAGGAACATCGGTTTCAAGATCTTTAAATTTCTCCAGTAACCCAGAATAAATCACCATCAGACCTAATGCACACCCTTCACGGAAATCTTCTTTACTCTTTATCAATGGGCCGAAATGAGGACTTTGTGGTACTCTTTTGAAGACCTTCGTTGATTCGTATGTCTTCCAAAACGGTGACTTCTTCGCGAAAGGCAAAACCATTTCTGTATCCTTTGCGAGGGTTTCCTCAACATTAGCAACAAAATTCTTCACCACATTGGGGGTCTGATCAGAGGATAGCTCTGGACAGATCAACGTATACCCAAAACAATGAGAATAAAGAACTTTGTTTAGCATATCTACCAGTACTAGTTATTACTTGTTTCATGGATCTCAACCTTTTGACCATTGCAAGCGGATCCTAAATTGAGTAGATTCCAGAAGGCCCAATGAGAGTTGAGCCATACCAGTCTCATTGACGCCTGAACAGTGTTGTAGTTGTCCTCTCTTCCTCTTGCGAGTGTAAACTTTGATATGCTCCTCAGGCATCTGTGCATAAGAGTATTAAACCAAAAGGAGAGCCATCTCAAAGATAGATACCAATCATGAAGAACATGTTAATACAATACCTTCTCTCGAGTTGACTCATTTCCCAAGCCATTCTGTTTCCTCATTAGCTCAGGGAATATCTTTCCTTGGGTTTTGTTCTCCGTTGCAGTCTTGCCCAAGGTTACATTTGAACCAGATTCTTTTTCTGAAATATAGAGACCATTCTAAATCAATATCAGGGCGCATATATAAAAGAGGGTTACGAGATTCCACTTGAGGGGTTATGACCAGAGTGTAACCATTTGCTACATCATCAGCCATCCCATTTCCAAATGTCTGCACATTTCTAGTTTCCAAACCCACTGACTTGTTTCTTTTGCCGTCTAAAGGAGTATCTTTTTGGCGTTTTGGCTGAATTTAGAAATACATAACAGCACTTCAATTCAGCGTCAAAAATTTCTCACTAAATAAACCAAACCGACACAATGTTGACTGAAACAGAGATATAGTTACCTTTGTTCTTTTATGCCAAACTCCATCTTTCCACTCCATTGGAGGCCTAAGATGTGACTGACTGAATTGCGACGTCGCCCTTGTTGCCCCGAAACTTACCATGTATCGTCCCTCAAAGACAATTCCCCTCACCACACCTTGACGCCATTCAAAACCACTAAACGCCTCTACATGATCCAACAAATCATACTCTCCAACCGAAAAAGAAGGCTGCGGAGGCCTGACTCTTTGCGAATCAACAGTTAAGGCAATTGATTCCTCGCTGTAGCTGAAGGACTTATTACAGTAGTACTTGACAATAAACCTCTTCTCATTCTCCAATACCTTGATGATAATAGCCGGAAGCCAGACAAAATCCACTCTCAATTCCACCATTGTCCCGCAACTAAAAACAGACTTGACCAATTCCTTCAAGAACAACAAACATATAACAACGGATTAAGTTAAAAACTTTGACATGCAACATAACGGAGAAACGATTCAAAGCCTCATACCTTATTATCAGGTCGAACCCATTTGAAGCCGATCCAATCAAGATGAGCCCTCAATTTCTTTTTATCAACCTCAATGATGTCTGGTGGGCAATCGAAATAAACCCAACATTTCTCACCCTCCAATGTTTTTACTACCACACCAGTCCACCACCCTCCTTGAAGAAAAGCGTCGACCATCAAGCCTTCTTCAAAAAAGACGCCGTCGTTCACATCCTCCGGTGGGACAGGTCGAATTAAGCTCTGATCGACGAATTCCGTTAGAGGAGCCCAAGGGTCCTCAGTGATCAGCGTCAAGTAATCGACTCTAAGCTTTTTGCGTCCTGATTCCGTCGGGTTATCTTCCAGAATCGCTCTGTACCAAGACCCTTTTAACTCTTCCTCTTCACAAGACACTTCTACTTTACAGTCTTTTCTAATGAATACCATTTTCTCCATCTCTGGATTTAGAACTATGCTTACTCGACAGCTTAAAAACTCGCCTTTTCGCCTCTCGTAAACCTAAATTGAAACGAAACCAGTTCTCTTTTTCTAAAACCCTAAAAATTTACTTCTCTTTTCGCAGCAAAAACACAGTGCTAAGTGGAGAACACAGACAGACGATACACCTTGGGAAAAGTGTATTTTCCAAATTAGTTTTCTTTTTATTGGCGCTTGAAATTATAAAAAGAAATTTAAGAATATCAAACAGGCCCAAACTATCTAATGGGCCTACTCACAACGGTGTCGTTTCATAGCTCTTCATCACGGAGCAGGTGAGTTAAAATAAAATATCTTATCCTCTCCAACCCTGTAGTGAAGGTGTCGAAGTGGACACTCTCTTCGATTTCTGCAATTTCAATGGCTTCCTTCGCAACATCTTCTTCTTCTTCGCTTCTCCCCAAAACCCTACTCCCCGTAAGCCATCTGAATCGTTTCTCTACACTCTCCAGTATCCGCGTTGGAGACACATGGAATCCTCTGCTCCGGAGCATCTCCACCGCTGGGTCTCGTCGTCGAGTGGCGATTGTCAAAGCTGCGACGGTGGATTCTGATTATTCTTCCAAACGGAGCAGTAGTAATGAGCAGAGAGAAACGATTATGCTTCCTGGGTGCGATTACAATCATTGGCTTATTGTAATGGAGTTTCCCAAGGATCCAGCTCCAACTAGAGACCAGATGATTGATACTTACCTTAACACTCTTGCTACTGTTCTTGGAAGGTTCGTTTTTGCTTGTGATTGATTCTCTCTGCTGTTGATTTAGTTAGCTAATAGGCGACATATATAGTGTTGTATTTGTGTTGTTAATGGACTTGTCATGAATCCTTTGATTGAAATCAATGTCGCCCATAGGAAGATTTGGGTTTGATGAGATTAGGGTTTTCACTTGGTGTGTGATGATAATGTAAGACAAAGGTTTGGTGAACTGAGTAAAGCCTTTTGCTTTGAAGTTGACCTAGTTTCCAGAGTTTGTTCTTAAACTATTCTGAGGGTTGAAAGTAGGTTAGTTCGTTCGTTTAATCTTTAGCTGATTTGTTTTCATCACTTGATATGTGCAAACATGTTGAATATTACTGTATATTGAAAGCAAAACATTTCTGTCTGAATTCGACATCTGAACCATTTTGTTCATCTGTGTACCTGCTTCTCTTGGAGCAACCAAACAGGCACTCTTTAGCGTTATTGTGAATGAAATAGGAAAGGAAATTGAAGCATCTATTTGCATATTTTCTTCAAGCTATGTAAAAATTGCAGGTGTTGTGCATGGTGTCAATTTGTCAAAAGTTGATGTGGACAGTGTAAGCAAGTAATGTATGGAGAAGTGGTTTAGTGTACACCTGTGAAGAGCATTAGATTGGGACTCCTGACTAGGATTTCCTGGATAAGGCGGGGAAAGATATGACTAAAGCTTTAGTTTATTTGTTGCTGCTGGCCATTTTAGAGAACTCAAATCCTATGTACACTTGTTATGTTGCTGTTATAATTAATTCTGTGTGTGTATAATTAGTGTACTTGTGTCCATTTTCCAGCATGGAAGAGGCAAAGAAGAACATGTACGCATTCAGTACTACCACGTATACTGGTTTCCAATGCACCATTGACGAAGAAACATCTGAGAAGTTCAAGGGTTAGTTAGTGAGCAAGTAGAGCTTTTATCCCCTTGCTGAAATCGTGGAAAACCTTCATGCTAATCACTCGGTCTTTCATTTTTCACAGGTTTGCCTGGAGTTCTCTGGGTTTTGCCTGACTCCTACATAGATGTCAAGAACAAAGACTACGGAGGTAACCCATCAAAGCCTGACTTTAAAGTTTCTCTCTCTGTATCTCTGTTCTGATAATTGGATCGTTCTTTCTTGGTTTAGGCGACAAGTACATCAATGGAGAGATTATTCCGTGCACATACCCGACATACCAACCAAAGCAGCGCAATAACACAAAGTATCAAAGTAAGAGGTATGAAAGAAAAAGAGACGGGCCTCCACCTCCTGAACAGAGGAAACCAAGACAAGAATCAGCTGCTTCTGATTCCTCTTAAACAATGATATAGCTGTTGTAATGGAGTGTTTGCGAGTTTTGATCGTTTGGTTAGTCCTTAGCTTATTGAAATTAATATTGTCTAGTGTCATATGATGATACTATATCACCATACCTTCTTGAACAATATTTATTGTTTTGTAGGATGAACTTCAACGAACCATGTGTTTAAGTTTTTCGCCTAGTATAAGCTTCTGCTAAAGATAATCGGTTTTACACTTATTACTGGATCATAAGTTAGAATGTAATATTCGAAACCTATCAAGCAATTGCCTTAGTGGCAAAGCTCGGGCTGATTTTTTGGGGTTTGGTTTGGCTTTGGTTCAGCTTAGAAGAGTTTATCTTTGGTTGGAATTTCACTAGAATATGTTTGGTTTTGGTTTGGTTTGATTTCTCTGTCAACCACTACCCACGTTTTCTCAACACCATTTTCAGACAAGACAAGTAATTGCGTCTGTAGATACTTTTTTGTAGGGTCACTATACACTCGTCACCAACTCACCATCTACATCAGTCGTCCCCACCTTATCAACACATCACATGGAATAATACACTAGTACACTAGACGGACTTAAACCAAGCATTCCAAATCAGTTTAATGTTCAGAACAGAGCTCAACCCAATATCTTTCTTTCATCAACAACAGCAGAAGAGAGACTTTCAAGATAATCCTTCAAGCTCTCTCAAATCATATCTGAGATGGCCAATTTCTATGAGAATTACCAGATCCCCTACCACTTCGATCAGGTTAATCTCTACGATCATAATAATTATCATCACAATCAACAGCAGCAGTTTGGTTACGAACCAACGAGTTATAATTATTATAACTGGAATGGATCTGAGTCTGAGACAACCTCTGCATCTGTTGCTTACTCTGGTTATGATTTAATGAGGTATAGTTGTTATAACTGGAATGGATCAGAGACTGAGACGACCTCTGCATCTGTTGCATACTCTGGTTATGATCCAATGAGTTATAGTTGTTACAACTGGAATGGATCAGAGACTGAGACAACCTCTGCATCTGTTGCTTACTCTGTTTCTACCATGTCTGAGCCTAAACACCTGTTCTATGATCCGAATCTCTATACAACCTACGAACCTCCTCCTCAATTTAGGATACATTGCTCTGTAGCCTCTGCTCTTGACTTCAACGAGCCGGAATTCGAAGATTACGATCCAACGCCGTACGGTGGTGGCTACGATGTCGTCGCAACTTACGGAAAGCCTCTTCCTCCATCGGTGGAAACTTGTTACCCTTGTTCAACCGCTCCTCACGCAAAAGTTCCCTCTCCTCCTGAGATTATCGCTCCTGTTCCTCTTGGAATTTATGATGGTGGTCAAAAGAATGTTGTCAAGAAACGTGTATCTTTTGCTGAACCGGTAGAAGAAGCCAGACCAATGGAAACCATTAAAGAAGAAGAAGAGGAAGAAGATGATGATGATGATGATGAAGAAAGTGAGGAAGGAGAAGATGAAGATTATGCAGAAGAAGAAGAAAAAGATCACAGTTCAAGCTATGGAAATGAGAAAATAGATCACAGTTCAAGCAATGGAACAGAGAATTCTGAAACTGTAGAGAAAGGAGAAGTGAAAGCTTTGTATGTTCCGTCTGGATACGGCTTAGAAGCGACGGATCTCTGCGAGGTGATATTCGGAGGTTACTTTCCTTGTGTGTTACGTAACAAAAGACGTCAGGAAGATGAACAAGATCGTGCGGTTGCTGTTTCTTGCTGGGAAAGCAACGATTCTGATCCGTGGAAGACGACTTCCGATTACCTTTTCGGGGATTCGTATCCGTACGGTTACGAGAATCGGATAGCAATAAATCAGTTTGAGATCTCCTCATATGGTTACCAGAGGTCTTAACTCGGGAGTTATTATCAGATGTGTCAATGTTGAGGTAAGAACAACATTCTTTTGATTATTGATGAAGCTGATTTATTAGTATATATATATATATATATATATATATATATATATGTGCAATTTTATTTATGATGACTGGTCCAACGTTCTTACCGAGTCACTCAAGTTGATCAATAAATGTTATAAGAACATTTCTTAAGATGACAATGATGGATACTATTAAAAGATCAGATTTACCGAATTGTGTGGCGTGACATATATACAGTACATGATTAAGTTGTCCACGTCGAGAATTTACAGTCAAGTATTCAGATTCAAAAATGCAAGCAGCTCATTGTATGATTAAGACTTCCCTTTTGTAGATTTGTTGAAAAAGTTAGGTTATTGATAAGCTCACTAAAGTTACTCTACATAGATTTTGTTATTCTTTTAGGTTTATCATAGAGATTATTATTAGCCATTGCCAAATTCGCCATTCAACTCTCAGAAGAAAATTTGTATGAGCCAAAAACAGAAAACATATAAAAAGAATCAACAAAATGTAATAGAATACTAGGTATAAGGCATAAAAGCATATATTTATACAAAGTTAGAAATATATACTAGGTTTAAAACGTAGATGGACCATAATACACCTACACACGCGTAAACTATGTTGAGTCGTTCACAGTTCACACGAGGCATTTTTTTCTCTCTAAAGCGAGTGAAGTTGCTTACTGGTGCTCAACGATGGCGAATCTGCTAGGGTTTTCTTCTCTCATAAGCAGTAGCAGTCAACGATAAAGATGAAATTGAAGAACACTCTAATGACAAAGAACACCATGTGGTTAAAAGACATTATATTATAATGAAATCTATATATCCTCTCAGAACATCACATATTGTACTTTTATTTTTGTTTTATAAAGGAAGATATGAACATCACCATACTTTGTATCCCCTGTGTGGTCTTTCTGGTCGAGTTATATATCTCTTTGCAACTCTATAAACGAAAGTGACCGTACCTATGTCGGACCAATGTTCAACATCATCAGAGAATAATAGTAATAGTAACCCATATGGTGGTTTTGTGATTTCGAACACTTAGACACTTATAATCCAATGCTAATCTAGAAAACAGATTAAAATATATTGTAGTATCAATAAATTACTGCAATTGCCATTTATCTATCTCCAGTTGAGATATCTGTGCGAAAGTTACATCAAAATATACTATTTTCTAACTTTAAAATTAAACGCATTACACACGAGCGTCATGGCAGCTTAATTAATTTTTTTTTTTTTTTGAGACGTCTACATTTTAATATTCTTACTATTTCCATATCAGTTATATTATACTACAGCGGTTAAATTATTCGAGAACAAAGTAAGAAACAATAGCTCAATTGTTATTATATATTTATATTCGGTGTTTTGATCAAATTAGTAGAACGAATAAATGTCTGCACTACTTGAGAGAAACTGGCCACGTCCACTATTCTCTCAACCTTTCATAATAGCATATGCTTTTGTCCCTACAAAGATATATACATATAATGGTAGGGAAGATGATATAGTCCAAAATTTTATCATTAACTTTAAAATTCAAAATGTCTTACAATATTTATATGCAGATTATTTCTATTTATAAAAACGATAGTGCAAACAAGGTGGACTCAATGAAATGAAAAGGCGTAAAATGGACCGAATCACAAATGCGAACAATTAGCATGATTTGATGAGAGTTGCAAATGTTGATGAAAAGTGTTTTTTTTTTTTTTTCAATCATATCGAATCTGAATTCAAATATGACCTTGGATTTGGAGAATAGTGGTTAAATCATAAATAAACGATATTTTTACATGTAATTAAGTGGTTGATATTTAATTTATTATTGATCGATCCAACGGTTGTGGTTAAGCCACATAAAGTTAGGTTTCACTTACAAGAGCACTTTCATCGTAAACTCAACAAGAGTATTTTATCTATATTATAATATAAATTTTAAATAATAAATTATATTCAACCAATTATATTGTAACACGTGGTACGTAGGTATCTAAACTTTGTGTAAGAGGTTCTTAGAACCGTTTCTTATTCTCTCACTTCTTTTTTCTTTATTTTTTAATGTTATAATATGCTCTTACACCTATCTGGTTTGCTTAATGTGAATTGACTTTTTTTTGTCTCACTAAACTCACTTCCTACATCTTTCTAACTCTCTAGTCTCTTCTGTCAAAATCATTCCGTAACTTTTTATAAGATGCGCGGCAGATGACACGAACAAAATATGACAAAGCTAATTTTATCGGTGTCTCATGAAACGTGTGATAAGAGCCCATGTATCGGTGTCTCATATAACGTATCTAATGGAGAAAGAAAGAAAAAAAAAAAAAACAATAAAAGCAATCGTAATTTTTCATTAACTTATCCTACTTTTGTTCTTTCAAATAGTCAATAAGTTCGGGTTTGTAATAGTGATCACTGTTTGTTCCCCTCTTCTTCGCACACGCTTAGTTTCTTTCTGTAGATTACTTTTAACCAGAAAGAATATATAAACAAAGCTAGTTGTGTGGGTGGGAACATTTAGATTGTTCGCCAAATTAAGAAATATTTATACTTCAACTTTTATAATTTAAAATTTTGATGTATTTATATGATTTAATTAAAACTGTACCCACAAGTAAAGCGGAACAAGAATTTAATATAATATTAATTGAACTTCATACCACTAAACAATTCTTCACCTGATCATACCATTAATTAATGAGAGTGTACCCATATACACTTTCTTATAAATATGGGGAAGGTTTGTGGTTTCCATACTCAAAGCACATTGGGACTTGACTCTTTCTAACACACACAGACTCACATATAAAGAAAGAGAGGACGTACGAGATAGAGATGGGTGAAGGTGAAGATATGCAAGGAGTGAGAGTAGTCGCAAAATGGCCACCTATTATAGTAATGGTGATATCACAAGTAGCGATGGGTTCGGTGAATGCACTTGTGAAGAAAGCTCTTGATGTCGGTGTGAACCATATGATCATTGGTGCTTATCGAATGGCTATTTCCTCTTTCATTCTGGCTCCTATTGCCTATTTTTTGGAGAGGTTTGTTTTTTTCGATGAAATAATGAGTTCTTTATTTTTTTTTTTAAAAAGACTTGCAAACGATTAATATCTCATATTAAAATTTTGAAAAGACTAAAGACTAAAGTTTCATTATGTATCAAATATTCTCTTTCATATCTCTATAACACTTAACAACATTTATTGTAAGAATAAATTACTATAACTGTAAACGTTAATATATACAGTATATGAAGTTTATTGACTTTTTCCCTAAATTTTATATATGTGTTATTCTTAACAGGAAAATAATACCGAAAATAACGTTTAGGCTAATGGTCGATCATTTCATCAGTGGTTTGCTCGGGTTTGTCTTCTCACAATCAATTTCTCAATTTATTATATTATTTTGTCGTCCATTTTAATTTTCCTCTAATATTAGATTATTATATTAATATTGCGTAAATTTTCTACTTAGGAAAGATTTTTCTTTCACTAGCATATAATCGTCATAAACTAAATTATTACTTTTAAAAAAAAAATTTGGATTTAAATTGGCAGTGCGAGTTTGATGCAATTTTTCTATTTGCTTGGTCTGTCGTACACGTCAGCCACTGTTGCGTGTGCTTTGGTAAGCTTGATGCCTGCAATCACCTTCGCATTAGCTCTTATCTTCAGGTAAGCTTGATGGAACCATCTAACTTTTTTTATCATTAATATTACTATGTAATGGGTCCATGTATGATTAACTAATTTTATTGTGTTTACAATTGAAGCATTTTATTATATTTTTAATGTGGTGTGGGCTTGAGAAGAGTTAAGAGTGTTGCAATTCGAAGACATCTATCTTCACTTATTTTGATTATCGTAACCAAAATATAATGAAACTTTTTGACAAAAATAAAAGCTTTACAACGTGTTTTACATCTATAAATCAATTAGACGTCGCATTTTTATAAATCTTGATAGAATGATGCGGAAACTATCGAAAACGTGATTTGTTGAATCAAATGAAATATATTTTCTATCATTTGAGTTTATTATTTTATATATTTTAGCCGTTTATAACACACTTATATTATCGGATTTAGGTCCATCTAAACTCATTTTTTCTCCTTCTTTTTTTTGTAACGTAATATTTTTTTTTTGTGCAATATAACTCATATTCTTACTAAATTATCTCAAAATTCTCATATAAGTTAACATTGTTCTTCAGGACTGAAAAGATAAAGAATCTAAAGACCCAAGCAGGAATGTTAAAAGTGATGGGAACTCTAATATGTATAATTGGAGCTTTGTTCTTAACATTTTACAAAGGCCCTCATATATCTAACTCTCACGCACGCCTAGAGGCTCTTCCTCCAAGTCACAGCAACTATCAAGATAACACCAAAAATTGGCTTCTTGGATGTCTCTACTTAACCATAGGAACCGTGTTGCTATCCCTATGGATGTTGTTTCAAGGGAATTTAAGCATCAAGTACCCTTGCAAATTCTCAAGCACTTGTCTCATGTCAATATTTGCAGCGTTTCAATGTGCTATATTGAGTCTTTACAAGAACAGAGATATTAAAGATTGGATTATCGATGATAAATTTGTGATTGCCGTCATCGTATATGCTGTAAGTTTATAATATACTTTTCATAAATCTAAAAATGGTTTTCAAATTAATTTTAGAAATTATAAAGTTAGTATGCAAAAACATGAATAAAGGTTCATCTAATATTACCTTACTTGAAAACTCGAATTTCGTAAATATTAGTAAGAGTAAACTAATCACCACTAGGTTGATGTTATCCTATGTTTCTCTAATCATATTGGGGAACTTACAGTATCTTTAGATAATATTCTTTGTTTTAATAACTAATGTAAGTTTACTAGTATGTTTGTAATGAGTATCCTATGTTTAATGAGTATCCTATGTTTCTCTTATCATATATATACCCTAAATTTTATTTAGGGAGTGATAGGACAAGCAATGTCGACAGTAGCAACGACATGGGCGATAAAGAAATTAGGAGCTGTTTTCGTATCAGCAATTATGCCAATGTCTCTCTTTTCGGCTACTCTATTCGATTTCCTAATCTTACACACGCCTTTATACATCGGAAGGTACTCTCTTCGATCATCTCTACAAAATTAATTTCGTTTCTACATATATGTAAATGTACGTAGGTCTATGCTCATAACACTAACTACAATTTTTTTTTTAATCTTTGCTATACAGTATAATTGGATCAGTAGGGACAATAATAGGTCTTTACGTCTTCTTGTGGGGTAAGAACAAAGAAACGGAAGCTACCAGGATGAATAACGAAGATCATAATATGAATAATGGTAGTGACTCTAGGTCGCCAATTTAATTAAATAATACTATTGCTTATCATGGATGTAACAGTATTCTTGAGATATAGAACCCAAAAGCGGTGTTAAATAATATCACAATTCATATAAAATTAATCATTATCTTAAATTTATATAAAACTAGTAATTACCAATTTTCAAATGAATAAATAAAAATCAAATTAACAAAAAACAAATATTAGTTCTATTGAGTAAAAACTTAAGTAAAATGGTCGAGAGTGAAGATTACTCAAAAAATTGATACACGGGCTTGTATATGATGTACGATGTGAAGTATACTAAAATTATTTGTATATCCGGCAGCTCCAGATTTTTTTGCATAATGAGAACACATTTATTATTATTATTTGTATTGGTGTAGTTGAGAAGAAACAATCTATAAAGATTGTAAAATGGGTGATCCACGTCTATTTTAGACCAGTCCAATATTAATCATTTAGATTATAAACAATTAGTGTTTATGTCCATTAAAGATCATGTTCATTAAAAACTATGTCCATTAACTATCATGTCCAAATGAGCGGTCTTATGGACCCATTTTAAAATTTAGTCATTAAACTTAAATCTAGAAGTAGGCCTGATATTTAAAACCAAATCGATTTTGCCGAACCGAACCGAACCAAGGTTTGACAAATCGGTTCGGGTTTGGTTATTGGAAATTAACTGATCGGATAACTTAAAATTTAGGATCGGTTAACTATTCGGTTCGGTTCAGCAGCAGGTAACCCGAACTGTGACTGTGAGATTTGAAAGAAAGAGAGAGACAATGAAGGTGAAGGTCAGAGCAATCCCTTGTAGCCCGAGAGAGAGCTTCCCAAGAGAGAGAGCCGCACTAGAGAGAGATTAGAATGAGTATTAATTTTCCTCCAAATAAATTTGACTTAGCTTTTTAAGTGTTAGGGGTCGCCCATTGTCCATCTTGTCCAAATTCACTTTGTCCATGTCTATTTAAACCCACTCCGAGATGAGCTTGTCCATGACCGGTCCATAACGTCATGGACATCCCGCCCATTTTGACAGTCCTAATACTCAACAATTTATAAGGAAACCTTAATTTCATAATAGTTTATACGACGTCGTTTTAAGAAGCTCTCAAACCCACCATAATTTCAGAATAATTAACACGTCGTCGTTTGGAAACTCAAACGACCTCTTGTTGTGTTCTTAAGGCTGTCAAAATGGGCGGGTTGTCCATGGTCTGTCCACGTCCATGACGTTATGAACCGGGCATAGACAAGCCCATCTCGGAGTGAGTTTATATGGACATGGTCCTCAATGAACATGGACAAAATGATTTTGGACAAGATGGACAATGCACAGCCCATAACACTTAAAAAATTATGTCAAATTGATTTGGAGAAAATTAATACTCATCCTAATCTCTCTCGTGCGGCTCTTTCTCTCTCTCTCTTGGGAAGCTCTGTCTCATCCAAAAGCGGTCTCTGTCTCTCTGTCTTTCAAATTGATTTGGAGAAAATTAATACATCTTCACTGTCTCTCTTCCTTTCAGATCTCACAGTCACAGTTTGGATTATCTGCTGCCAAACTGAACTGAATGATTATCCGACCCTAAATTTTAAGTTGTCCGATCGGTTAATTTCCAATAACTAAACTCGAACCAATTTCCCAAATCTCAATTCGGTTGGGCAAAATTGATTCGGTTTTAAATCTCAGACCTTTTTGATTAAAGTTTAATGACTAAATTTTGAAATAGGGTCCTTGAACAACTCATTAATATGGGCATGCTGATTTAATGGACATAATAACTATTTGTATATAGGTCAATATTAGAGTTGGTCCAAAATAGTGTTCTTCACCGCACCCCTTTTAAAGAATCGCCAAACAAAATAAACCCTAAAATCCTTGGCAGAGAAACAGAGAAGAGAGACAGAACAAGACCAAGACCAGCCTTTCACTTAGCTCAAGATGATTATCCCTGTTCGTTGCTTCACTTGTGGAAAGGTTGTTCTTTTCCCTTCGCTGTGGTCTTATTTAGGGGGTATTTACTCCGTCTTTTTAGGGTTTTTGTTACTCTAAATTTGACAAAGATGAGATATTTTCTCTCTCTTTTCCGATATGAATGTTTCTGGGTCGATTAGATAATTCTTTATAGTTGGGATAAAGAAAGTATTGAGCTTTACTAAGCTTTCACTTTGTTATTTGTTAAGGTGATTGGAAACAAATGGGATCAGTATCTTGATCTTCTCCAGCTAGACTACACTGAAGGGTAAGCTTACATGATTCTCTTCTTTCTCTAATCATACTTTGTGTGAAAAGAGTGTAATTTATTTGAGTTTTAGAGATATTAGCCCAGATTTCGTATTGGTTCTGTAGTTTTTGTAGGCAGATATTAAGTGAAGTTTGGGACTAGTTAACACCACTTCTCTAATTGAGAAAAAATAGCTATCTAAGAGATTTGTTGTTGAAGGAGTTACCTTATCATAATCTTCTGTTTGTTTTATGGTGTTCGTTGGAGTGAGACTATGTCCTGCCTATTATATAATCTCTACGTGCTTATTTATATTTGGTACCCAATAGTTACTTGTTAGAAGTAGAAAATAAAATTTGATGGCTTTTGATTAGACTTGTGCCCATCTACATGATTCGTATTAGACTAAGCATACTTTGTGTGATAATAGAGTACTTGGTTTGGACATGGGAGAATGGTTTAATATGTAAAGTATGCGATTAGTTAACACCACTTACGCTATTGGAGAAGCAAATCAATCAAGGATTAATGGTCGCAACTCAATCAAGGATTAATGGTTTAAAGGCTTTAGCTAATGATCTGCTGTTTATATGTTTACTGGAAGAGACTATTTTGTCTATCTTGTTTAGTTTGTAGACTCTATCTCGACTGTTGCAGATTTGAATGAAGACTTGATGACTTCTGATTCTCTTTCCATCTGTAGACGGATCTTAGCCTTTGTGTCTAGATATTCATTTGTGTTGGTTTTGCATTTCCTGTGGCTTCATCAAGCAAGTTTTGTTTGAGAGCACATTCTTTGTTTAGGCTCTTATTGTTGGGTGTGAAGTTACAATATCGTTTTTATTTTGCAGGGACGCACTTGATGCGCTCCAGCTAGTCAGATACTGCTGCAGGCGTATGCTAATGACTCATGTTGATCTGATTGAGAAGCTTCTCAACTACAACAGTACACTCTCCAAACTTGATTATATGTTGTGATTCTTTTGACTCAGACGCTACTATCTTTTTCGATATATTTACTGGTACCCACATACTTTTTCTTGCAGCTCTGGAAAAATCAGACAACAGTTAGAAGAGGATGCAAATCTGCTGAAAGAGTCTTCCTCGTTAGAGACTTATATATTAGTATGTATGAAAGCACTCAGTGTCTGTGGTGAAGAACCTATAATTCGGTCTAAATCATATGGGGATCTGAGGATGTTCATGATATATTGTCATATGTGTGTCACTACTTTCTCGTGTGTGGTGTTCAGTCTCATGATTTTCTGACCTGAAAGATTTGTCCTTTTGAGAAATTCATGTTTCGTTAGTATTGAGGTTCATTTCATGGCCGTATCTTAAAATCTTTGAGAAAAGAGTTTAAAAGTCAGTCACTGGTAGTCGTAACCTTGTGTTTTACTATTTAAGCCTTAAAGGAATCACATGTCTTGAAAGATATGTAGACAAAACGCATAAAGTTTGTATTGTTGCATATGACACTATCGTCTGACTGCAGTGTGTTCATTCTTATGCCCAAATTTTCGCACGAACATTTAAAGGAATATGTATAACCAAAGAAGAATGAAGAACACAATGTAACCATATTTGGCTTATGTAATTCGACCCCATTCTTAAGGGAACATATCACATTCAAATCCGTAACAATCCCATAAACCTGATGAGAAGTGTTTGAGAAATTAAGATCCAATTAGTCGGAACTAAAACCAATTCGAAAGAACATAAGAACAATGACTCAGTAGCCATTAATCTGTCTTGGTGTTGTTGTTGATCCTACCAACCGAGAGAACGGTTGCTGCTGCGTTTGGTTGTTGCGTCTTGTATTAAAACTGTTGCTGCTCCCAATTCCGGATTTAGGGTCAGAGAAAGGAGAATAGGCTTGAGCTAGCTGAAGGGCAGAAGCTGCTTTCCCGTGACGAAGTCCTGTTCCATCCGGTGATTCTAGTTTCTGGGGAACCGGTTTTCGCCATGTCTCTGGTGATGGATGTCTTGTCTTCTCCTGAGTCTGCTGTTGCTGTCTTGAGTTCTTATTTTCATTTTCACGCCAGTTTTTCCTCTGAGTTTCGGATCTGGCAATGTCGCTTACATTTCGCCCATCCTTTTGGTCAAATTTCCTTGTTCTCATATCACGGGGAGAACTCATTGGCCTTTGAATTGCATGTTCTGGAACTCTTTCGAGCGGTTTGAGGACCATCCTTTTGATATGACGGAATAAAAAAATATCTTAGAATTAGACAGTGGATCTTAATGGAACCGTTAGATTGGATTCCAGAAAGTACACACAATGTGAGCGGCTAGAGGAAACCTGTTTTACCTGTCTATTGGTTGCTCCAATTTGTGATGCTCGATCTCATCAATGCCTCGCTCCTTCAATACCTAGTAGAAAAATAGAGGTTAAGATCAGGTTGCAAAACTAAGTGACTCTATATAGCCAATAAATCAAATGATGCTGAACAAACGGGTAACTTCACAAGAGAGTTCCACAAACAAGAAACAATCCGCACTCACCAGCTCTCGTGGTCTGGCACCGCCAAAAACCGCACTTCTGCAACATGAACCAGAAAATGTAAAGCATATTTGACAGAACATTTACTTATCGTCAGGGCAGTGGTCTAATCAATATTCTAGAGAAGTAAAAATAACTTTGGACTAAATTTAATGTTTTCGCATATTCTACCATCTTGGACTTCCAAGGGTAGTTTGACACAAAGCCGATTTCAGCATCTATCTCGATTTGAATAGATACCCAAAATGTCACGACTCAGAGCAAAATCCTTTCAATACTTGCCATCAGTCAGTACAAATATTGAGAAATTAAGCAGCTCTTCTGTATCACCACTTATGTCCCAAAGATCCAAAATAATTACTACTGAGCTGGAAAGATAAATGTAAATACCACCACGGCTTGATAGAAACTTTGATCATCCTTACCTTTCCTTTTCAGTCTTAACTTCTGGCTGCTCAAGCAACTGTGCCACGGGCTTCAGATTCAATTTAGGGCGCTCAACTGGCTGGTTAGGAATCTCATCTGCAAACAATACAGGTTTTGAAATGTTCATACTTTTCTGTGTCGCATAACTAGTATCACGTTGAAGAAGATTTGAAGCACCATTTTCCTGCAGATAAAGAGTTGATCCATCAGAAAACACAGTTGACCAACAAGGAAACCTGAAAACCAAAGCGGCAGCTCAAAAACTTGTAACTAATACCAGTTTTCCATCATTCACAGGTTTTTCAGCGCTTTCAAGAGGTTTTGTCCTAGGCAGCAGGTTCAGCTTAGGTCGTTCCACGACTTCAGACGTGGCAGTTGGTTGCACCACATGTCCAGCAGGCCGAACGTCAGAATAATTTGGATGAGGCTTATTGCTGCTGTTTGATACCATTCTCACTTCCTTAACATTCAAATAAGTTGGACCAGGGATTTTTTCGTACTCACGGGAAAACTTTTTCCCACCCTGGATCCCATCTTCAGCGACCAGGCCACGTTCTATATGTGTCCCATGTGGCTCATCCCCTTGATTAAGCACAGGGCTGTTAGTCTTATAACCTCTGCTCTCTATCTCTGAATGCTTAACAACATCAAAACCCATCTGAGAAGGAACCAAAAGCTTGGACTGCCATCTTCCTGAAGACACTTGCTCAAGCGCACTTGAATGGACCAAATTAGAGACAGCTTGTTGTGTAGTCCATGGAGACTGTCCCAGCTCATTGTTAGCGACTGATACCTCCTTCCTTCCAGTCCAAACATTAGGATGAGTTCCTGACACTGGGTTGTCAATATTACCAGTCCCAGTCACAGAATGAGTCAAAGGACCAGCCGCTGACCAACCACTTTGTCTCCCAGTTAAAACCGAGTCTGCTTTCACCTCCAGACGGCTATTTGCAGCCCTAAAAACATCATCACTGACCACTCTACGAGGAGCCGAGTGACCATCAAGGGGCTTACGTTCATCCTCGTTGAAATTGCGTCCAATATTTGCGGTGTGAGGAAGAAAGAGTGATTTATCATCAAAATTTCTAATAGTATGAGACGAACTCGGCCTTGTCCTCTGATCAGGTCGGCCGATTGAAGTTCCCCAAGGCGCTCTATCAAAAACAGGTCGATCCGTAGTAATCTTCGTAATCCTACAAAGGCAAAATTGATCATAAAAGAGAGAAATGAGTGATGTCAAATCGCAGATACTTTTTCATCCGATAGATAACAACAACAGACCTAAACAATCAGAAAACAAAAAAAATCGATGTAGATCTAATATCCCCAAGTATAAACGAAAAAAATAAACAGAAACATCACTGGAATCTCACAAACCAAATCAAGGATTTGATTGATCTCCAATAAGCATAGCAACAAAGAGGCGATCCAAAGGGAGATATATACGAATAGAGAGGAGACTTACACTCCAGGAGCAGAAGGGAGAGGGAGATCAGATGGTATAGAGCCGCCATGGAAGTCCTTAAGCGTCATGGTGCTACCAGCCACTTTCTTCTTCGACATCGTTGTCACAACTATCTATCTCTCGTATCGGCTTGTTTTCCTCTCTTCTCCGATTGAGATTTGAGTAATTCGCCGCCGGAGACGAGAGATGAGACGAAGGAGGTTAGTGATTTACCTCCCTCGCTGTGGGCTTCTCAAGCTTCGGTTATGGTTCAGCTTCTTCAGATTCTCCTTCTTCCTCTCTCGGATTTTTATTAATATCGAAAACCTTTGCACGGCAAAATGTATTTTATTTTATTTTTGCCCCTTAAAAAGAACTAAAATACGAAACTATCCCTATTGAAACCAACTATTTACGATTGGTTACGTGGCAGTCAGATGCGCACGTGGATTTTACACTTCCAGATTCGGCTGCTGTGGTAATTGCCGTGTACAATCTCTTGATGATGTAAACACCGTATACAATGTCAGAATAAAGTTTGTTCTCAAGACTTTGTGCTCTGGTGTCGATTCACTCTATTCCAAACATTACATGATATATATAAACTATACTCTATATTTCGAGGTGGAATATAGAAAGGAACCGGGCTCGTATTAGGTGTAGCAGGAATGACCGAGGAATAGTCAAAAGACTTGCCGATATCTACAAATCCACACTCCTTTATATTTTATGGTATAGTGAAACTAGGTGCAGAGACACAGAAAGGGTTCAGATTTTGAGACGATGCAAAGATCTCCAATGTCTTGAGTGTAAACAGCGTTTCCTTGTTTGTCTATCTTGAACACCATCATAGCTTTTGTTTTCATAGAAGAACATCTCAGCTCTCTTCGAAAACATGACAGGTGAAGAGAGGAAGTTTGAGTTTTCAATCTCGATCTTGATCCACTCAGGGTTACTTTGAGCGGGTCTACATAAAGCTGAGTTGTGGTCCCAAGAACTTGATAGTCACAACAGAGTCATCTTCCTCAGGAGATGAGCAAGACATGCATGGCCATGTTAGTGACAATGAGGTAGAGTTACAAGAGGAGCCAATGAGATTACTACTTGCTATCATGAGTTTTTCCGACACTCGGTCCACAAGGTACAGCGTCGAAGATTACACGGAGGGATCTGCTGCGAGGAAGATGACAAGCACTCAACACTAGGGTGTCTCTGAGTAATTGTAGTGATCACACATCATCAGAACATCATAAGAAAAGAAAAAAAAAGAGAGAGAGAGAACAAAATGCGATTGGGGAGAGTAGCTTACAAACAGAGGTTTCCGGAGGGAGAACACTGAAGGCCGGCTTAGAAGCAAAGGAGACATGGGTGTTCTTAGCGAATAGCTGATCAAGGAAACCCTGATTGAAGAAAATGGTAGCATTCACAATCTTCTTCACTCCTTGAATACAGAGGTTAGGCATAGACTTGTCCACCAAGTTTTCCATCTTCTAGTTTTGGGGGAAGTCCAATATTTTTAACCTATTTCAGGCCCACCAAATTTTGCAAGAGATGAAGAAGAGAAAAGAATACGAAAAAACTAAAGAATAAATTTTGCATATGCGGATTTGTTTCAAGGCTTGAAGATTATCACAAAGCAAGGTAACAAAGCTTTAGTACTCAACAGATAAAGCTCTTCAATCCTAGAATTTGGTCCCATTTTCAAAGCCAATGAATCAAACTCAGAAAACCCACAAGGATCTTCAAACTTCTGCATTGGTTTATGAACCCTCCCTGCAATCACTCTACATAGCACAACAGCTTTCAATGAACCTTTGTTCATTCTTTGATCGGTTTCAATACATTCAAGAGCTGTAGAGCTGGTTGATGCTGTGAGAACCCCTTCAATCCCGTCTGGTCTTGCTTTAGGACTGAACCCATGTCTTAGAATATGACAAACTCCACATTGGTCCGAGAAACAGAGGTTTAAAGAGCTGTTGCTCAAACCGAGAACACAAGAAATATTTGTACCGTGAAACCCAAGGAACTCGTTGCCGTCAGCCATACAGCGAGAGTGTTTCTTGGAAAGCTTGTTCGCTCTTATTTTCACAAGTTCTCTGTAATCCTCAAACTCTGCAACAACTCTTTGCAAATTTTGTATTTTCATGATCACCGAAATGTTGTTCCCTTTTGTTATGCCAAGCTTGTGAGAATAGCCTGTATTGCAGATTAACTCAACAGTTGTTCTTGAGAAGTCTCCAGCTAGGAGTCTAATGACTGCAAAAACAAACAAAAAAATTTCTCCTTAAAACATATGACCAAAAATTGGTGAAAAAGAGATCTAATTTGAGTCTTACCGGAATGGTTAGAAAGGTAATGGGCCTCAAACGCGTCAAGATCTCTGACTCCCTCATGACATTTTCGACAGTAAAGATCTCCAAAACCGCAGATGTCAGAGCCAAGAACATCAAATCTCTCCGAACAATGACCGGGAAGTAAATCAGAAGAAGATTCTCCGCTGAGCAGACCTTTGAATCTGCCCGAATAACCGGCATTGCCCTCAATTTTCACTGTGTTTATAAACCTGGCGCTCTCCAGAGACCGTGAGCTGCGGCAACTTGGATTCTGCATAGCTCCTTCATCTCCATGTGTTACAAATACATCTCTCATATTTGACATTGATCTTGCGCATCCAGATGGATTCTTCATCTTCTGGATTCGGTTTTTGTCTGGATCACCAGGGTCAGTTGACTTCTGTGCGTTGCAGCAGCTAAGAGAATTCTTGAAATAAAGCCAAACTCCACGCATGTTTTTCTCAAGATCCTGTCCTTCGATTCACAAGAAGAGATGTGTATTATAAAGATATTCTATGGAGATTTGGCTTTGGTTCGGGCACAGCTCTGTTTCAGTCTCTTCCTGCTTCACCATATCCACACAAACTGTTTCCAAAATGAGAGTGAACATTTCCATAAGCATATGATATCATATCACACCATGAAAGAACAAACTAAAAGAATCGTTTTTAGGAATAGAAAAATTTACAACCAAAATTGACGTATATGTTAAAAAGCTGATCAAATCTTAACCAGGTATGATCCTTTTCCAAATACAACCTGGATATGTGATTACAGAAAGAAGATATGAGAATCATAATTTTCACCTCTCCTCACGTTCCAAAACAGAGTATAAGGCCACATGCTGTCTCTATTGAACTTTGACATTTTTAAAGTAAAAAAAAGTCAAACATGTGATCAACCTCTTACACTAATTCAATCTGAACTTCATATCTCTGTAACAGATTTATTTAATTTACATTAGATCTAGTTTACAAGAAAAGCATCCAAACTAAAGTCATTATATATATACAGTAGAAAAGGAATGAAAACTTTTTTTACTTGGAAAGACCAAACCCGAATCTCTCTTTTGTCTTGCAGTGAGAGGCAGGCTTAGGAAAGTAATCTGATGCTGTTTCCTTATTCTTTTCCTCTTCCTTAAACTTTATTCATAGAACAATGGAAATAAATACAGTAATCAAATCAAAATAGAATAAAATAAGGTGTTATGAATCAAGGAAAAATGGAAAGCGAACTTGGTTTCTTGGTTTCTGTGGTGATCATATGTGCAGACATTACAGCTACAGTCCTCGGGATCGAAGCCGAGATTGCTCAAAGCAAGGTTCTGTTTTATAATAAGATTAAAATGTAGTTTTTTTTCAGTACTCAATAATCTGTTCTTGTATTTAATGTTTCTCCTTCAGACACCGCATCATCATCATCAACAACATTTAAGACATTCGAATTCTGGATGTCGAAGAAACCCGAGTGCTGGAGCTTTTGCTGAGGGAGTAGCTGCAATGGTGATTCTGTTTATTGTCCATGTCCTAGCCAATGTGCTTGGAGGCTGCACTTACATTCGCTCTAAGCAAGATTTCAACAGAGCAACGGCGAACAAGATACTCGCAGTGGCTTTCCTTGTTCTCTCCTGGTAATGGAAAGATGAAAACTTTCTGGATTTCATTCAACACAATTTTGAATTGTTAGCTATTTTTGTTTTTGACATACCTTTTTTTTCTTAGGATCTTTTTTCTTGTCAGCTACACAACGCTGATGCTAGGAACATTGGCCAACTCAAAATCAAACAGATTCTGCAGCTTGCCGCATCGTTGGTTTTTCATTATTGGAGCCATATTTTGTCTAGGACATGGACTGGTGACTTCAGCATATTATGTTTCAGCCATTGCTGCTAAAAAAGAAGACAAAGAGAATGCACAGCAAGAAAATCCAGCAAACAGAAGCCGCACATAATACGTCTTCTTCCTCAAGAGTCAAAATGTTATGTGTAAATAAACTTTAAGTTGCTTCACTTAGCTAAAAACTTCCCTTCCATTATATTGATAAATCCGCAATATTCCAAAATGAACTCTTTTCAAGAATCAATAGAAACTAAAACGAAAACAGCCCGAGTTCGAGGCAAAAGAGGCAGAACCAAAAAGAAAAAGAAAAACCCATATATATCTAAATGTTTGATCGAAATGCTTCAGCAATCTTTGTCACCACTTCATGAATGAAACCGCTCTTCTGCGAATAGAACTCGAATTCCCTAACCTGCAACGCTTTCCACTGCTCCTCAAATCTCTTCTTGTCCTCTGAGGCAAGCCTACTAAATCCTTGTTGAGCAGCAAGTTCATCCACACCAAAACGCGCCAGTGACTTCACAAGAGAAGACTTCACAAACGTATCGATTTCCAACGCACCAAGCAAAGATACTTCCCCTTTAATAGTCACCTCATCTTCACAGTTTTTACCATTGGGCAAAGAAGAATCAAGCTCTTGCTTCACAGATTCAACTTTATTTGACTTACGGCTCTTCTTTGACTTCCCATTAGATTTCACAGCTGATTCAAGAGCCATCCCATTAGCTCCCCAAACTAACTTAGAAAATTCAAAAGCCTTGCGATCATGAGGTTTAACAAACGTAGGTTCCTCTCCGTTCTTGGCTTTACCAACATTGTTCTCATACTTCTTCTTTAAACTCCTAAGCTTTTCCATGAACTGAACCTTACTAACATCAAAGCTAATAGATTTCTTCACCAATTGATAAACCCCATTAGTGTCATCATAAGGACTTACCCCAGTATCGTTTTTGTAATCCATAAGACCTTGTAAAACCGCAATCTCATCATCTTCAGTCCAAACTCGTTGGAAATAAGTCTTCTTCGTCTCTTCACCTCCACCACTCTTCTTCTCTTCTTCTCGTGAAACCTTCTTAACCTTCTTCACATCCGTTGAGACTACTCCTTCATCTGTCTCACGAGAACGCTTGCCCACAGATTTCTCAGAAGTTATAAACTTTTTGGAATCCTGATTCTTCACTACCGAATCTTTGGTTTCGGTAACAGGCTTCGTCAAAAACTGATCTTCTTCTCGGGTTCGGAGTCTGAATCGGTTTCTTCCTCCGATCCAGATTCGGAATCGGAAAATTGCTTCCGATTTGGGTCAGCAAGAACAGCTACTGTCTTCTTCAAGGCTGCTGGGTTTTTAGAGGACACATCATCTTCTCCTTCAGACGAATAGTTTCCTTCGATTTCTTCACCTTGCCCAATTGAAGTCTCAACTTCATCTTCGTCGCTTGACGAAGCCGTCGGCGGATCTTCCAGCGGATTGAAACGTTTTGTAGACATGGATTTAGGGTTTATGTGATTCTAAAAGTGAGGTTGAAACTGAGATTTTGCTTCTCCCCAACTTCCTTAGTTGGGGTTTTTATATATATATTGAACAAAGTGTCTCTCTCTTTTCCAATATTTTTATTTTATTATTACTATTTTTCCTCTTTTATATTTTTTTCTGATTTCCTTCCTCCTTTAAATGGGAAATTGCTAAATTCGATATGGTTTTACTTTTTTTTCATCGAATTATAAAGAAATGATTACAAACACCGACATGGTTTCACCAATTATGTAGTAATTATTTAGATACATGATTTATTATATTCCGTCATTTCGTAGTTGTTGTGCAAGCTTAATATTTAGATTTTAAAGGATTTTGAAATTTGCAGTAATTTAAGTTAATACATTCCGCTATTATTCTGACTTGTAACATTGCATATTAGTCATAAAATCATGAAAAACAATTAAGAAAATGACAAAATTATTTATCGAACGTCTTAATAATTGTGTCGTCGGTCTAACTTCTTAATATTTATTAATCCTCTAATAAATATCTATGCAATGAAATCAATATTTGTAAAGCGTTCAAAATAACTGGCCCACGTACACTTAATGATTCATCCAAAGTTTTGTTCTCTCGGTCCCATCATCTTAGTAGATAAACACTGAAACACCAAAACTTGTTCTCTCTTTTACAGGATAAACCACAAGCCAATTTAGTACAGTAGCGATACAAAAAAAAAAAGCTCCAAGAGATGGCAAGAGCTGTTAAAGTCGATTCTTCAGAATCATGGAACTTTTATGTGAGTCAAGCCAAGAGCCAGGGGTGTCCTGTAAGTCTCTTCTTCCTCTTATCACTCTCTTTTTTTATGAGAAATTTTCACTTGCCAAAATGAAATCTGATATAGATCAAGAGCCATTAGGATAAGAGTTTTGAAGATATTTGTGATTTACAATTAGTTAAAACAGATTCTTTGAAAAGATTGCTTCAAAGAAAAAGTCTGGCTAGCACATGAACCACCACAGCCAAATTGTGTTACTTTTATGATATGAAGTTATGAAGTATAGAGAATGAACCAATGAATATTACTTTTCAGGATTGTGAAATGAATTGGTCTGGCTTGTTTCGTTATAAGGTTGTTCCTTTATGGTTTTTGCAGATTGTGGCTCATTTTACAGCATCATGGTGTATTCCTTCTGTGTTTATGAACTCATTTTTCGAAGAGCTTGCGTTTAGCTATAAGGATACTCTATTTCTCATAGTTGATGTTGATGAAGTTAAGGTAAAACTACTTTTGTGTCTCTACTTTTTTGTGTCTTTGTTCATGACCCCTTCGTTAAAGAGAAGTGTTTAAACATCAAGAGTAAAGAATTGAACAACTGCTTAATTGGTAGATGATTAATGAATTCTCTTTTTTTTTACTATGTTGGATCGGTCAGGAAGTGGCGAATCGACTAGAGGTAAAGGCGATGCCAACTTTCTTGTTCTTGAAAGATGGTAATACGATGGACAAAATTGTGGGCGCAAACCCTGATGAGATCAAGAAAAGGGTCGATGGTTTCGTTCAGTCCTCACGCGATGTTCTTATTACTTAGAAAAATAGTATATAGATGAGAGCAGAATACTAATAAAGTTTGTGTGAAATGTATTCAGTTTGCGACTTTGGTATATGGTTTGTGTGAAATATCAAGTGTAAGTTTATATTTCTATAAAAGTTATATGTTTTACCTACAGTCAGAATCTGCAGCAGACAATGAAAAATCTCAGGTTGTGACTCTTATTGTATCGGTTTAGTCTTAAAAAGTTGGTTGGTAATTTGAATCCTAGGTAGACAAAATCATTCCAGAGTCCAGACACTAAAAGCTCCATGGGTTGTCATCAGTACAGTGCTGAGTGCCATGACAAAACCAACTGCAAACACAATGATCGAAGCTTCCTATACTTGGTTATAACCTTCTTAACCACCATTAGTCCGACCAAGGACGCCACAAAGCAGATCAGAGCAAATATAGCAGTAGTTCTTTGGAACTTAGTTATAGAGTATCTTATTATATAAAAGAGGGTTTTCAAAAGTTAGTAACTCATAAGATGGTGACACGTGTCATGTTATTAAATTCAAGATTTCTACACGTGCCAAAGTTGAAAAATGTCTATAAAGAAACTATACAAAAATAATAATTAACTACCATTTTTCATAAAATAGAAATTCTATAAGGAAATTATACAAATTACTAATCTTATTCTATAAAGTAAATTATACAAATAATTAACTTCCATAATTAAGAAAATTTCTAATCCTAAAAAAAATTGTAAATATTGAACTCTATATAAAGAAATAAGTAGTTTTATGTTTTTTCAACAAACAAAACATTTTTCTTCAAAACCATCGTACCTTCAACTTCATTTTATTGGTAAAATTTCTATTCCTTCTAATTTTTTAAAATTATTTTAATTTATTATTATGAGTTAGTCATAAAAATATATTTATATAGTTTATGATTATTAATTTTTCTTCTAATTTCGGTTTATTTTTGTTCTATTCTTAAAAAAAAATTATTTTAATTTATTATTATGAGATTGTCGTAAAAATAGTTGATTAATATATTTTTATGATAAAAAAATAATATTTTCTCTAATTTTGGTTGTTTTTTCTTATACTTTCAGAAAATGTCTATCTTCTAAAAGATATTGAGCAAAGAAATTCAGAATGACAACATTAAATATTTTTTATGTCGATTTGAAAAAACAAATTCAATATGATTAAAAATAAATAAATATTATTCAAATAGAAATAAATCAACCTATATATAATCAAAATAAAAAATTAATTGTAACTTTGTTAGATTTTATATTGGTGAATGAGTTCATATAGACGTTTTCAATATTTTATTATATAATTATTTTTACAGGTGATTTAATTCTATTTTTCAGATTTTCTATTCGGTTTTTTTTCATAAATTTAAAATATTAAATTATAATCCTGCGTATACGCGGGGCCTAATCTAGTATTATATATCTTTCAGTACCTAAAAATGGTACCATGAGATCTTTGTTTTATTTTGCACTATTCACCTTAAAATGTGAATTACTCTAACAAATAATAGTTTGTGCTGTTTGCCCAAAATGAGAACTTTCTACCTAAAAATGAATATTTTATGGTATTTACCTCATATATGTGTTGTTTTGATTTTTCTTCACAAATGAATTCTCCAAAAAAAAACTACCATATGTGCACTAAATGAAAGGAGAATCTCCAACGCTTTGAGCCTTTGAGCCTTTGAGGCTTTGACATAAAGAAAAATCAAATCATTTTCGTACCAAAAAAAAATTAGATATTTGTATAGTTGGTGTTAGTCACCTTAAAAACAGTTACTACATATTGAAAGGAGAGTTTTGCGTTATTCATCCTTAATTTGTCCTAATTATATTCTTTTGTGATTCGATTGAAATTTATAATTTAAAAATCTTGCATATTCAAAAATAAATTTCCATATATCTTCTCCCGGATCAAAAGCTAGCACATCTGTTATGGTAACATGAAAAATCATACTATTATGGTAAATGTTAGAGTCGGTGGAGCGATACCAGATATGGTTACGTGTAGTGATGATTTGTTAACAATCAAGCCAATACCACAATTCTTTATCACGAGGAGTAGTCATTCAAAATCTGTTTAGCCATTATCTTCGATTTTCTTTTTAAGAGAAGAAAAGTAGCAGACTGAATAAATAATTAATTAAATAGATAAACAGAAGATATAATCCAGAAGAAAAAAAAGATTATTACAGTAACTTAATACACTTTAAAAGAAAAAACCAAAATTGATTTTAAGCCCAAGGGCTAATGGAACACTCCCAAGGAAGAGTCGGGAACCTCTCAAGGTCTTTGCAATAATCGTAAATGACGAGATTACGCTGCACCCACGCATAGTCTATCTTCTGTGTCTCGGACAAATGCCACGCGTCGGACTGATCCCACCAATTATCTGTTGTGGTGGAGACGCATGCAGGGAATGGATCTTTCCAACGGCAGCCTTCGACGGCGAAGTCCTTGTATGAAGAGACGAACGGAGCTTTTTTCCAGTCAGTCTTCTCTAGACCGCCACGTGTCGCCCAGTCGTCTGCGTTCCAGATGCTGGAGAACAAGTACATCGGCTTCTGGTTCGGGTAGAAGTCGTTGTTTGGTACTTTATCGCTGTTCTTGTATACTCTTATCGGTACTCTATCCACGAAGAACCTGGTTTACATTGTACATGTTTAACCGGATTAGACTTTCTAAACGCTAATGTTAGATTATTAAAATATTTTACCCGTGGAGCATTGGTTTATGAAGCAAATAAACAAAATTTGGTCTGAAATCAAAGTTATTTAGTTCTGAGGGGAATGTTGGTTCAGAATTGATTTTGGTTTTGTAAAAGTATTAATATTGAATTTGATGCATCAAACCTAAACCTATAGATCCGGTTTCTACCAAAAATTTCCGGTTTGGTAAGTGGTATCCATATATTTATAAGCGAAGCTCAAGAGAGACGACTTACACGAGCTGGTGGTTATTCCAGAGAATTGAATAAGTGTGGTAGTCCTTGGTCGGGTCAAACCAGAGGGAATGTCGCATCTCCCGATTCCCGGTTCCGTTCTTATACACATTGGTCTGAATTATATACGGTTCACCGGTTCGGTTCCCTAGAAATTCGAAATCTATCTCGTCTCTCTCCGGTCCTGCTCCATTCTCCGAACACATCTGCTCATCAAACAGCATAATTAATATATAATGATTTTTTTATATATTAATGATTATACAAATGATTTGATTATCATCTTGGCAAAATTGAAAAAAAGAAGGACGGCTCACGTAATAAGCGGTGACGACGCCGGCGGAGTCGCCACCAACGAGCTTTAGTTTCATACTAAACCATCCGAATCTGTACATGTGCTTTGTCTGAAATCCACATCCTGTTTTATTTTTTTTATCCAATCAAAATATTCATAATTCAAATATTGTTATTCTCTATAAATAATTGAATCGATCTAATCCAATCAAATTAAGTTTACAAGTGTAGACATATAGAATCAAGTCGGAACAGAGTCTCAGTCTAAACCGGAGAAAATTAGATTTGAACGTACCGGTATCGTTGTCTAAGGAGAGATTCCATATCTCTCCATCCTCGGAAGTCGTGAAGTGATTTTCGGACCACATAATGTTGAAATTTTCTTCAAACGACTGTGACGGTGTTGCTGCGATAGAGGAAGACGCCATTAGAGCCACAATGAAGAAGAAAAGAGCCGCCATGGAAGAGGAGCTCGTGACTATTCTCCTCTTTGTCTCCATTGGTCGTCTCTGCTTCGAATATTTCGAAGAAGAGAGAGAGAGAAATAATGCAGTTTTCACTTGTTCCGTGAGTGAGAAGAGTATAGAGCTTTCTTGCTTTAATAATAAAGACCGCGAAAATTACTGTTTTGACCATTAATCATTCTTTAGATTATTTTGTTTATTATTGGGTTTAGACTTTTGATGCTGTTTATTTTCTAATATTTTCATATAATTATGATGTACACTAACAAAGTTGTAAAAGAAGGCAAACAAGGGTAAATGATAAAGTTAATTAGTAGTAAACTCAATGATCTATATTTCAAACTCTTAAAGTGTAAACTGTTTGGTTATAATTCATCCGGCTTAGCTACTTAAACGCCGACCGGTTTATTCATTAGTTGATGAGATAGGTCATCTGAACCATATTGATGAGCTAGCTGCTGCAAGGCTATGTTGGGAATTATAGAAAACAACAGCAGAACATGGAGAATTGGATCGCCAGGCTGCCACCAAGTGGAAGTGGGATCCATTGAAATGTTCATGTTAAAGCATAAATAATAACATTATTTTATTCTGTACAGTTAAATTCTTTGGTTACTCTTCACATACAATATGTAAATCTTATATATTTAAGTAACAAAGACCTCAACTAAACATTTATAAGAATATGAAGTCATTTAACCACACAAAAAAAAACATATATGAGAATATGGTATCTAACAAAAAAAAAAAGGCAACATGTTCAACAAAAGAGTTTGCATCTCATGTTTTGCTAGCCCAAAGACAAGGCACGTGAAACAATCACGTTATGAATAAGAATCCAGGCAAATAATATACCTGGAGTTACTATATTATTAGGTTGACAAATATTATTAAATTGGACTGTCTCTTCCATTATCCGGTATTCTTTACATTTTCACATGATTACTATTTTTTTTTCTGTATGGATATGAATGTTTCAGATCTAAGGTAAGCAGAAACCAGTTACACATAATAATAAAAATATTCGCAACTCGACCTTGTTACTTTAGACTATAATAGAGTATTAAGATTATGATGCATTGATACTAATAAAATGAAATTATTTATGATACAGTGATACCAACGAAAGGAACTATGATAGATGAAATCATGAAAGTAAATATGTATTGTCTAATTTGAGTATATAACTCTCTAGTATTACTCGTGTGGAATTTTTTCAAAATCATAATTAGCTATGAAACTCCTTTATTTTAATCTCTCTCTCTCTCTCTCTATATATATATATATATATACTAAAAGTGGTTTCTCATATGTTTCGTATATATAATATCTCAACTTGTCGGCATGTCGGTTCTAATAAAGAATAGATCAGAGAGTATTGTAAACCTATGAGTTTCGCTTACAATCAATATAATTCAAATTACTAGATTATAGCAATAAGACAGTTTGGCCGAGTGGTCTAAGGCGCCAGATTTAGGCTCTGGTCCGAAAGGGCGTGGGTTCAAATCCCACAGCTGTCAAATTCTTTTTCCTATCTCTCATAAATGGAACCCTCTAGCACATCAAGAAGGTCTTGTCTTCCTACACCAATTTCGAATGGTAAAATCCCATAAAAAACCTCCAAGTTGCAAATGATTCTCAACTTAAACCTCCAACTATTTTTGTTCCCAGTTAAAACTTTGAACTATTGAATTTTTCCAGAAAAAACCTTCAACTCTTAATATTTGTGCCCGCGGTTAAGTTGATTAACGGTCAACGATGAACAGTAACATTGACCGTTAGTCAACTCTTTTTTTTTTTTTTCTTTTTGATTAATTAGTGTAAGTAGGGTAAACATATTTAGCTAGTCATGACGGTGGTAAAACAGAGGTCGTAAACAAATTTTGAGTAAAACGGATTATACGGGTGCGGGTTGTGGAGAAAGCATTGCGGATGCGGGTCGCGATATCTGAAAAGGAGAGTTATATAAACCCGCATAACTATTAAAAAAAAAATCAGCACAAGTTAGCCGAAAACATTAAATCTAGTCTAATTAGAAAATCCTTACATTTTTCACCGTTACAGCAGATGTGCAGCCAATTGCGGACCTAGATGGAAGGATGTGAGGTCAGTTGACCTCTTATTAACTTATCATTTTGATTAATTAATGTAAATAAGGTACAAATATTTCGCTAGCCATGACGGGTTATCCGCTACAAATATTTAGGTTGTAAACAAATTTTTAGTAAAGCGGGTTATCCGCTATTGGAGTTAAAACATAATTAAAAAAAATTAATATAATTTTTTTTTTATATATAATAGACTTATGGTCCAAATTAAGTTAGAGTTGTTGTTTTATTAGAGAAAAAAAACTACAAAAAAAATTAATTTTTTTTTCTATTTTATTGTATTAAATAAAAACAAGATTTTGGGTTGGATTTTAATGTTTTCGATTGACTTGGGCCGAATTTTGTTTTAATAGTGATGCGAGTTTATATAACCTTCTTTTTCAGATATCGCGACCCGCACTCGCATAACTCGCTTCACTCAAAATTTGTTTACGACCTATGTTTTACCACCGTCATGACTAGCTAAATATTTTTACCCTACTTAGACTATTTAATCAAAATGATAAGTTGTTATAAAAGAAAAAAAAAAAAAGGGTTGACTAACGGTCAACGTTACTGTTCATCGTTGACCGTTAGTCAACTTAACCTCGGGCACAAATATTAAGAGTTGAAAGTTTTTTAAGGTTTTAACTGGAAACAAAAAAAATTGGAGGTTTAAGTTGGAATCATTTGCAACTTGGAGGTTTTTAACTGGATTTTCCCATTTCGAAACCTATAAAACCCCAATTAATTTTGAACAGTTCCTCACTTCTCCAGTATTTTGCGGCAATCCAAATCCCTCTTTATCTCCTTTCTTTCTCGATGGCAGAGAGATCGAAAATGGTGGTTCATACAAATCTATCATTCTTATTGATTACGTTACTATGTGCCGTGGGTTCGGAATCGGATTCAGATCTCATCAACGAGCTTGTTTCGCTCCGATCAGCCGCCGATTCAGGCGTGATCCGTCTCTACGACGACGACATTTCCAAATTCCTAATCTCCGTAGTAACTCCAAGACCTTACTCTCTCATCATTTTCTTCGACGCCGTTCAACTCCATAGCAATAGAGACCTCCGCCGCGAATTCGGACTCGTCTCTTCCACTTTCATCACCAACAACAACAACACCAATGGATCTAACGGAACAAAGCTTTTCTTCTGCGAGATGGAATCAAATGACTCCAACGCTTCGTTCGATCTCTTCAACGTCTATATGGTACCAACCATTAGCCTCGTTAGCCCTAGGACGGAGAATTTAACAGAATCTGTTCAAATGGAAGCTGGAGATTCCTCTGTATCAGCTGAATCAATGGCAAAGTTCGTCGAACGTTTAACGAAACTCACCGTTGGTCCGATACAACGACCACCGCTTCTATCAAAGACTCATATCGGAATCTTCTTAGCGTTGATCTTAATCTCAGCTCCGATTCTTGTCAAGAAGATTCTAAAAGGAGAAACACTTCTCCATGACCGGAGAATCTGGTTATCCGGTGCGGTTTTCGTCTACTTCTTTAGCGTCTCAGGGACAATACATAACATCGTTAAGGCATTGCCAATGTATATTAATGATCGTGAAGATCAAAGTTTTGTTTTCTTTCTTCAAGGAGATGATATGCAGCTTGGAGCGGAAGGATTCACTGTAGGATTCTTGTACACTGTGGTTGGATTGCTTTTGGCGTTTGTTACTAATGTGCTTGTTCGAGTTAAGAACCTCAATGTTCAAAGCATGACTATGTTTTTGTCTCTGTTCATATCGTTTTGGGCTGTGAGGAAGGTTGTTTACTTGGATAATTGGAAGACTGAATATGAAATTTACCCATATTGGCCATCAAGTTGGCGGCATTGATTGATCTTCACGTAAGGTAATTTGCTTTAGTTTTACCAGTTTCTTGATTTGAGCAAGTTTCATATTCCTGCCACTAGTTTCCGCTCAGTGATTCATCTGAGTGAGAATTACATATAGCCGAGTTTATGGATTAAGGAATCATTAGAAGTTTAGGATAAACCATTATTTGTGTTAAATGATCGAACAAGGAATGAGTAATGCTTTTAAGGACTTGTATATGCCAAAGGTCTTGCTTATGTGTCCATTGATGAGAAGAGTACTCCACCAAAGAAGCATTGCTTCCTAATGTGTGAAGGTTCTTAAAAAAGTTCAATGAAAAGATTTTATGCAATACTTGACCCACAAGAAATCTTTTTCAAAGTATAATGACTCTCTATTCTTTTTTGTTCTTTTCTTGTAACTTTATTTGCAAATTAAGCATCTTTTTTCCCACCTAGAAGTTAAGTCATTAAGATAGCTAATGTTTATATTCCTCTTTGGTTTTGCTAAGAAATCAATTTTATTTTGGAAAATTTGACGATGGCAGAGACAAATAAAGGAATTGAAGAAGAAGTGGCAAGTGCTTTTGTGAATCACTACTACCATCTCTTTGACAACGATCGATCTTCTCTTTCCACTCTCTACACTCCCACTTCCTTGCTCACTTTTGAAGGCCAAAAGATCTACGGCGTGGAAAACATCTCCCATAAGCTTAAACAACTTCCGTTCGATCAATGTCGTCATTTGATCAGCACAGTCGATTCGCAGCCGTCTTCATTGCCTGATGGTTGTGGCGGAATAATTGTATTTGTGAGTGGCAGCCTCCAATTACATGGGGAGGATCATCCTCTTAGGTTTAGCCAGGTCTATCTCTTCTCTATCTGTGATCGATAATACGAGGTCTCATTTGGTTAGAACGAAAGGCTTAACTTGGATAAAACAATATGCTAATTTTCAATGTTTTTTACTTGTGGCTTGTGCAAATAAGGAACCGACACTAGTTTCCATTGGGTTAATCTCGGACCAGCTATAAAATCTTCAGTTGTTAATCTTGTTACTAAATTATATGTATGAAACTATAAGCTATATACAATAGTATGAGCCTGTGTAGATATTTATCTTTGTTGGATTTTTTAATTAGCTGACCTAAATATTTATCAATTGCAGACGTTTCACTTGATTCCGGTTCTACAAGGAAGTTTCTTCGTCCAAAATGAGATGTTTCGACTCAACTATGGTTGAACTTATTATAACTTTAATGTTTGTAATCAATCTCTTACATACGGAAAATCCGACTGATAATAAAGCCAAATAATTAATGAAGATCAATCTGTGTTATTTTCATAAACGTAAGCAAGTTTCATACTATAAGTGACCTAATATAAGGAGATCATTCACATGATCCATTTATATAAAAAAAAAAAAAAAAGCAGGATAAGAATATTTGTTCTCATGTAATCTTCTCCTCTCAGTTGTTATTTAAAAATAGAGATATATCTCTATTCGTAATTAAAAATAGTAAAAAATTGAACACATATGAGGCCATGAATATCAATTGGATCTTGACCATCCCCTTTTACTCAAAATCCTTTCCTTCTCTCCCAAGAAACTACTTCTCTCTCTTTCCCTGATCAAACCTTTCTGACGAACTAAAAAATAATGAAGAGTCGGAACAGAAACTTAGCCACCCTGAGTTTGATGATAATAACGGTATTGACATGGACGAAGATCGTGGGAGGACAAGAAGCACTACTAGGTAAGAAAGTATTGCCGCTATGCCACAGAGAATGTATGCCAATATGCATGAAAGTGACCGAAGCCTCGGAAGAAGTTTGCGACCTTGCATGCCAATCGGGTTGTTTCCAGCTTCAAGGTCGAGGCACTGGACTTTCAGCCACGGATCAAGGAACCGATATGGTCATCGCTTAAACAAGAGTTAATACTACCTAAAAAAAAATTTCAAGATTTTGATATTTACCAATATAGTTGCTTGTTTTCCTTTACATGAATAGACTGTAAATTAAATTCGGGTTTCATCGTTCGTGTGATGTATCATGTATGCATTATCCAGTTCTCTCCTAAGAAAAATAATTTGGTGTTTAGAGAATACAACATCGTAGAACACTACAAAAAAAAATGTGTGTTTTGTATCATTTATTTTGAATATTTGTATCAGTTATAAGTGATACAAATGAGTTTTACATCATTTATATAAGTGACTCCGGAAGTGGTGATGCAAATATTTTGCATCGTTTGACATAAATATTTGCATCGGTTGTTATAATCGATGTTAATATGTATCGGTTGTAACAAATAATGTTAATTATACATCACTTAATTTAAATGATGTTAATATTAGTATCACTTGTAATAAGTGATGTTAAATATTCATATTAGTTATAAATAAGTGATGTAAATATTAGTGTCAGTTTTATTTAAGTGATACTAAATATTGTGAAACTTATAAAAAATTTGATGTTAAATATTTATATCAGTTATGCTTAATCGACGTCAGTATTAGTGTTAGATTTTATAAATGATTCTAATCATTGTAGCATTTGTAATAGACCTGTAAAAGATCCGTATATCCGGATTTTTTGCGATATTCACATCCATATCCGCCGAATATATGTTTCCCCTATGCGTATCTGGTAACAATGGATCCCAGATACTCGAAAATTGGATATCCTCCCTGAATTTTAAAACCCGCTGGATATCCGGATCCGTCTTAAGATCCAAAACATTCATTTAGTTTTGAACTTTTAAAAATAAAAGTCGAATGAGTTTAGAAAATAAAAGCCCACAAACATGTTTATTTTGGAAGTAGGTTTTATTTATAGTGCACTCAAATTCAAAAATATATGTTTAATATCAATGTGGGACAAATGACAAAGTTTGAAATACATCATTTGTTTAAGTGATGTAAATTTTATATCAATTTTTTAAGTAATGTTAGTAACATTATTAGTAGATACATCATTTGCTTAACTGATGTAAATTTATAATTTTGTATCAATATTTTTAAAATGATACAAACTGATATAGATTTGCATCAATTATGATTAATTGATGTTAAACAATCTAATATTACCATTAATTATTAAAATCTGATGTTAAACTATATTTTTTATATCAATTACTAATAAGTAATTCAAAATAATATTATTTTATTTTTTGATACAATTTAAATGATGCAACTATCACTTTTTTAATAGTGGAAGGATCTAATATTTCCTCTATTTCATTTTATTTGTAGTAATAAATTTTAAAATTTGAACTTAAATGTTATTTTAGATTTTGTAAAATTTTCAGGACTTTTTCTATTAGTTTAATTGTAATCAATAAAAAAATATTAAAAGTATATTAATTAGAAGTATATTAATAAATATGCAAAATAAATTTTAAAATAAAACAGAGAGAATGCCTTTTTCTTTCTTACGTATTACTATTTTGTTTATATAAAAGCAGCGCTGGTTCCTTAATTACAATAAACCTATTGGATCGATGACAAAAGTAATGTCTTTATTCGATGACTTTCAACTAAATTGAGAAGCGTGCATCTAGATATTTTATTTTCTTTCTTACTTTATTAGTACTGGACTTATCCTACTGGAAATTGAATATATTAAGATGACCCTAGTGGCTGGACAATCACAAAAGTCGGAGACAAGAAAATTTTAATTAATTTACACTTGCAGATAAAGAGTTATATATTGTTAAACAAGTAAATTAAATATATACGAGGAAAAAAGTATAATTAAAATGGAATAAACAGAATACACTAATGAATACGGATCAAACAATTTAAAATAGTGCTTAAAAGTTGGAAAAACATTACAAGTGTTGTGTTACAAATATTTGAGTCCTAAAAAATATAACAAATGTTGTCGAACACAAATTTTATTTTCGTCTGTTAATCAACTTTTTTTAGTTAGATGGAATTTGTTTTATTACATATAAATTATTAACATACCAACATTATATATTGTATAGAAGTTTGTAGTATCATTTTTGGATTGAAATTTTTTCCAATATGGTAAATTGGTTAAAAACACTCATGTGGTATCATCATCATCGTTCTCTGCAGGTGAATCTCAGTCATTGTTTTTGTTTGAATTCGTGAAGAGGATAGGGATATACATACTACTGGGTTGGGTTTCCGCGCCGACGCCATCTACCAAAACCACATGTTTTTACCGTGCCACCACCCACAGCTATTGTAGATCTTTTTGACTTTTGTCTACCACTTTCTTACAGAAAAGTAGGAAAGAATAAGAGATAATCTGTTTTACATGTTATTTTAATGAATACAGTAAAAAAAGTTATGAAATTTGTGATTATATATAAAAAGCAGAGTAGACAGAAATTATGATACCATTTCTTTTTTTTTTTTTTCCATAATGATTAATGATTCTACTTATCGTCTAATAATATTTTATTGGCTTATTATATGGATTTTTATTAGAAAATTCTAGATTATTAATTATATAAATTAAATTTTAATATTATATCTTTATTATGTGTAGATCAATAACAAAAATAAAAATTTAATCTTTTTTTTGTTCAAATATTTTTGTACTTTTGTTATTCAAACCATCGAAATAAAATCAGTACGATATAGTTTTGATCCTTTGAAAATAAAATTAGTTAATTTGTTTAAATAAGGTTATCAATAAAATTCTACAAGTATATTTTAGGTCAACAATTTTTTTTGATTAATAAATTAAATAAAATGTTTTTTAATATTTGATTGTCATGAGATGATAAGAATAAGAAAAAGAGAAGAAAGAGAGATAGAGAGATAAATTGTGGAGATTCGAACTTTCAAATTTCAAGGAGTTAATCATATCGTATCATTTTTGGACCGGCAATAAATTAATATCATTTTATTGATTAAAAAATAAGAATATACAATTAAAATACTGTAGGCTGAATTAAAATACAAAACGCACATGTGGTAACAATCATGTTTATAAAAAAAAGGCTGACGATATATTTTCCCCCAGAATGTTCAACATACGACCAGTTCTATCCACACTTTTAACTTTTATCTATTTCCACACATAACAGAAGTTTGAAACATTTTTCCCTCCAATTCAAAAGTTCGAATCTTAAATCCACATAGTGATGGGTTTGCTCGGTTAACCACTCTGTAATCCAAATTACAGACCGACCAATTACTTTCGATTAGAAATAAACCAATTATAACCCTAATTTAACCGACCAATTACTTTCTAATCGAAATAAATCAATTATAACCTGAATTTAACCCAAATAATACAACCCATTAACCCGATTTCAACAGAAAACACCCAAATTAAAAAATCCCCAAATCGATCAAACTCAAGAACCCTAATCTGCGAAATCAACCCTAATTGCAATTCCATCTGAATCTTAGTCATGTCGATAGTGGAGCTGAATCATGTTCCGATGGATGATGAGGAACCCGATGATGAAGATATGGAGGACCAGACAGCAAGAAACGATTTCAACCTCGAACTCGCCGTGATCCAGTTCGTCGATGAGCCGTCTATACGCCACAATGTCTATCCCGATAGCGACAGCGATGAAGACTAAGATGTTCGGTGGAGAGCTCGTAGCAACATCAGACGTGGTGATGGAACTTTATACATGGGGCAAGTGTTTTACAACAAAATTGCGTTTAAAGAGGTCGTGCTTGACAATGCTCTTAACTCACACCGGAATATCAAGCAATACATGTATGATAAAACCAAACTTGGGTATAGATGTGTAGGTGAAGGTTGTGAATGGCGTATATATTGTTCCCGGAGTGTGAAGTCGAGTAAACGGCAAGTGAAGGTCTTCAAGGATTTGCATACATGTACACCTAATGGGCAATGTGAGATGTTGAAGGTGCCTGTAATTGCTAGAATGTTTTTTGACAAGATCCGTGAAGAACCAGAGAACTACATGCCGGCTAAGATTGAAGAAATTATTTTTGAGAAATGGAGGATAAGTGTATCAAGGCCTCAATGTCAGGCAGCTAGGATTAAAGCGTTGAAGATGATTGACAGAGAATATGAGTCACAGTTTGCTCGTCTTAGAGATTTTGCTTCTGAGATACAAGAGTCAAATCCATAATCTATTGTAGAGGTTGACACAGTGACAAATGAGGAAGGCTTAGATGTTTTCAATAGATTTTATGTGTGTTTTGACAATATTAGGAGGACATGGATGGAGACATGTAGGCCAATGCTAGGGTTAGATGGGTGTTTCTTAAGAGGCAAAACAAAAGGGCAGTTATTGGTAGCCTTAGGGAGAGATGCGGACAATGCAATATATCATGTTGCATGGGGTGTGGTTCAGGTGGAGAATGGGACTAACTGGCTGTGGTTCGTGAATAGAATAAAGACTGATCTGGGATTAGAGGATGGTGAAGGCTACATACTTGTCTCAGATCGTTAGAAGGTATGTTCTTATGTGTGTTATGGTTTGTTGCATACTTGTCTCGGATCATTGTTATGAATTTGATGTGTTTGATACGTGTTAATCTTATGTGTGTTATGGTTCTGTTTCAGGGGTTAATCAAAGCTGTGGAGCTTGAATTACCTCAAGCTGAGCAAAGGATGTGTGTCAGGCACATCTATGCAAACTTGAAGACAAAGCATGGCAAGAAGACACAACTGAAGCCATTCATTTGGAACCTAGCATTGAGCTATAATGAGGCAGAGTACAGAGAGAACTTGAAGAGAGTGCTAGACTATGACACAGGTGTATATGAAGATGTATTGAAAACAAACCTTGAGAGTTGGTGTAGAGCTTTCTTCAAGCTAGGCAACTTTGTGGAGGATGTTGAGAACAATTCCACAGAATCATTCAACATCTCTATAGTCAAAGCAAGGGAGAAACCGTTAGTGCCCATGTTAGAGATGATTGCAATACTAGCAATGGTACGGATTGCCAAAAGAAGTGCTAAGTCCCATGATCACAAGGGAGTCTGTACACCTTATGTTGAATGGTTTCTTGCATCAGAACATGAACAAGCCGCAGAGTGTAGGGTTAATAGGAGCACCAACAGGATGTTTGAGGTCAGTTTGAGTGGTTGTTCTTACCGTGTGAACTTAGAACAAATGAGCTGTAGTTGAAGGAAGTGGGATGTAACTGGGATCCCTTGTGAGCATGCGTATGGAGTCATCATCAAGCTTAAACTTAAGCCTGAAGATTTTGTTTGTCACTGGTTTCGTACAGCAATGTGGAGGAGGAACTACACAGAGGGGCTAGTTCCATTAAGAGGTGCAAAATTCTGGCCATGTGGAGATGGGCCTCCTGTGCATCCAGCTCCTGACTTTCCTCAACCTGGAAGGAAAAAGAAGAGCAAGAAGGTTAAAAGAAAGAAAGGCAAGAATGAGTCTCCTTCTAAGAAGCATCCAAAGATACTGAAAAGAGTAATGCATTGTGGGATATGTGGCAAAGCAGGTCACAACTCTAAGTTCCATCTAAAGAAGAACAAGACCAAGAACAAGGTGAATTTCCTTTTGATTTGCTTGATTTGCTTATGTTAAGGTGATTTTTTGCTTATGTTAGTTATGTTAATATCACAGGTTTCTCAATCTCAGCCTTCAGAAGCTCAGCTTTCAGAAGCTCAGCCTTCTCAAGCTCAGCCTTCTCAAGCTCAGCCTTCTCAAGCTCAACCTTCTCAATCTGAACATTCACAAGGAAACCTCACACAAGAAACAATGTTGGACTGAAGAAGGTTTTAGCATGGTGTAGGTCTGCTTTTGCTTGTCTGTTTTTGGCTATTAGGAACGTTAGGCTAGTAAATGACCAATTTTTTTAACCTTTTGTAAAGATGTGGTCTCGGTAAAATACCATTTTTGTTAACCTTTTGTAAAGCTTATGGTCTCGGTTATGTTGTTTATGCGAAATGACTATGTAATATTTTGCTATCTGATATTATATCTCTCTTTTGAACTTAGATTTTGTGCAATATGTTACATTAACAACTGCAAGCATCCTTACAAAGCAACACAATGGCAAAGCATAACAAGAACAGACACAAAATTAATCCAAAAACAGACATAAACCCAAGAACAACAACAACCATCAAGCTGTTTTGGCATTTGAGGCTTCTAAAAGAACCCTGTTTTGGCATACTGGAAATACTCATTCTTATCCTAACACTTTCCCCATCACAAAGATTGAGATACCACAAAGAACAATAACAAACATCATTTTCTTCATGCTCTTATTGGCTTCCAGAAGGGCATCTTCTACCCTATCAGTCATCTCTTTCTCCATTTGTATGTGTAACTTCTCAAAAACCAATTTTTGCTCCTCCATGCTCTGTTTCCCAATCAATCTTATGTTTTCTTCAACTGTCTTCATCTGCGAAGCTAGTTTCTCTTCTTCATCGATCAAAGCATCGTCAACCCACTTGAATGTGTGGTTGTCGTCATCAAGCTACAGAGAAATCACATTGCCATTACAACCAAACTAATTAAAAACAACTCAAAATCACGACATTACCTTATGAGACGCAGCAAACGCACAACGATAGTATCGGCGGTAGGGATTTGCCTCCTACTTCGACATCTTCGCTGTGATTTGAGCTTCACACCAACACATCTTCGGGACCCCGATAACTTTACCTCTCTGTCGAGATATTGATGTTCCACTGGAGATTTCAGATGAATGGCTCATTGCTAACTTGAATGTGAGGAAAATTACAATCGATTTCAAAGAAATTGAATTGATTTGAAATTGAATTAGGGTTATTAGGGTTCTAAGATTTTGAATTTTGGGGAAGAACGAATTGAATTTGGGGAAGAACAAATTGAATTTGGGGTTTTGCGGGTTGGGTTTTACCGATATTTAGTTGGGTATAATACTGGTCGGGTTTTCAATTCGTTTACTGGTTTCTGAGTTTCGTTTTCGGTTTAGTTGGTTAACCGAGCAAATCCATCACCATGTGGATTTAAGATTCGAACTTTTAAATTGAGAGGAAAAATGTTTCAAACTTTTGTTCTGTGTGGAAATAGATAAAAGTTGAAAGTGTGGATGGAACTGATCGTATGTTAAACATTCGAGAGGTAAATAGATCGTCAGCCCTAAAAAAAAATGAAAGCTAAACTGGAGTGATAATTGCGTCTTGCTATCCGCGCCAGTTCCATCTACTCCAAAGACCAAAATACCACATGTTTATTGTGTCACAACTCCGGTCCATTACATTTCTCCTTAACTTTATTCAACACTCTTAACATAGTTAATTTTTGAAATGATTAAAATTAATCTCTTTAAAATTTTATTTTAATTTTTAATATATCTATAGATTATAGATAAAGAAACTTTACCTTTTTTTTTGGGGGGCATATATTAAGGAAATTTACTATGATTAGATCTAATAAAGCAGAGTAGGTGGGTAAATTATAGTATAATAGTACTATATAGTACCACTTGTTAATTTTAAATTTTCAAATTAGAATTAATTATTGCAGTATTTTTTCTTTATATTTTGACATCGAATTAATGATTCTAGTTATACTCAAACAATACATTTTTTGTTAATTTTTTTGTTGCCAGTACTTATATTCAATTATTCATTATGTAACAATACTAAACAGTTCATAATTAAACGTCAATTATGACTTAAAGATAGTTTGACAAGAGCAAAGGTGTGGACTTTTGGTTGAAAAATTGTTTAATTCAACACTAATTTGATTTTTCTTTTCTTTTTGTACCTGTTAGTTTTGTTGTGGATTTGAATAGATTGATAAGAAACTGGTTTTTTTTTTGTCATAAGTCGATATTTTGGTAATTTGTAGTTACGTAGCAATATTGTACTTTTCAAGTTTTATTAATATCGTTGTAAATTCTATCTATCATATATATAGTATTTATCATTGTAATTTTTTTTTCTCACGTATCATTTTTGTTTACATGTTCTTGGGCCATATTTTTTTTCGTTTTTTGAAATATAAGGTAAATAAAATTATCGTCAAAATATATAAAAATTTGGGTATGCTAATTTGCTTATTGGAGTGCATCCCTTTATTTTTATATCTACCATCAAATTCAAGTGCTAGACAAAACAAATATTATGTCTAGCTAGTGGGAGTAACACTGTTCTTAAAAAAAAAAAAAAAAGATAAACATGAGTTTTACTGTAGTTTATTGTGTATTTGGTACAATGACAGTGAAAACCATGTGTAAAGAAATGGAAATCATAACACTTCATCATGTACTCTTCCACTCACTAGCGTTTTCTATAAATTGGCATGATTCGCGGTAGTGAAAGGCATCATTTTACCACTAAAACCAAAGACCAATGTCTAATTCAAACCAACCACTTCTTTCCAAACCAAAGTCTCTTAAGCACAAGAATCTATGCATTGTCTTCTCCTTTGCAGCCATTCTTGGCTCTGCAGCTTTCTTCGCAGCCCAACTAATCTACACTAACTCCACTAATGATGATTCCTTATTAACCCCGATCCAGATTTGCCATGGAGCTCACGACCAAGACTCATGTCAAGTTCTCTTGTCCGAATTCACGACGTTGTCGCTCTCAAAGCTCAACCGTCTTGACCTATTGCACGTGTTCTTGAAGAACTCGGTATGGCGGCTTGAGAGCACGATGACCATGGTGAAAGAGGCTAGAACCCGCTCGAACGGTGTGAGAGACGAGGCAGGTCTGGCTGACTGCGAGGAGATGATGGATGTATCAAAGGATCGGATGGTGAGTTCGATGAAGGAACTCCGAGGAGGAAACCTTAATCTTGAGTCGTACTCAAACGTTCATACTTGGCTGAGCAGTGTGCTTACAAACTACATGACGTGTTTGGACACTATTAATGATGTCTCCGTCGACTCTAAACCAAGAGTCAAGCCGCAACTGGAAGACTTGGTGTCTAGGGCTAGAGTGGCTCTAGCCATTTTTGTATCCGTCTTGCCTGCTAGAGACGACCTCAAGATGATTCTTTTCGATCACTTCCCGTCGTGGCTAACTGCTCTCGACAGGGAGCTATTACAATCTGCTCCCAAGGTAATCAAAACCAACTTCAAATCTTACCAACTACTGCAATAATATGGCCAACTACATATTTTGGATATATTTCTACTTCTAATATGAGAAACAAAAAGTATCGGCTGTGTACGTTTACGGTTTTACCCATCCATCGTTGATTCAAATTCTAAACTTTCGACCCTCTATTAGACACTTAAGGTGAACGCGAACGTCGTCGTGGCAAAAGATGGCAGTGGAAAGTACAAAACAGTAAATGAGGCAGTGACGGCAGCACCAGAGAATAGCAATTCAAGATATGTTATATACGTGAAGAAAGGAGTTTACAAGGAAACTATTGACATAGGGAAGAAAAAGAAGAACTTAATGCTTGTTGGCGATGGCAAAGACGCTACGATCATTACCGGTAGTTTGAACGTCGTTGATGGATCCACCACCTTCAGATCAGCCACTGTTGGTAATATAATATTAATTTTTCTTTCATTTGTGTCTTTCAGAATTTTTAAAAAAAAACTCATATATTCTAATAGTTTCGTCCAGTCATGGTAGTAAATCTTAAAATATTTCTTTCAAATTATTACATTTTTTTGTATCCGAATAACTTACAAGATCGGTTTGAAACATGTATAGCTGCCAATGGAGACGGGTTTATGGCACAAGACATATGGTTTCAAAACACTGCCGGGCCAGCAAAGCACCAGGCTGTGGCTCTCCGCGTGAGCGCTGATCAAACTGTCATAAATCGTTGCCGCATAGATGCGTACCAAGACACACTCTACACTCATACACTGCGACAATTCTACCGTGACAGCTACATAACTGGTACCGTAGATTTCATCTTCGGGAATTCTGCGGTGGTATTCCAGAACTGCGACATCGTTGCCCGAAATCCTGGAGCTGGGCAAAAGAACATGGTGACGGCTCAAGGACGGGAGGATCAGAACCAGAACACAGCTATTTCGATCCAAAAATGTAAAATAACGGCTAGCTCTGATCTTGCTCCTGTAAAAGGATCAGTGAAGACGTTCCTAGGACGGCCGTGGAAGTTGTACTCAAGAACAGTGATCATGCAGTCTTTTATTGACAACCACATCGACCCGGCCGGTTGGTTCCCATGGGATGGCGAATTTGCGCTCTCCACATTGTATTATGGAGAGTACGCTAATAATGGTCCTGGAGCGGATACGAGTCAGAGAGTGAAGTGGAAGGGATTTAAAGTTATTAGAGACTCGAAGGAGGCCGAACAGTTTACTGTGGCGAAGCTAATTCAAGGAGGATTATGGCTGAAGCCTACTGGAGTTACTTACCAAGAATGGCTTTGATTTGATGTTTTGTTCTTGTACTTTGTAGTGTGTTATGTTCTCTGTTTTAGTTTGATGTCTTTCTCTGTTTTGTATGGACATAACCAATGACATGCTCTGTTTCGTGAAGTTGTTAGGTTAATGTTTAATAATAAATTCCGTGATGTGGCATATAATATTTTGAATGACTTTAACACTGACTAATCTTTTAATTTTTTAGATAATTGATCATACTCTTACTGATCGATCACACAAATCCATATAACGTTTATGTGATCTACGTACTAGATGACTAAAACTTTGAGAGATTTTCATAATTATGAAGACATTATTGACTAAAACTTGGAGAGTATTTTCATAAATATGATGACATTATTTATCAAATACAGTTGTACTTCTCAAAAACAGTATTTATCAATATTAAAGTATACACGTTGGTCATATAGGGGATTCTTGCATACTGAATTGTTTATGTTGATATCTGGGATATATATTTACTTGTTCAAAAATTTATATAATCGGATATCTTATATATTAAAAGAAAAGTACAAAACACATTCATTTTCAAAATGTTTAATTACAAGTCTATCTTTAATGAATCTACATATTTAATTTTTTTGCCATTTAAATTTTTTTAAAATATTTATCTAAATAAAATTTAAATTTACTATAGCAATATGTTAAAAGAAAATAAATAAAAAATAATTTTTAAAATTCGAAATTTTTTAATTAATCTAAAAAAAATATTTTTTTTAAAAAATTATATTTAGATATGTTTACTTAAAAGTTTTGCCATTTAGTTATAAAAAAAACTAAATATAAAATATTCAAATAAAGTTTAAGTTACTATAAAAAACTTTAAATATATTTAGAAAGAAAAATTACTAGAAAAATTAAAAAATGGAAAATATTCGAGTGAAAATGTTACTATAAATAAATAATTTTAAAACTTTGAATAAATTAAGAGAAGAAATTTTATTTAAATTATTAAAAAAAAAGTTAAATTACTCTAAAAATTAAAAATTTTAAACTACTAATAAAAATTAGAGAATCACCAAAGGTAGTTTTTTTATAATTTTGTAGAGATAAAGTTTGCTTATTTTAGTTACTTTAATTTTTTATTAAAAAACTTATATGATACAGAGATTATATATATTTTAACTATTAAAAATATTTTCTTAAATGTCTATTTTCTACAAAAAATATATAAAAAAAATTGTTTTCGAAAAAGTAAATTACTATAACACCTAATAATGTTTTCTTAAATATCTATTTTCTATACAAAAAAATGATACAATATATATGAAAGATTCTTTGATAATTTTGAATTAATTCTAATCCAAAATTATGTTACTATTCAACTTTTTTTATATATTTTATTAAATGATAGAAGTTTCAAAAACATATATTTTCTTGCTAAATTCTTCAAATATTTTGCCTAAATTACATTTTAATGTTATCAGAACGATTCATCAAAAGATACACGTTGTTGGTGTAGCGGAACTGAATTTTTTTGTTCACCAGTGGATTATACGAGTCAAAATTATCGAGAAATTCAAAATATCAAATATGTTTGAAAAGTTTCTTCATCTCATCGTTGAAGATGAAAATGTCTATTCTTACTTTAATTTCTTTCTACAAGATAAATCTTTGTGGTTTAGATTTTAATTCTTAAAATTATGGAGTTATTTATCTATTTTACTTTTTCTTATATTTCAGAATCAAATGATTGATGCTCTAAAAAATGATGCATTCATTGGTCGTTATTGAAGGCACTTGGATAAGCTTAGCAAATTTTATTGTGGTTCATTACCGTTCTATTTTTAATAAATTTATTTAATTAAAAAGATTGCCTTTTAGGTTTCAGAAAAAAACTAAAAAAATATTTGTATAAAAGTTTAATTACTATAAAAAAAATTTTAATTTTGTTGAAATCTTGAACTTTCATTTTCCTTGGTTGAGATAAAGTTTATTATATATATATATATATATATATATTGCTTTTTAAAATATTTTAACTTTATTGTAAGATAATTATATAAGGATTATGAAATTTAAAGAAACTGAAAATTTATATTTCTTCCAAAATATAATAAGAAAATTATAATATTGTGATATAATGTTTTCAAAAAATCATCAGATATATATAATAATAGACAAAATAAAAATTTAAGAACGATTAACTATTGTGTAGAAATAATTGTATTGTATAGTTGTCGTTATTTATAATAGATTTAAAAATGTCATGATAATAACATATAAAAAAATTAAATAAGGATTATACCATATATGAAGAATCTTGAACATCATTTGTTATACTAAAACTAAACAAAACATGCAAAAATTAGAATCAATAAACAATTACTAGATTTCTTAATATTTTATCAATTACGAATGAATAGTCAGTAATAAAACAAATTTGAAAACGTGAGATATCATATTTACTATCCTCAGCAACAAAAATGTCATTATTTCTTATTATTTTTTTAAATGTCATTATTTCTTATTATTTTTTTCCGCACATAGTGCGGAGTAGCTTCCTAGTTGTTAATATTACGAATGATGAATGCTCGCTTTTAGTATGATATGATCGGATGGCTATTTATAATATATGTTATACGGCCCGAGATAATTCAAATGGTCCGACATACTTGCTTATGACTTGAAAGGCCCGAGAATTAATTTTAAGATTATTTTATGATAATTTATTGGGACATTCTTAAAATTAACGTAAAAATTTAAGTTGACAAGAAAAAACGGTGTATCTATTTTCTTTTGGAAACTAATACTTTTTGTATTTTTTTGAAAGAATGTAAAATTTTATTCAATCCAAACAACCTTTGTTTATGTTATATGCAACGTTAGAGAGTTTGAAAACTAGCATTTTCTCTACGTAAGGTGACATTTTGTTGTCTCATCATATGCAAGATTTAGTATGATGATTCTCTTCTTGAATAGTTAATAGTTTTCTCTTATCTTTTTTTTTTTAATAACTAATAGTTTTCTCTTCTTTTTTTTAAAAGAAAAATGATTAGGAAGTTCTGGACCAAATCTCATAATCCCCTAAAACGAGATCCAAACCATGTTAAATTAAGAGGCATTTATTAGTTCAATGATTTGTAAATCCTTATAGAATTTGAAAATATTTATTGAATTTGAATCAATACATATGGATTTTAAAATAACATGTTTTATCCATAAATTTGATTTTTTTTATTTTTCAAATCCATTCAAATCCATTTAAAATACGTTGTGGATTTTAAAATCTAATAATAAATCAATAAACGAATAACAGATGATTTTAATTAGTATTTACAAATGATAGATCCAATAACACATGATTTTACTTGGATTTTTAAATCCATTAAAATCTTTCAAGACTCAGGGGTTAACCACTAGACCAACTCATTATTGATAGTTTTCTCTTCTTTATATTAAGTTATTACATTTTTAAAGACCCTAATTATACGACAAAAAACAATCACAGCTTCTTATGGTGATGGAATCATCGGACGCGATATATGCTTTCGAATTTCAACTTTGACTTCTCCAAAATACCAAACGACTTCGGTTTTAAACGATGAAAATTACTTTACTGACGAACCTAATACCAATATAGCTTGGTGAGCACAGGGAACTATTTTTGCACTGGTCAAAGTTGTGAAAGCTAATTATCATCCTGGAGGAGGAGCAACGTCATACATCACGTTTAAGGCCAACGATGCTTCTTCTCATCTTCAGCCAAAGGCCTATCAAACTAGGATTTATTACCTTCCTATATATGGATATCAGGATCAGATTGGTGCAAGCCTAAACCATGACATAACGTCGGCAGTCTCAGCGAATAAAGTAGCAAAGAGCGTGACTGGTGATATATGCTTGGTTATTATCCCATCAGCTTGGCTCCATAATCAAGTGTATTCAGAGATGGCATAATTTCGGCTTGGGATTTTTATTTCTATACTCTGTTTTAGTTGGATTGTGATTTTCTACAACCTATACCTGCTTGTTATTGAATGATAAATGTGAAAAGAAACACACGCTGATATGTTGATTAAACAGCTTAATTCTAATAGAAAAGGTAGATTTAATTAGAAGGTCAATGTCAGTTTTTTTTGTCAAATGAACAAATACACCTTGAAAGCCCATATATACACTGATGTTGTGGTAGGATTTAAGCAACTTATAAGCTCTTGAGTATGAGATAGTAAAACCCATGATTCATACATTATCCAGTGTCCTTGATTAGTAAATTTTATTTAGTTCATGTATATGAAAGAAATGAAGAGAACCGAAATAATGTTAAATAAGTGAGAGACAATTAGAGAATCGAAATTAATGAAACGTTTCACCGGAGAAAACATTTTTCTAAAAAATAATTAAAAAAAATAAAAATTTACAACATCTTAATCATGGTTACGTGTTAATATTTTCCTAATAAAAATATCTATGAGTACGAGTACGACGTTCTTGTAGTGGTTGTCTTTGTTTAGGTTCTTTAAGTTTTCGTGTACGATGTGCTTCACTAGACTTTGTTTTCTTTAGCATTTTTTCCGTGTATAGTGTGCAAACTTATATATTACAGCTTCCTATAAATTTCATGTCATTAACCTTTTGAAAAAATGAACGAAGGAAATCAAAGTACTTGTAAAACTAGTATCTAGGGAGTCGGGACCTCCACGAACATGAGTTAAATATGTGAATATTGTTTTTAGAAAGGGGCCATATATGGTAGAGGTAAGGTGGCCATTACCATAGAGAAAAATGCAGGGCATGGTGATGTGATGTAATTTGAAGATGCCAAATTGGTCATATTCAACATATATATACAAAGAGGAGTGTATTTTGTGGGTCTGTGGAGTTGGACAGAGCAGCAGAGCGGTAATAATGTTGATGCGGCCATGAATTTGACGTAACGAGAAAAGGGAGAAGAAAATGTGAGGTACTGATTAATTATAGCTATCTGACCATGTAGATATTATTCAAAATATGATCATAGCTATTCTCTTATTGATTTAGAAGGTTTTTTCTCTTTTTTATTCAAAATACGAAATAAATTAATAGGACAACGTTTTGGCAACCTTCAAGGTAACTCAATTGAAAAGAAACAACAATTGAACCAGCTCTATTTCCTTCTAGTACGAGGACTTGATATGGTGGAACGGGGCTCCTTCATGTTCACATGACGAGTATCAGACGCTGTTTACTGTCAAAATACGAAATTTATATTAGTAGGACAACGTCATTTAGAAGCTCTTGCATAACAAACAAAATAACTGAAGAATAATTTACTGTTTCGTAATTTACAGTTAAGGAAATAACGCTAGGTTTAATAGCTCTATTGAGATCCTATGATTAATACGCTTACAAAAGGATGGGGGGACATCGAACCTGTAACATTGCATCTGCCTATGCTCAATGCATGAATCAGAAATAGCTGAGAATTTACATATTATGTTACTTTTTCATAAATCTGACTTTAGACGTGATCAGCATAGTACATCGATATCACATGTTTAAAGGTACAAAAAGAAACAAGAATAGTCTAACCTTATCTTCAAGCAGTACGAAAGCTCATGCAACAACACATGTAATAATTAACAATCATAATTCATCCATGTAATATGACGTTGTTTGGTAAGATATAAAATCTAAAATTATATATGACAGACTTACAAAAATATATAAATATGTCAATCCATTCATTCCTTATTGATTTTGAATTAGACATCCGTGAAACTTACATAATGTTTTAACCAATTTTTTTTTTAAAATTAACATAGTATTAGTTTCTTTGTTTTGTTTTATCATATTAAGCTTTAACAGAAAAAAATCCCTATATACATATATTTTAAACCCATTTGTGGTGGCGCGGTGGTAATGTTTTAAGGTCAAGTGTGCAGGTTCGATACAGCCCGAGTTTGATTATTTTTTCCATGTGAAAATACTTTGCCTAAGCCACGTAATTAATCACCTGAGCTTCAGTCCGAACATTTGACCCTCCTAGTCCAAGATTATTTACTCACACTACAAGAAAACATAGCGTTTTCCGACCACCATTTCCGACCAAGTTTCGAGCAATTTCCGACTAATTTCCGACCATGGAGACGGTGGTCGGAAACTAGTCGGAAAAAGTTTGAAAATTTCCGACGTTTCTTCGAAAAATCGTCGGAAATTTTGGTCGGAAAAAAAAAATTTCCAACCACCGAGACAGTGGTCGGAAACTAGTCGGAAATGTTTGAAAAAATCCGACCACCACAGATTCCTCGAAAAGTCGTCGGAATTTTGGTCGGAATTATGGTCGGAAAAATGGTCGGAATTTTGGTCGGAAAAGTAGGTAAGCACGTGGAAAAGAGGCTACCTAACAATGGTCCGAATTTGGCCGGAAAGCTTTTTCCGACTAATTTCCGACCACAGTGTTGGTCTTAATTTGGTCGGAAAACCTTTTCCGACTAATTTCCGACCATGGTTGTGGTCGGAAAAATTATCTATAAATTCTCCCCGCTCGTTCTTTTCTCTCCACACTTGCTCTTCTATCTTCTCTAATAAAAAAGAAACAAAAAAAAAAAACTTTAAACTTTCTTATAATTTTTGATTTATTTCCTAAAAATTCAAAATGACATCTCATAACATTTATAAAGTTAGAGCGTGGATGTATCAACGTTTGGACGAAGAAACAGGAGATATTCGGCGTGAATACAAAGAAGGATTATCAGAGTTCATGCAGTTCACATCGAATCAAGAAATGACTCGTACGAAAGGTATTATGTGTTTTCCTTGTATTAAATGTCAAAATAATCGTTTCTTATACAAAGAAAGAGTTTGGAATCACTTACTTTGGGGAGGTTTTACACCGGGATACTATGTTTGGTTTTCACATGGAGAGGATTTAAGATCTGGGCCTAGTTGTGTAGATAGAAGGCGTGAACACGTAAGACCAGAATCAGATAATATTAGAGATTATGGTAGTAGTACCAATATAGAAGAAAATGTCGTAGAGTGAATTGGTAGAGAAGAAGTCGTTCATGAAACTATGTCGAATTCCAATGTTGAGGAGGAACCCAATTTAGAAGCCAAGAGATTTTTTGAAATGTTAGATGCTGCAAATAATCCGATATATCCTGGTTACAAAGTGGGGCATTCTCCGTTATCAGCTGCAACGAGGATGATGAATATAAAGACGGATTATAATTTAAGTGAGGATTGCGTCGATGCATGGGCTGATTTTTTCAAAGATTATCTACCGGAAGATAATTTAGCACCAGCTTCATACTACGCAATTCAGAAATTGGTTTCAGGTCTTGGATTGCCATATCAAATGATTGATGTGTGTCGGGAGAATTGCATGATATTCTGGAGAGAAACTGCCAATTTGATTCATTGCAGCTTTTGTGGGAAGGAACGATTTCAAGTTTCGAGTGGAAGAACAAAAATTCCGTTCAAGCGTATGTGGTATTTGCCTTTATCTGATAGGCTTAAGAGGTTATATCAGTCAGAAAGGACAGCTGCATCGATGAGATGGCATGCAGAACATGCCTTCAACGGGGAAATTTCACATCCTTCTGATGCTGGAGCTTGGAAGCATTTTACTTCTTTGTATCCAGATTTTGCGAGTGAAACAAGAAATGTATATTTGGGTTTATGTACTGATGGTTTTAATCCGTTTGGGAAGTCAGGGAGGAAATATTCGTTGTGGCCAGTTATTGTCACTCCATACAATCTTCCACCAGCATTGTGTATGAAGCGAGAATTCCTATTCCTTTCTATTTTGGTCCCTGGACCTAATCATCCTCGACGATCTCTTGACGTCTTCTTACAGCCACTTATTGCAGAGCTACAAATGTTATGGTCTGAAGGAGTTACTGTATATGATGTCTCAAGCAGAAATAATTTCAAGATGCGGGCTGTATTGTTGTGGACTATTAGTGATTTTCCTGCATATGGAATGTTGTCTGGTTGGACAACCCACGAAAGATTATCATGTCCATATTGTCATGATAGTACAGATGCATTCCATTTGAAGCATGGTCGGAAGATGAGTTGGTTCGATTGTCATCGTCGTTTTTTGAGACGCAATCACCCCTACAGAAGAAGTAAGACATTATTCAAGAAAAATAGGGTTGTACGTGATGCCCCACCTGTAGTGTATGACGGAGAATCGATTTTGCATCAATTCCGAGATTTTGATGTCGAACGTACTACAATTTGTGGGGAAAATGGTCATGATCAGATCGATGGATATGGCGAGTATCATAATTGGCATAAACGAAGTATTTTCTGGGATTTACCTTACTGGAAAGATCTTCTACTTCGACACAATCTTGACGTCATGCATATTGAGAAGAACGTATTTGACAATATCATCAACACTATTTTAAATGTCCAAGGGAAGACTAAAGATAATGTCAAGGCACGCATGGATTTGCCTGACATCTGTGATCGTGAGGATTTACATCTGGTTGCAGACGGTATTGGACCTATTCCTATTTGGCGATTAGATGCTACGAAGAAGACAACCTTTTTCCAATGGATTCTCAACTCTGTAAAGTTTCCTCATGGATATGCTGCAAATCTAGCATATTGTGTTGATGATCATAGCGGACGTCTAGCCGGGATGAAGAGTCATGATTGTCATGTATTCATGCAACGTTTACTTCTATTTGCTTTTGCTCATCTTTTACCTTCCATTGTCCACGAAGCGGTTGCAAGTACGATTTGTCTAATTTTGATTTGGTCAGTGTTTCTATATTTAATTATGGTTTAATATATTATATAGTACTTTCGTTTGAATACTTCTAATGTTCACAGGTATAGAGGCATTTTTTCGGGATTTATGTTCTCGCTCTCTGACAATGTCAGGAATACATACACTTGATGCCAATATTCCGGTGATTTTATGCAATTTAGAGAAACTATTTCTCCCGGCATTTTTTGATGTAATGGAGCATCTTCCTATTCACTTACCTCGTGAAGCTGCACTAGGTGGTCCCGTTCAATATAGGTGGATGTATCCTTTTGAGCGATTCATGTTTCATTTGAAGAAGAAAGTCAAGAATTTGAGTAAAGTTGAAGGGTCGATAGTGGCTCAAAGCATAAACGAGGAGACATCTTATTTCTCTTCATACTACTTTGCTCCTGAAGTTCAAACAAAATCAAGGAAACCAAGCAGATATGATGACGGTGGAGTACGACCAATGTATCATACGTATGTACCCGAAATATTTTCTCAAATTGGTCGGCTAAGTGGGAAGCGAAGAGAAGTTTGGCTTACAGACCAAGAATTTAATCATCTACATACGTACATTCTAAGGAATTGTGAAGATATACAGCCGTCTGAAACGTAAGTTACAAGATTGTTATGAATAAATCAAGATTGTTATGAATAAATACACATATATTTTTGTACATTACTAACTTCATATGTTTATTCTTGTAGTGTCTTCAGTAATCAAGTGATGGATGCATACCCAAATTTTTCGGAAACAGAGTTAGAAAACATGAAGCAGATTCAATTTGCAAATTGGTTAAAATTCTATGTAAGTGTATTGTATTATAACCTTATTCTTTATTAAATAATAAGCATATTATGGATTTTTGTTCTTATTTATTAGATTCAATCCGCGAATAGTAGAGGTGACAGTTATCCGACTTGGTTGGAAGAGATTGTTGGAGGTCCATTATCTAGAGTTATGTCTTCTCCGATTTATTTGATTTGTAATTTTTATTTAAAAAAAAAAAACAATTTATGTAATCTTTAGTTTTATTTATGTAATTTTTTGTTTTTCTAATGTTATTTTTAGTATTTAATTTTTAACTTTTAGTTTTATTAAAATATAAATTTCTATTTTTTTTTTTTTTAAATAATATGGTCGGAAATGTGGTCGGAAATTTCCGACCAATTTTCCGACCACCGTATATTTTTTTATTAATAAATATAATAAATTTCCGACCACCGGCGAGTTTCCGACGACTTTTTCCGACGATTTTCTGGCGAAGTTCGCCTGGTCGGAAACTAGTCGGAAATATAGTCGAAAATTTTTCAACTAGATTCCGATGAACTTTCTGACCAATTTTCCGACTACTCATTTGGTCAGAAATTACCGACTACTTTTCCGATCAGAACTCTTTTCCGACCAAGCTTTTCCAACTACTTTAGATTAGTCGGAATCTCGCCGGAAAAGCCTATTACCGACCAATTTCCGACTAATACGGTGGTCGGAAATGGTTGTGCATTCTTGTAGTGTCACTTCTATAATAAGTGAGAATCTTATAAGATAAAACGCCGATATTAAATCTCTCTCTCTCTCTCTAGTTATAATAAATGAAAATGAGTCGATTCCATGGAGGAAAAACCTAATATGTATTTATCTCATTAATAAAGTTATATATTCTAAAAATCAAGATGACTAGAGAACAAATGCAACAACGTGTTAAACATGTATAGACTCAAAAGGATGCGTAACAAAAACAAACCATACTCGTTCAGACTATAAAAAGAACACATCAACACAAATGTTTCCTTAAGAAAATCTCAAATAATACCAGCTGTCTTCCGAAAAACAGAGAAATATGTCGTCCACTAAAATCCAGGTACGAGGGCAGCTACATCCTAGGATTCCGGCAAGAAACCACCGTATGATACACCCGGTTGTTTGCGGAGTTTCCACAAAACGTCACCACCGTGAAAGCAATGTAGTCAGCCGTAAGAGTGGTCCATTGTCGGGTTCTGTCCCAACAAGAACCGATAAGAGCCAGTTTCTTTGTGACGACGTTAAGGGTAAATTCGGGAGGTTCGGCGGGAAGTTTGTACCAGAGACATTGATATCTCGCGTGAGAGATCTTGAAGACGAATTTAACTGTCTTTTGAGCGATCACGAATTTCAGGTTGGCTTTTTTCATATATTAAGCTTACTGCGTACAAATTGCACACTTAAAATTCCTCCGTACATATATTTTTTGTTTGGAATTAACATTTTTATAAGCGGATTAATGGTAAAAATAAAATGAATAGGATTTTTTTTTTTTTTTTTAAACTTTTAGGTTACAAATATAAGGATCAGTTTATGTAACCTAAAATATTATCATAGAAGAATAACTTATAGATTGGAACCTGGCACGTTGACTAAAAAAAAGGATCGGAGACCTTGGCACTGATTAGTATGGTCCTGATTGAAACAAACATACCACAATGTCTTTAACAAAATGGATATTTCAAAATCGTACGGACAGACGCATGTAAAGCAAAAATAATTTAAAGATGATACGTAAGCTAAAGAGAGAGCTTTTTTAATTAAAACATGATAATTGATATATAGTGCTTTTATGTTTATTTACATTTAGGAGGAGCTTCACACAGCGTTAAGAGACTACGTAGGAAGAGAAACGCCTCTCTACTTCGCCGGACGTCTAACCGAACACTACAAGAACATATCTCGAACCATCGGAGGTGGGCCAGAGATTTACCTGAAACGGGAAGATCTTAGCCACGGTGGATCTCACAAAATCAATAATGCGCTCGCTCAGACCATGATTGCCCGACGGCTTGGTTGCAGCCATGTGGTGGCGGCCACAGGATCCGGACAACATGGAGTCGCCACGGCGGCTGCATGTGCAAAGCTCTCCTTGGAGTGTACTGTTTTCATGGGAACTACTGATATCGAAAAACAATACTCTAATGTACTTTCCATGAAACTGCTTGGTGCTCAGGTAACTTGCCAATACTATTTATACATTATAACGTAACCTAACCGGATCCATTTTGCAGCATGAATTTATAAAACTGATCTTAATTAATAGGTGATATCAGTGGAAGAAACATTCAAAGATGCAAGTTCAGAGGCGATTCGACATTGGGTCGAAAACCTAGATTCCACATACCACTTATTGGGAACGGTCGTAGGACCGCACCCATGTCCGATAATGGTACGTGAGTTTCAATCCGTGATCGGGAAAGAGACAAGAAGGCAAGCCAATCAACTATGGGGTGGTAAACCTGATGTCTTAGTGGCTTGCGTTGGAAGTGGCTCAAATGCATTGGGTTTGTTCCATGAGTTTATTGGAGATGAGGATGTGCGGTTAGTCGGTGTTGAGGCCGCAGGGCTCGGTCTGGATTCTGGGAAACATTCAGCTACTTTGGCCGTTGGAGATGTTGGTGTGTACCATGGTTCCATGAGCTATTTATTGCAAGATGATCAAGGACAGATACTCAAACCACACTCCATAGGAATAGGGTAAGTGTGAGAGTTATAATCTCAACAAATTTGGTTGCCTGTTTTTTTTTTTTTTTTCCCTCTTTCAAAGAATTCAGACAATCTCTGAGTTAATCGTCTCGGTTTAGTGATAACCAAGTTCAAAAATTAATTTAAAAAAAAAACTTTTTGAACTAGTCTAAGTATATATTATAATTATATTTGCGTGACATATAGATAGAAATTTTATAATTGATTATAACCTGAATTTAATGTTTTGATGCGCAGTTAATATCTGAAGTCTAATTTCTATATTAGGATTTTTACAATTTAAAAAGTTACTTTGCACGTCTTTTTATCGAAACAAACAAAAGTTTTTACGTTAACCTCGAATTGGCTATGAACCGGTCTATTCTACCGAAATTTTTCTTGGCCGGATCAAATTCTAAACTCAGAATAGTTTGCGGTTGGATATATATTGATTTCGAAAACTATGTAAAAAGAAGCAAAGACGTTATATTGACGTAAAAAGCCTCACATTTGGTCGTAGGTTAGAGTATCCTGGAGTTGGACCGGAGATTAGCTTCCTGAAAGAAACCGGAAGAGCTGAGTTCTACACAGCAACAGACCAAGAAGCCATTCAAGGTACCTCTAAAGTTACTTAACTTATTACTAATCTAAAAACACAAAATTAATGTTAATGTTATGTATTGTCGATTGCAGCGTGCATGCGATTGAGTAGATTGGAGGGAATAATACCAGCACTGGAAGCGTCTCACGCGCTCGCGTTCCTCGACAAACTCATTCCAACTCTGCGCGATGGAGCTAAGGTGATCGTGAATTGTAGTGGCCGAGGCGACAAAGATCTTGACACTCTCATCCAACGAGGCATACCCTCTCCTCTTTGTTGACCCACCAAGATACCATATTACACTTAACGCTTTCATAAATAGTATAGCCGCGCGTATAGGTACAATGACAACCCATCACTATAGATCGATGAAATACTATTACATCAGCTTTATCTAATATTTCGATGTACTATTTACCTTAAATATCTCAACTCCCTGTTAATTTCTTATAATTATAAGATGTGTTGGAGTTTGAATTAGTCCTTAGTCTTTATGAATAATCTCCTGTCTTGTAGGAGTAAACTAGTTGGTCTATTATTTCCGTTCTGTTTCCTAATTTTCAGCTAGCACGTTGTAGAAGACTGTGTCTTCATCTTCTTGGCTATTTAAGCCTTGTTTGCCTTGCATAATAAAATCATCGAAGTACTTTTACTTCTGTTTGAGTATTGAGTAAGCTATTGAGAACAACAAATCTGGTATCAGAGCAAACTCGAGGGTGAGTGAAAACACGAGTGAGTGAAAATGATATATCATGGTTTTTACCCGTTTTTAACCATGATATAAGTCCTTTTTGTTGAGTCTTTCCTTTAGTTTTAGAGTCTTTCAGGTTCTTTTCAAGCTACAAGCGCATATGGAGCTAATTGGAGGATTTGGAAGCTTTTGAAGCAATCTGGAGTTGAAGCCGTTCGAGAACAAGCTCAGCATCGATCGACACTGAGGAGCATCGATCGACACCATTCGTTTGGAAGAACCACGACCAAAGAACCTGGCATCGATCGATACCACTTACAACATCGGTCGATGCCAGCGACCAGAACGCGAGACAAAACCCAAGATTATCCAGAAGTTTTCCTTATTTTGAAGATAACTCCAAAACGTTTTGATTAGCTATTTAATTAGGTTTTACAGCCTCCAGAAGAAGACCTTGTGATTTCTGGAGATAGAGTTTTCTGCAATTGAGTCTTTTGGAGAAGAACTCTTGAACTCTTTGTATTCTACTCTATTTCATTGTTTTATATGATATCTATTCTATTCATGATGTTTATTGCTTTCACCATGTCTGAGTAATTCCCTGTTAGGATTAGGGTTTCTTAAAGGTATTTGATGAATTATTAGATCTCGATTAATTGTAAGGGAGTAATCTATAGAGCTTTTCACCTAGACTTGAGATTAATGCTTATTCTAGCCTCGCGAACTAGAATCTAATGTTAGGTTGTTTGATTGGCACGAAAGTGTGATTGAGTGCCTGATCTAGTGTTGGTGAGCAAAAGCCCTATTCGCAAAAAAATTTGGTTTAGGGATTTTGTGAACAATTGAACTTGAACTTAATGCTTGTTTAAATTCATAGAATTTGCAAAGAATTAAGAATTCTAGGTTTAGGCATAGATAGTTTTCGCAATGACAGTTGTTTACTTTACATATTGATTCAAGTTTGAAAGCGGAGCTTAATTTATTCCTGACAATTGATTTGATTTGATAATTCTGATTTGCCTGCAAGTTTCCCTAAGCCTAGCGTTTTCCTCCACTGATTTACTTCCTTGATTTATTTGTTTTGTTATTCTTAATTACATCTATTCTGCTTAGCTTAATTCATATTTCTGAATTTATTGAGTGTCATCTTGAGTCTTTGTAGTTCGACCCCTAAAATACTGTAGCGACTGCTTAGATACTTTTAGGGTATTAGTTTTGAGCATATCAGAAAACACGGGTGAGTGAAATGGCAGAGTCGAGTAATTTTGCACAGCCAAGCATTCCCAAATTCGATGGGGACTATGATCATTGGAGCCTTTTTTATGGAGAATATATTGAGATCGAAAGAGTATTGGGGTGTGGTAAAAGATGGGTTCGTCGAAGCAACAAGTGGACTGACGTTGTCTGACGCACAGGAGAAGACTCTCAATGAAGCAAGACTGAAGGATCTTAAAGCAAAGAACTACCTCTTCAGTGCAATCGACAAAACCATTCTTAAAACGATTACACTGAAAGAGACCTCCAAGCAACTATGGGATTCAATGAAAATCAAATATCAAGGGAACCCAAGAGTGCAACGAGCACAACTGCAGACATTGCGGAGAAACTTTGAGATACTTGATATGAAGAGTGGCGAGTCTGTTACAGACTATTTTGCTAGAGTGATGGTGGTTGCTAATGATATGAGGAACTACGGTGAAGACATGCCAGATGTGAAGATCGTCGAAAAAATCTTACGCACCTTAACAGAGAACTTCAATTATATTGTATGTTCGATTGAGGAGTCCAAAGACATTGACCGTCTCTCCGTTGATGAGTTACAGAGCTCGCTACTGGTGCATGAGCAAAAGATTAAGAAGCTCAGCTATAGTGGAGAAGATCATGTGTTGAAAGTCACATATGATGATCGAGGTGGAAGAGGCAGAGGAATGACAGGACGAGGAAGAGGAGGAGGCAGAGGAAGGTTTTTTAACAAAGCAAAAATAGAGTGTTTTCGATGTCATCAATTTGGACATTTTCAATTTGAATGTCCAGACGGAGAACGAGGTGATCGAAAAGCAAATTATGCTGAGGTAGATGAAGATGAAGCGATTGTGCTCATGGCTGTTATAGACGAAAATTCTGAAGAGAAGGAAGAATTTTGGTTCCTGGATTCGGGTTGCAGCAAACATATGTGTGGAAACAAGCGATAGTTCTCATCTCTAGATGAAAATTTTCATCACTTCGAGAAGGTAGGGGACAATTCCAAATTGAAAGTGACGAGAAAAGGGAACGTAAGTCTAAAAGTAAGTGGGCGGATGCAGAGTATTACAGATGTTTACTATGTTCCTGACTTGAAAAGCAATCTCCTAAGTATAGGACAACTGTAAGAAACAAGAGTTGAAGTTTTCATAAAAAATGGAGTATTTAGGTTGTTTCATCCAAAGTGGGGGCTGCTAATGCAAACAGAGATGACAACAAACAGATTGTTCAAAATCCTGTCAAATCCGGGAGTTGTCAAGTGCTTACAAACCACAGCTGTTGATGAGCTTCAACTTTGGCACCAAAGGTACGGACACTTGAACTATAAGGGATTAAGAATCTTGAAGTATCGGAACATGGTGCAAGGAATCCCACAGTTGAAGAACTCACTGTGTGTGGTAGTTGTTTGATTGGAAAACAACATCGGGGAGTCATTCCAAAGAAAATCCTATGGCGCTCATCTAGAAGGCTGCAGCTGGTGCATTCAGATCTTTGCAGTCCAATAACTCCAGTTTCAACCAGTGATAAGAAATACATTCTTACTTTCATTGAAGATTACTCGAGAAAGGTATGAATCTATTTTCAGTCAAACAAGTCTGATACTTTCATCTTCTTCAAGAAATTTAAGAGTCTAGTGGAGAGAGAGACTAGAGAAGCATTGGTATGCTTAAGGACTGACAGAGGAGGTGAATTTACATCAAATGAGTTCAAGTTGTTTTGTGAGGAGACGGGTATAAGCAGACAGCTCACAACAGCATTTACGCCTCAACAAAATGGAGTCGCTGAGCGTAAGAATCGAACAATTATGAATATGGTGCAAAGCATTCTCAATGATAAGGGAGTACCAAAAAGGTTTTGGCCAAATGCAGCAAAATGGGCAGTTCATGTGCTTAATCGCAGTCCAACGTCTATTATAACCGACAAAACACCGGAAGAGATGTGGAGCGGAGTGAGACCAGTCGTTGATTACTTCAGAGTGTTTGGTTGTCTAGCTCACGTACATGTTCCAGATCAGAGGAGAAAAAAATTGGATGATAAGAGCATTACGTGTGTCTTGATTGGAGTAAGTAATGAATCAAAAGCTTACAAGTGTTTCAATCCTATTACGCAACAAGTTGTAACAAGTCGTGATGTGATATTTGAGGAAGACAAAGGCTGGAATTGGGATAAGGAAACCGGAGAATCAAGTAACGAACAGTTGATATGGGAAGAAGAAGTTGAGTGTGATATTCAGAATGATGCTATAGAAGCACCACAAAATGTTTAAGCTGTGGCGGTACCAGACGAAGTTCAAAGAGTTGATGAGGTGCCAGAAGGGGTTCCACGAGTTCGCAGACCACTGCATATCTCCAAGATTATGAAAATGGGGAAGAACAGTCGGATGACGAAGAAACCAACAATTTGGCAATGTTTGTTTCTCTAGAAGATCCAGCTACTTTTGAAGAAGCCAGTGAAGATAACAAATGGAATAAGGCAATGGAGGTTGAACTGGAAGAAATAGAGAAAAATAACACGTGGGATCTCACATATCTACCTAAAGGAGCAAATAAAATTGGTGTGAAGTGGGTGTACAATATAAAACTGAACGAAAAAGGTGAAGTAGACAAGTATAAGGCGAGGCTCGTCGCCAAAGGTTATGCACAACGACATGGAGTGGGTTATAACGAGGTGTTCGCACCAGTGGCAAGGTGGGACACAGTACGTATACTTTTAGCTTTGGCTGCTCAGAACAGTTGGTGTGTCTATCAACTGGATGTAAAAGGTGCATTTTACATGGGGAGTTATCAGAAAACGTTTATGTTGAACAGCCACAAGGATATGTTCGAGAAGGAGAAGAAGATAAAGTATATAAACTGAGGAAGGCCCTATATGGGTTGAAACAGGCGCCACGTGCCTGGTACAGTAGAATTGCTGCATACTTCACAAAAGAAGGCTTCCAGAAGTGCGAATACGAGCACACCTTGTTCGTCAAAATTGAAGGTACCAAGATTCTTATTGTCAGCTTATATGTAGATGACTTGATCTTTACCGAAAACGACGATATTATGCTCGGAAAATTCAAGTCATCTATGAAGAAAGAATTTGGGAAAGATGAAGTATTTTCTCGGGGTTGAAGTAGTACAAGATGCAGAAGGGATCTTCATTACTCAGAAAAAGTATGCTGGAAAGATTCTAGAAAGGTTAAATTTGATGTGCAGAAATGCCGTGAAGAATCCAATCGTGCCAGGCTCAAAACTCTCAAAAGATTTGCAAGGAAATAAGGTGTATCCAACGTTGTATCAACAATTAGTTGGAAGCTTGATGTATATTACATCTACTAGACCAGATTTGATGTATGCAGTGTGCTTACTTAGCAGATACATGCCAGCTCTTACGGAACAACACATGGGAGCGGCAAAGAGAGTGCTTCGTTATCTTAAAGGTACAATATCTTTTGGTCTGTTTTACAAAAAGGGAGATGTTGGGGAGTTAATTGCATATACGGACAGTGATTATGCTGGGGATTTAGATGATAGAAGAAGCACGAGTGGGTATGCATTTTTCTTGAGTGGAGGAGATGTGTCCTAGGCATCTAAAAAGCAACCGGTTGTCACATTGTCCACAACTGAAGTTGAGTTCGTTGCAACAACCTTTTGTGCCTGTCAATGTGTCTGGATGAGAAGAATCTTGGAGAAATTTGGATTGGAACAGGTGAGAAGTACCACAATCATGTGTGACAACAGTTCAACAATCAAACTGTCAAAGAATCTTGTACTTCATGGTCGGAGCAAACACATTGATGTCAGGTTTCATTTTCTAAGGGATCTTACAAAGGATGGAGTTATCAACCTTGTTCACTGTGGAACGGGAGATCAGATTGCAGACATTATGACCAAGCCATTAAGGCTTGAAGTCTTCACAAAGATGCGGGAGAAGCTTGGAGTTTGTGAACGAAGAGTAAACTGAGTGTTGCCACATTCAGTTTAGGAGAGGCATTGTTGGAGTTTGAATTAGTCCTTAGTCTTTATGAATAATCTTGTACTGTCTTGTAGGAGTCAACTAGTTGGTCTATTATTTCTGTTTCCTAATTTTCAGCTAGCACGTTGTAGAAGACTGTGTCTTCATCTTCTTGGCTATTTAAGCCTGGTTTGCCTTGCATAATAAAATCATCGAAGTACTTTCACTTCTGTTTGAGTATTGAGTAAGCTATCGAGAACAACAAGATGTAATATAATTAATACGATCCATAGCTACAATTTTATATTCCAATGAAAACGGGCAAAGATCAAACCATGAGTCATTTTGAAAGCGAAATTTTCAGCTTTTAAATTTCCACATACGTAGTGAACCTAACTTTTAGCGGTCCAAAATTTACCAAAATACAATTTTTTCTTTAATTAAAATGTTACGTTATCAAGTCAAATGTAAAAACACCACACACATCACCAAACTTATTACAAAAACTATGTAGAATGGTTTATCTATTATTCAATTATCTCTTTTTCATTTTTTTACACTCCACATCATAGTCTTCCACCTAATAATTCAACATCTACTTTATTTTTATACTCTACAATAGTTTAATTTAATAAAATTCTACATTATATCCCACCAATTTTATTTTATATATTTATTTTCATTTATATTTGTGTTTTCGTAATTACATATTAATAACAATTATCGAATGTGATTAACTTCAAATCATTAGGAGTTAAATAATTTTTGTTTTCTTTCGTATTTTATATATTCAATTAAATCTATTTTTTCAAGTAATGAAGAAGAGAAATAAGCATACTCATTATTAAAACAAATAAACCTACGAAAAACTTAAAATGCAATACAATACATTATTAACCATACGACACAACTAATAAAGCACACATAACTCAATTTGTTGGGTGAAGTAGTTGTCACTGTTTGAAATAGGTCATCAACTATCCAAAAGAAAACATGTTTTCGCATCCGAAAAAGCTGACGAAACATTGAATCATCATATGTTGGTTGCTCGGTAAAGTAAATGTCTATCAGTCTTTTGTTTACTGCTAGTTAAAAGAATTTTGGGTGTTAAAAAGGTTATTGTTAGGACTATATCAGAAAATAGATGGTTTTTTCTGAGTCTAAATCAAATGAGACAAGTCTCTATTTATTAAAAAAAATGATGAATTTTGATGTAAAATTTTAAAATATTTTTTAAAATTAGTTATAAAATAATTGATCTCAAATAACTTAAGAGGAAAAAAATCTGAAATCTCAACGGCTAATAACATATCAACATGTGTCTCAATCTATATTTCAATTTGGATGAAAAATGTGCCATGTGTCATCGATTAATTCACCTCACTTTCAATTACCTTTTCAACCAGACATTGTGTGAATTCATCTGTTTAATCTTTTTTCATTTTTTTTTTTAATTAGCTCATAGTAAATTGTTTAAGGCTCCGAATGATAACGTGCAGAACAATTGTGGAAGAAGTGTGGTACGATTTAAATAGTAACAAAACGCATAGATATATGTATATTTACATATTTTTGTTATTGTTGGAACCGTCCCGATGGTAACCTTTCATAACCTAAGTTACACACATCTTCATAACTCGGTATTTATGCATACTTTATTACATAAGAATTCGTAATTCTTAATAATACAAGACTTGAAGTATATAAACCACGTGAATGAGTGCATACCAAAATCATCAATGTTGAGTCACAGACGCTACTTGATGAAGTCTTTATTGAAGCCAACTTAGTTGCATTATTAGCCTACAAGCCTTGAACCAAAGAGAGAGAAGAGTAGAACAATGGGAGTCTGCAACCAGACTGCATCAGGATCTCTGGCTAACCTTGCCTCCTGTCAGCTTTGCCGACTCAAACAAGATGTGATTGATGAGTCCCCGAGCAGCACTGCCAAATACTAATATCAGAAAATTTTGAGTCATTCCAAACTTTTCAAATAGATGTATTCTTTACAGGAAATTTCGGAGTAAGGATGGTTTAATTGGAGCTCTAGAGATAAGAGTGGTGCAACCTGGAACATTCGATTCTCTCATGAACTTTTTCATCTCTGAGGGTGCCTCTTTAGTTCAATACAAAACCCCTATACGCATGAGATGTAGCCATGCCTTAGCCATTCTTGAAGATAAGGTTCTCGCAAGGTTCTTCAGCGCCAAACCCCCACCATTCTGATAGAGCTTCTCAGCTTTGACGACTTCATATTATGTATGCTTTGAAATAAAAGTTTGCGGAAACAGACAAGACATTGCAGTTGTGTGTGTGAAATTATTTTCTTATTCTCTTTCTTTCTGTGATATATGATCTATTTGAAAAATTATTAATTTCAAATTTCAGCCATTTTATCAAATCATCAAGTTTGTTTATTTATTTATTTTTTTTATTTTTTTGTCACGATCATCAAGTTTGTTAACTAAGCCAAATCAAACACGATTTTAGTTAATTTGGATAATTTTTTCAAACATATTTAAATTTTATTAAGTAATTAAATTTAACTAAAAAAAATATTATTAAATTGTTAAGATAGTATGAGGGTATCTTAAGTGATACATATGGCCTAACATTAGACTTATTATTATTATTATTAAATACTTATAATATAGACATCGAGATTGACAAACTATACAGCTGTAGTGATCAATTAGTTATATAGTTTTCTTGCTACACATATAGAAACCAAATGTGCAATTATTGATTTTAGGCGACTTGAAGAACCAAATATGAGTCTAAGCTCTAATCTTCACGAAAGTGTGGACGAGAAGGTTTTGGAGGAATTAACATCGAATGTGAAGCAAATACAAGACGATTTATTAGAAGAGATGCTTACACTTAACGCAAACACTGAATACCTCCAGAGATTCCTCCATGGGAGCTCTGATAAGGAGCTTTTCAAGAAAAATGTACCAATTGTAACATACAAGGATGTGGAGCCTTATATCGAGCGCGTCGCGAATGGAGAGCCTTCAGATGTCATATCGGCCGAACCCATAACTAGATTCACCTTTAGGTATAAGTTTTTTGGTTATCCTTTTATTTTCTCCTTTTCTAGAATTTAGTTTTATCATATGATTAATGGATATATCAACTAGTTTATTAGACTCAATCTAATGTTCTACGGTTGTTAAACTTGTGGGTGTAGTTCTGGAACTTCAGGAGGAAAACGGAAGTTATTGCCTTTCAGCGTGAAGTACTTGGAGAGTTTCAAATTCTTTAGTAAAGTACGCTCCTTCGTTTTATGCAGGTACAATGATTAAACCTTCATTCTTTTTATAGGAGGACATGTAGTCTAGTGGAACATGTAGTTTAGTGTTTTGTATTAGTGTCATCACCCCAGTTCAAATCTAAGAGAATAAATGTTTGTACTAGTGTCATCATTGTTGACAAAAAGAAATTTGAACTTACTCACGTAGAAGACTGTAAATGTAACTTTCATCACAAACATGCAATTTTCGGTCTATAGGCACATCGATGGTGCCGAACAAGGAAAGAAGATCAGATTTGCTTTCATTAAACCGGAAACTACAACTCCTTCGGGTCTTCCAGCTGCGCCTGCGAGTACAAACGTCTTAAAAACCGCTTACTTTAGGATCCTGGCGTCAAAATTTAACACAAGTCCCAAAGAAATTACATTTTGTGGAGACAGTAAGCAGAGCATGTATTGTCATCTTCTCTGTGGACTTGTCCAGAGAGAAGAGGTTGTGGTTGTGAGTGCTGTTTTTGCTTCTACTTTGATTCGAGCAATCAATTTTCTTGAAGAGTTTTGGAAGGAGTTGTGCAGTAATATCCGAATGGGTCACGTGAGCGAGTGGATTGAAGACATTAGTTGCAGAAACTGCGTGTCTGAGATCCTTGGAGGACCTAATCCTGAGTTAGCAGACTTGATAGAAAAAGAATGCAACCAAATCTCATGGGAAGGTATAATTAGTAGACTTTGGCCAAAAACCAAATTTGTTGAATGTATAGTTACAGGTCAGATGACTCAATACGTTTCAACATTGGAGTTCTACTCCAACAAGTTGCCTATCATTTCCATGAATTATCTTGCTTCTGAAGCCGTATTTGGGATCAATATGAATCCTCTATGCAAACCTCAAGATGTGTCTTACACATTTATGCCCAACATGGCATACTTTGAGTTCTTACTTGTTGATGAAGTAAACGAGGTCAAAATTGTTGATCTTGTAGACGTGAAATTAGGGTGCTATTACGAGACCTTGGTCACAAGTTATACCGGTGAGTTATATATATCCATGCATGTAGTCTATGAAAAATCATGAGTAACCAAATTCCAATCTATATTAACTTTATTCTACTTTTCTTGCTAGGTTTATACAGATATCGAATGGGAGATATTCTACAAGTGACTGGATTCTACAACAATGCACCTCAATTTAGATTCGTACGTAGAAAAGATGTGGCTCTAAGCGTTGATGTGGAGACAACTACCGAGGAAGAGCTTATAAAGGCAGTGACAAATGCAAGGATGGTTCTTGAATCTTCGGATTTAATGTTGACAAATTTTACATGGTATGCAGATATCTCTACTGTTCCAGGCCATTACGTTGTTTACTGGGAACTCAAAGCGAAAAACAAAAAGACAATCCTTGAGCTCGATGAAAAGCTATTAATGGAGTGTTGCTATGTACTGGAAGAAACATTTGGCTTTCTTTACAGGAAATTTCGGAGTAAGGATGGTTTAATTGGAGCTCTAGAGATAAGAGTGGTGCAACCTGGAACATTCGATTCTCTCATGAACTTTTTCATCTCTGAGGGTGCCTCTTTAGTTCAATACAAAACCCCTATATGCATGAGATCTAGCCATGCCTTAGCCATTCTTGAAGATAAGGTTCTCGCTTGGTTCTTCAGCGCCAAACCCCCACCATTCTGATAGAGCTTCTCAGCTTTGACGACTTCATATTATGTATGCTTTGAAATAAAACAAGACATTGCAGTTGTGTGTGTGTGAAATTATTTTCTTATTCTCTTTCTTTCTGTAATATATGATCTCGCGCAGCTGTATGTATGCGCATGTGTGAAACATCATCTTTTTGCAAACATCATCGACGAACAAGTCGTACATCTGATCTAACCAATAATCACAAGGTTTTATAGGTATAGTGGGGACAAAGAAAACTGACTCATCTTTAAGCTTCTGAATCTTCTCAGGATCTGTCTCATTCATGTGTTTCTTAAATTGTTGCCTCACCATACCAACCACTAGCTCAGTGTTGTGTTGCTGCAAGACAAACGAAACAGAACAAAGTTCACTTCCTATATCTCCTTCACTACAGGATATCTAATCCTATCAGAAAAGCACAAATCTCTTTCTTGTGGAATCAAAACACATCTGGTGATATGATATCAATCTCAACCAATTGTGGCTGCATCATATTAAATATCTATACAAATCTTCAGGCTTCAATCAAACTGTATTCTCGTATAACGACCTCAAGTGGGTCAAGAAAATCGTTTCTAAAAAGTATCAATAAACGTGAGTTCTTGGGCATAGCCTCAAAGACAGAGTATCCCGACTCTAAATGAAAAAAACTCACTACATTCTGCTCTGAGTTACTAGGAGACTAAAAAGACAAAACATGAAAAGGTAAAGAACAGTGATATATTTCAATCGGCATCTATATTAACTCGATTTACTTTCAAAACGCTAAAAATGAAATCATTTTATCCAAGCATTATACTACCAAAAAAAATGGCAATCAAACCAAGCACCATCCCACTGAAAGCAGCAGAGTGTCTGAGTCTGACAAAGCAGGTTCATATTCAAAGCTCAGAGAAACAATTAGTTCTAAATCTTACCTCCTTACCAATAAATTTAGCTATACGAAGACATTCTCGGTACAACTGCCCATAAAAAAAAGAGACGAATAGATCAGTGAAATAACATCAAAGTAAGAAAAAACAAATCACAAGTAAAAAATGAGGACACTGTTACTAACCCTGACCACATTGTTAGCGAGTTCAGGAGGCAGAGAAGTTTGCAGAGACGGCATTTTTACAAGAGATCTTGAGGCTTCATCAATTGTAGTTTCCTATTACGGAAACACAAGATCGCAACTATTGAGTCAGAAGAGACTATGAAATACACAGAACCAAAATCCCTAAACCCTGAAGCCCCAAATCCGAAGCAAGAAGAAAAAACAATAAGCAATAAGCCATTTTGATACATTCCCACAATAATTCCAAGAAAAAGTAACGAACATCATAGTAAGAATATGAAGAGCATAGAACATTACATTAAACAGTAGAACATATACATAGAACACTGAACATAGAACAATACAGTTAAGAACATGATGGAACATGGTTTTTGCTATCATATTTTAACAATCTAGATGCAAATGCAAATAAACGTCGTGATCTAAGTTATGTTTCCAAAAAAAGTTTGCTTCCTTGAGCTATGTTTTTTTTTTTGTGGCAACCCTAAAAAGGTAAGACTTGACACATGGTTTTTTTATTGGTCATAGATTCATATAAAATACAGTTGACTAAATAGAAGTACAAGGAATTGAATTATTTAGTTTTGCCTAACCAATCATAAACTCGTATTTTAATTTCAATCTCCTATCAAAACACGGATGCTTAGCTTAACATAGCTCATGGACGGTCTCTATGGCCAACTAGACGTAAATACAAAAGACCCATCTCATAGAGCTCACGAATAGACACAATCTAAGGGCATTTACGTAACTAAACATAATCTGAATATTTTTACTTCTGTCGCGAACCTACAAAGACCCATGCTTTCCCTCCTCTCTGCCCTCACCTCCTACCTTACCCTATAAAAACATTCTCTTAGTTCTGTCTCTTCCATTTTCCCAAGAAACAAACGGCTCTTTCTCGTTCCGTCATACCCACTTTGAGATCTCAAGTCCCTTACTACAATACCTAGTTGTTGCAAATTGTAATATTCCCAAATTAAGAACCAACCATGATTTCTTCAATCAAACCGGTTTCACCTTCCTTAACCGCAATCGCTGGCGTAAGACGATCAATTCCGGCAAAGCTTCAATTTTCTCCCTTACCCATTATCGGAAACTTCCAAAAGCCTAATCCTTTACCTCAAAAGCCTCTTTTGTCTGCTCAGAGTTTGTCGAGTTTCACAGTGGCGGCGGAGGCGGCGCAGAGGAGTGATGTTTTTAGGGTTGGAGCTTACGAGGCCGATCGGTCTCGTCCGATTGAAATCGGTATAGAAGTCCCTGACGAACAATCGGGACAGAAGGTGAAGATTGGGATCTATTTCGCGACTTGGTGGGGATTGAACGTTGTGTTCAATATCTACAACAAGAAGGTTTTGAATGCTTTTCCTTACCCGTGGCTAACTTCGACGCTTTCTCTTGCTTGTGGATCTTTGATGATGCTCGTCTCTTGGGTCACTAGAGTTGCAGAACCTCCTAAAACCGATCTCGATTTCTGGAAAACTCTGTTCCCGGTAAAGAACCTAACTTTTTCATTAGTGTTGTCGCTAGATAGAACTGTGTGATGATGGTTTGAATGTTCAGGTGGCTTTGGCGCATACGATTGGACATGTAGCCGCAACAGTGAGTATGTCGAAAGTCGCAGTGTCCTTCACACACATCATCAAAAGCAGTGAACCAGCCTTTAGCGTTCTCGTCTCAAGTCTCTTCTTAGGCGAGACATTTCCTCTACCTGTTTACCTCTCCCTATTACCGATTATTGGAGGCTGTGCGCTCGCCGCAGTCACTGAGCTCAACTTCAATATGATCGGTAATCAAAGACATACATCTGCTGCTTTAGAAATCTGGTGTTATGAGTCAATGCAACACATCTTATGGTAGCTAAAAGTGTGTTGCTTGGTTTTTCAGGGTTTATGGGCGCGATGATATCAAATTTGGCGTTTGTGTTTCGTAACATATTCTCAAAGAAGGGGATGAAGGGGAAGTCAGTGAGTGGGATGAATTACTACGCTTGCTTATCTATGATGTCTCTTCTCATCGTCACTCCTTTCGCCATTGCCGTGGAAGGTCCCCAAATGTGGGCTGCTGGTTGGCAAAACGCTGTCTCACAAATCGGACCAAACTTCGTCTGGTAATTTATATCCATTAATCTTAGTACAAAACCAAAGAGATGAGTTTTTCAAAAAGGTTGATTTGAAACCTTGTAAGGTATTTGATTGTAACTGTTTGAATTCAGGTGGGTAGTGGCACAGAGTGTTTTCTACCATTTGTATAATCAAGTCTCCTACATGTCCCTCGACCAGATTTCACCACTGACATTTAGCGTTGGAAACACAATGAAGCGGATATCAGTCATTGTAGCCTCGATCATCATCTTCCAAAACCCGGTTAAACCTGTCAATGCCCTCGGCGCTGCCATTGCGATACTTGGAACTTTCATCTATTCTCAGGTAAAGAAAGATTGATAAAGAATAGACCCTTTTCATAGTTTGCACAACATTTCTTTCTCATTATCTGCTTGCTCTTAGATGAGAACAAGAGAGAGAAAAGCAAACACACATAAAGCCCTTTTGCTTTACATTAAGATGATGCCTTTTTGCTTGACATTAAGAGCAGACCACAATCTTGCTGTTTCTCTGAGATTTGTTTGTGATCACAGATCAAGATTTAACGAACACTAACACTACGAGCTGGCCAATGTTGAATTGCAGTTCGGATTCGATCTTGAGCTTAAACCTCTTCTATTCCTGTGAATGTTTTGGTTGATTCTTTTGTTCGTTTTGAATCTTTGAGCAGGCGAAGCAGTGAAGGAGTTGAAGGAGGACCGATTTTCACAGGGGAGTTTGATGCACCAAGATACTGAGAGCAGAAGACAAAAGATGATTCCTGTGAAGATCTCAGAAGGGTTATGTAATCGTTGAATCTGAGCAAATGGAGTTGGAAGATCAATGCCTTAAATATCTTGGCCACTGCTATGATTGTATAATATAGTTTACCTTCTTCCAATAGGATCCAATAGTTCAACTTAGTTGAATATATATAATAATCTAATAAAGTTGATACAAACCTACTAATATATCATATTTTCCTTTTATGGAATTTTTGTTATAAGTTTCCTTCTTTCCACTTTTTGGAGTTTGCTCTGTTTTTTATTCTACGTATGCGTCATGGTTGACTCGTGGGTCAAGATATTGTGAAAATGCTATACAAATCTCTTATCCTCATAAGAATTTCGTTTCCCATTTAATTCTTGCTCTACTTTTCAACGTGCCCTCTTAAGTTGACCATACAAGTTAATAAGACTCTTTCATTGTGTAATCAATCTTCACACAATCTGGACTTGTAGTCATACGAACATGGAAAGATGCAAGAAGAATGTGTTCCTCATATCATCTTACGGATGCTTGATGATGTTCTTGTCTCTCCAAGTTTCTTCTTCAACTGACACAATCTTTACAAATCAATCTCTTTCAGGATTCCAAACCATTGTCTCTAAGGGTGGTGTCTTCGAACTCGGTTTCTTCTCACAAGGTACTTCTAATTTGTTCTACTTAGGCATATGGTACAAGCAAGTCTTTCCAAAGACTATAGTTTGGGTGGCGAATCGAGCATCTCCTGCCCGATACATAACTTCTATCAACTTAAGTATCTCAGATAGAAACTTAATTCTTTATGATAATTTCACCAAAAGTCCAATTTGGTGGGGCAGTCATTATTCTACCAGGGGTTCTGCAGATGTTCAAGCGGTTCTGCTTGATAACGGTAATCTTGTCCTGAGAGATGTGTCTACTTCATCAGGAGTTATGTTGTGGCAGAGTTTTGAAAATCCCTCAGATACTTGGCTTCCTGGTGGTAAAATCTGGTTAGACAACATCACAGCAGGTATAAGAAGCAAATATCTCACTTCTTGGAACACCTTGGAAGATCCATCACCGGGTCGCTACTCTCTCAAAGTTGACCCTATTGCAAGAAACTCTTTCATCATAGTATTAAATGGATCTAAATCATATTGGTCTAGTGGTGCATGGTATGATCGACTTAAAAATTTCAAGGATGTTACATATATGAGATTCAACCGTAACTTGAGCTTTGAATACAATGTGAATGAGTCCTACATCACATATTCAGTACGTTATCAAACACCATTTCGTCTGGTCATGGATGCTTCGGGACAGTTAAAGGCGTACAGTTGGCTTGAGAAGCGCAATATGTGGGATTCACCATGGTCTGCACCCAGCCAGAAATGTAAAGTTTATGGTTACTGTGAGTCGTTTGGTATCTGCAATGAGCATTCGTCTTGCAAATGTTTACCTACTTTCAGACGACCATATAGCTTGGATTCGAATGATTCGTTTGGTAGCTGTGTAAGCGAAAGAAATATAACCGATCAATGTGGCAAGAAAATTGACAAGTTTCTTCCTCTTGAGAACATGAAGTTAGCCTCTGATCCGGAAGAAAGGGTCTTGACAGAAGAAACTAGTCCTTTTACTACGTGTGAATCAGCTTGCTTAGCTTATTGTTTTTGCAAGGCCTATGCATATGATGGTAACCGTTGCTTGATTTGGACTAGTGGCATCTTTAATCTGCAACAACTTGATGCAAATAACAGCGAGGGAAGGACGTTTTATGCTAGAGTTACTGCTTCTGACATCTCATTAGAGACTTCAAACCAAGGTATGCATTATAATTTTAGCCTCATTAGAGTCTTATTAACAGGAGATATTTTAGAATCTTATTTATGGGATCCAGGAAGTTTAGAGAAAATCTCAGAAAGAACAAATCATCGTAAAGTCAGAACCATTGTGTTAGCTGTTGTACTACCATCAGTACCTGCAATTGCATTTTTCATTGGTTTGTATTGTTATTTTTCATCTCTACAGAGACGCAGAAGAGCACAAAAAGGTGAGATTTTTTTTTTTTTTTCATGAGCTTTTAGTTCACTGTACAAGATTTGTTACTAAGTATCTGAAAGACGAGCGTTTTGCAGACAAAAAACAGAGTCAAAATGTACCTGGAGGAGGCATAATTGATGCAGTGGTTGATGATGGTGAACAAATGTTTTACCTAAATCTACAAGACATAATGGTTGCTACAAATGCTTTCTCTGAGGGAAACAAGTTAGGAGAAGGTGGTTTTGGTCCGGTCTACAAGGTAATTAATAAACAATATGATCATTTGTCTGGTAAATTAGACAAGGTAAAATAATTTAGTTTCACCTTGATTACCATAATGCCAAGTGACTTTGGACCGTTAGGGAACTCTACGAAATGGGATTTATGTGGCAATCAAAAGGCTGTCAAAAAAGTCAAGTCAGGGTATGATAGAGTTCAAGAACGAAGTGGTTTTGATCATAAAGCTTCAACACAAGAATCTGGTGAGGCTTTTAGGATATTGTGTAGAAGGAGACGAGAAACTTCTTATTTACGAGTACATGCCCAATAAGAGCCTTGATGCTTTACTCTTTGGTAAGTAAAGAGATGTTTTTTTTGAATTTGAAGTTTCTATTTAAAACTCCTCAAAGTTTTCGTTCTTTTGTTTTGGGGCACATATATAATAGACCCTCTTAAAAGCAAGGAACTGGATTGGGAGAAACGTATGAATATAGTAATTGGGACAACAAAAGGACTTCAATATCTGCATGAAGACTCGCGTCTCAAGATCATCCATCGAGATCTTAAGGCAAGCAACATTCTTCTCGACGATGAGATGAATCCTAAGATCTCGGATTTTGGAACCGCAAGGACTTTTGGTTGCAAACAGATCGACGACAACACTCAAAGAATTGTCGGGACATTGTAAGTCTACAGTTTTTATAGTTTTCATTGTTTCAAACGGTAAAATTTTATGTTTCGTATGCCTTTATAGGTTAATATATTGTATGCCTCTCTGTCTATATCAAATTCCTGAGACATACTTGTGTTACAATGGTTAATTTCAGCGGTTATATGTCACCAGAATATGCATTAGGCGGAATGATTTCGGAGAAATCTGATATATATAGCTTTGGAGTGTTGTTATTAGAGATCATATCAGGCAAAAAGGCAACTAGGTTTGTTCATAACGACCAAAAACACAGCCTTATTTCTTACGTAAATGGTTTTATGTATAGTTCAATATCAATTTATCTTTCAAATAGTAAACTAAGTTAAGTTAAACCCAAAACGTATGTCATTGATCATCTTCAGGCATGGGAATCTTGGTGCGACACAAAAGGTTTAAGCATCGTAGATGAAGCATTGGGTGATTCGTATTCTTCAAACGAAGCAATGCGGTGCGTGCACATTGCACTTCTTTGCGTTCAAGATCATCCAAAAGACAGGCCCACCATTTCACAAATCGTTTATATGTTGAGTTACGATCATGATCTCCCGGTTCCGAAACGAGCAACGTTCACAAATGTTTTAAACTACAGTGAGAGGTTAGTGCCGTCTGACTACGTGTTCTCTATAAACGAAGCAACACAATCAACTATGGAAGGAAGATAAATAGTAACAATATTTGGTAACTAAATGCTCTTAATTATGGTAATAAAGATGATCAAGAATGATACTATATTCATATGTCGTATTCCCTCATCTAACATGGTTGGGTGCTTTTAAGCTTTGATCACCGTCGTGTGATTCCTCTGTTTTTTTTCTTTCTTTTGGTTTGCTCTGTGTTCGTTTGGTTTGTGTCTTATCATTTTCATGCATTGTTGGTTCTTTCGTTCCTTATATCAAATGAATAAAAAGAACTGTATCTATCAGTTGGAGATATTCGAATTTGTTTTATAGATTTGGATTAAGTGCATATAACTAGTATGTTACTAGTCTAGCTACACTACCATTAAAATTTATGTTTATGAAATTTAGAATGAATATATAGTCTTTGTATAACAATAAAAGTAGGTGAATTGGTTTTCTCGGAATGAATCATTGTAAATTGGGAACGTATCCAATGCCACGTACCTACAAACATTCAATTTTGATATACATGTACATGTAAATTATAAGAGCTGTCTAAAAAGAAAAGTATATATACTAGAAGACCTAGCTATGTCTTAAAACAATGAATTGAAAAGTATATAATCAAAATAAAATTAAAAAAAAAGTAAAAAATAAATGACCCAATACAGACATTAACACTTGGCCAACTAACCTCCACCCGTCTCTGTTAATTTTACAGAGAGTAATTAAGACTCAGAGGCTTATCTCTCTATTGACAGTTTGACAGGGACCAACTAGTATGGGTTTTACGATTATTGCAATAGAGTGTTTTAGTTTATTGATTCTATTATCAGCATAATATTATCCAATATGGGAGACGTTCCGAACATTTGTTGGAATACCAATTACTTATATTACCTTTTCGATTTAAAATTAGCCGCCAATAATTGAAGAAATGCACTTCCTCATATATATGTTTTAGACTTTTGTCATGTTTCAAACTAGAAAATAAAGACTCAATAAACACATAAAATCAACAAAAGTGTCTTAAATTTCTCAACACTAAAAATAATAATATTATATTAAAGAGAAATTCAATTGATCTATCACCAATGGGGATGCTCTTAGATAGAAGGAGACAGAGAAATTTCTACGAGTACATGAGGAATTAACAGAACATTTGTTTCAATAACAATAAAAATCGATACATAAAATAGGGGTGCAATTAATATTACATCTTATTCTAATATGTTGAAAATGCCAAGATCTATTTTTTTAAACAAAATGGAAGAATATATATTCTGTGAAATTCTATCATCCGTCTTTGCAGTTAATTCTCTTCTTTAAATAGAGCCTCACTAGGATAGATAAACTAAACAGATAAATGAGGTATATACCTTCTATTTTTGTGTTAGATGACATTTGAATATATCAACTATTTTCTTTTGTTTCTCCAAAACTAAACTCTAAAGTAAATAACAAAAACTATAACTAAAACTAGCTCGCATATATATGATAACATATTTACGCATCCCCCTAATTAATGTTGCCGAAGAAAATGTGAGAACTAATGTGTCCCCTATATATGAACAAATATACCTTAAAATATGTCACTATAGAAACTAGAATATCATTAGCGATAATACTGGTTGACAAAAAAGAGAGTCAGATCTATAATACTTTCATGCTGGTTATTACTAAATAGGTTAAAATCTAATTATAAACTTAAACCATATACGAATAATATACAGTAGGCAAAGCAGTAAATGCACACAGATGACTGGTGGTTGGTGAGACCAATTACTGGTTTGGTTCATGTGGCACTGGCAGAGTAACTTCATCACACACACATTAGTATACTTTCTCTATATAAGAACCCTAAATCACTCTTCTAAACTTGCCCAAAACATCTAACATTCGTCTTCATTCATCTCCCATCCCTCTCTAGCTCCAATAATAACAAACATGGATCTTACCGACGTTATCATATTCTTGTTCGCTCTCTATTTCATCAACCTATGGTGGCGCCGGTTCTCTTCCACCGGAAGAAGTCAGTGTCGCCTGAACATCCCGCCGGGACCAAAAGGATGGCCACTAGTCGGAAACTTACTCCAAGTCATATTCCAACGTCGCCATTTCGTCTTCCTAATGCGTGACCTACGTAAAAAGTATGGTCCAATATTCACCATGCAAATGGGACAACGTACGATGATTATCATCACGGACGAGAAACTCATCCACGAGGCGCTAGTCCAACGTGGGCCCACCTTCGCCTCTCGTCCTCCGGACTCGCCGATCCGGCTCATGTTTAGTGTCGGGAAATGCGCTATAAACTCAGCGGAGTATGGATCTTTGTGGAGGACTCTGAGGAGGAACTTTGTGACAGAGCTAGTGACCGCGCCGAGAGTGAAGCAATGCTCGTGGATACGGACTTGGGCTATGGAGAATCATATGAAGAGGATTAGAACGGAGAATATTGAGAAAGGTTTCGTAGAGGTTATGAGTCAATGTAGGCTAACGATCTGTAGCATCTTGATCTGTCTTTGTTTTGGTGCCAAGATCAGCGAGGAAAAGATTAAGAACATAGAGAATGTTCTTAAGGATGTTATGCTCATAACTTCCCCGACGTTACCGGACTTTTTGCCGGTTTTCACTCCGTTGTTTCGGCGTCAAGTTAGAGAAGCGAGAGAGCTGAGGAAGACGCAGCTCGAGTGTCTTGTTCCGTTGATAAGAAACCGTCGTAAATTTGTCGACGCTAAAGAGTGTCCTAACGAAGAGATGGTGAGTCCGATTGGTGCGGCTTATGTGGATTCTTTGTTTGGTTTGAACCTGGTCGAGAGAGGCGGTGAGCTTGGAGATGAAGAGATTGTGACTCTGTGTTCAGAGATTGTCTCAGCCGGTACGGACACGAGTGCAACGACGCTTGAATGGGCGTTATGTCATCTAGTGAGTGACCAAAACATTCAAGAAAAGCTTTACGAGGAAGTTGTTGGAGTTGTTGGCAAAAACGGCGTCGTTGAAGAGGATGACGTGGCGAAAATGCCTTATTTGGAAGCTATTGTGAAAGAGACTCTCCGGCGACATCCACCGGGACATTTTCTTCTCTCTCACGCCGCCGTTAAAGATACTGAGCTAGGAGGGTACGATATCCCGGCAGGGGCATATGTGGAAATTTACACTGCTTGGGTTACTGAGAACCCGGATATTTGGTCGGATCCGGGTAAGTTTCGACCCGAGAGATTTTTAACCGGTGGGGACGGTGTTGATGCTGACTGGACCGGGACACGTGGCGTTACAATGTTGCCTTTTGGTGCGGGTCGTAGGATATGTCCGGCTTGGTCTTTGGGGATTCTACACATCAACTTGATGCTTGCTAGAATGATCCACTCGTTTAAATGGATCCCGGTTCCGGATTCTCCACCCGACCCGACTGAGACTTACGCGTTCACGGTCGTGATGAAAAATTCACTCAAAGCTCAGATCCTGTCAAGGACTTAGATGGATATGTTTCGTTTTGTATGTGTGTGTGGGGTGATTAATATTTAATTCCTTTGTACGTCGCATTAATCTTTAGCTATTTTTAATGTTGTTTATGGACTATCTTTATCTATTGTCAAGGAGTGTATAATATATACATATATAATAATCATATGCAGTTTCGGTTGGTTCATGTGTTTGTAGGTATAATGGTTCATTAATTACTTGAAATATTAAAGCCATTATAATTTAACAAATATATAGTTATATCTTATAAGCGTTGTAGAGAAACAGTCTAGTCATAAGAGAGTTAACATTTAGATTCTATTTTTCGATTTATTTCCATTATAAGTTTATCTTGTACCACGACGAAATGGGTAAATCTGACGCAGACCCTATAAAATATAAATGAAATTGTCAGTAGTAAGGTGGACATTTAAAATCCACCCAAATATGTTGGGGCTACCAAGGAGTACAGGGAACAACATTAACTTCGATATTTAACTTTTTATAACCTATAATAATATATACTCCTAGTTTGTACACACAATGATGAGTGAAACTATATATATTCGTTTAAAATAGATACTTCACTGAGATAGTAAGATTGAAAGATGAAATTAAGTGAAGTTTGTGTGTTGGCCTCTCACTTGGTTGGATGAATGTGTAGTTGGGAACCATCGTACTTACAGTAGCATGAATTTTATAACCTTCCAAGCCTGTCATTGGGCCAACCGTACATTAATTTTAAGGCAAATGATAATGAGAAAGATAAACTATTTTTTACGTTTGAAGGGAACGGTAACTAACATACATTCTTGACTCTTCCTTTTTGAGAAGACGTTTAAACCACAAGAAGTCTTTTATTCATTTATTTGCTTTTATATCGTACGCGAGAATTCTTATTTTGTTTTTTCTCTAAATGTTTTAATATTAAAGTAATAATTTTGGTTCATTATTTTAAGAATATAATAATAATAATAATAATAGAATACTAACAATAGTTCTGATTGATAAATTTTTAAAACGGAAATCCCATTTCAAATTTATATTTTTGCGTTTTTTACAACATTCTACTAAATTTCTCTTTTAACCAAGAGTCCAATACACATTTGAAATGGGCATATATATCTGATATCTCTGTCTTTTTTAAGCGAGTATAAAAAGTCTGAAAAATTGGTCAATGAGTGTTTAGAAAGTTGTTTCGTCCAGACAAAACTTATTTAATTCATGGTGGATAGAAACTATACAGTATACATTAATAAAACCAATAATTGTTCTTAACAAACAAATCTGAATGTAATTTAATACTCTACTCTAAGACCTACGGACCCACACCAGCTATCTTTCTGGACACGGTGCAAGTTGTATAAACATTATTTTATCACAAGTTGTATGATAAATAACCTTTAGATAATTTAATTGTTTATAAATTAATTCGATTAGAATTTATTTGTTCACTAGTGGTACACCCGGTGCGTAAAACTATTTTTTGTTCCTAATCTATTAAAATTCAATAGGTAGTACAAGTAGAGGAGTGTGCTTCAAGCAGAGGAGTAGCAATCGTCCAAGTGCTGAGGGGCACAGTCCCAAGGCCAGCTTCCGCCCCCCCTCCCGGGAAGGGATTGGATTAGCTGGAAGCGCTGGCCCAGCTTCCTGGGGTGCTAGTAAGGGCGCAGAAAGCACAAAAACTTTAGTGAACAAAGGCTTTTCGGACCTTGGATGCTACCTCCTGAGGACCAGGATGACCGAAGATCAAAACCTAAATCACAGGGTAAATCACCGCCTATCAGGCCCCTGACTGATTTTACCATAGATGCCTATTGAGAGAGTTATGGACCACATATGTAATTAGTAAATTACTATTGTATAGTTTGGTAATTTACATGTTTAAGATTAGGTTAATTGATATGTATATAAAGAGATGTCTATACATTGAGATCAATAAGAAAACCTTTTACACTAAACATGGTTTTTGACATGGTATCAGAGCTAAACCTAAAATCTTAGGTTTTCTAAAATCATAGATCTCTAATACTAAATTTCTTTTTCTTCGGATTATTCTTTCTTTCTTGACCTAAGTATTGTTGATTAATTATATCACAATACTCTCTTGACTATGACAGAACCACCTAACGTTTCCGGATCGAAGGAGATTGCGACTGTTTCGGGATTCAATACCAAACCGGAACAGCTGCGTCGAAGAATCGATCCATATGATCTCTCCTCAGGAGATAATCCAGGTGTTGTCATCTCACAGCCGCAACTTCGAGGCCCGAACTACGATGAATGGGAGATGAATCTCTGGTTGGCACTAAGGGCAAGGAAGAAGTTTGGTTTTGTAGAGGGATCCATACCTAGACCCGACGAAGGGTCCGACGATCTTGAGGATTGGTGGGCTAATAATGCGATGGTTGTGTCATGGATTCGACAAACTATTGCTCCAGAATTGAGTAGCTCACTTTCTCATCATGAGATTGCTTATGACTTATGGTTGCACATACAAAAGCGTTTTTCAGTGAAGAATGGACAGCGGGTACAACGCCTAAAAACAGAGCTAGCAAATTGCTCTCAAAAGGGGACGGCAGTGGAGGCATATTACGGAAGACTTACGAAACTTTGGATTAGCTTGGCCGATTTCCAGAGAGCCAAAACTGTGGAAGAAATTGCTAGAGAACGGGAGGAAGATAAACTTCATCAGTTCCTGATGGGACTTGATGAAAATTTATTTGGTGCGGTGAAGTCATTTCTCTTGTCTCGTGATCCTCTTCCATCGATTGATGAGGCTTACCAAGGGGTTACTCAAGATGAAGAATCAAAAAGAGCTAGTCGTATGATCGAGGAACAGAGCGAAGGAGCGAGTTTTGCGGTTCAAACCTCGTCTCGTCCACGACCTTCAACTACTCTTCGTGATCCTTCTGTTGTGTGTGCAAGTTGTGGTCGAACTGGGCATCTCGCAGAGAACTGTTTCCGGAAATTTGGATATCCATGGTGGTGGGGAGACCGACCTCGTTCCAAACCTTTGAGTACACAGTCAGGGACATCCAATAATGTAAACGAGACTGGTCGTGGCGTGTCTCTTGCATCTTCATCGACTCGACGGAGTGATACAGCTCAGGCGAATCATGTCACCACTACGGCTCTGGTTTTTGCTGCTAACTCAACAATCACGGACGCTGATCGTATTGGCTTTAGTGGTCTGAATGACTAACAATGGAAAACATTGGTTCATATGCTGAATGAACGTGATGTGGAACCAGTGACGGGTCCTCGCCTCTCGGGTAAGTATTTTCTTGAATCTTGGATCATAGATACGGGAGCATCAAATCACATGACAGGAAATTTTGAATTTCTTGTTGATATTTGTGACATGCCTCCGGTTTATATAAAACTACCAAATGGTCGATTTACTACTTCGACTAAACAAGGCAGTGTGTGTCTTGGGGCTCATCTTCAGCTGTTGAATGTGTTTCTTGTTGACGAGTTACAGTGTCACCTTATCTCAGTGTCTCAGTTAACAAGAGAAAGAGGATGTATTTTTCAGATTTCTGATAAGCTTTGTGTTGTCCAGGACCGCATCACACAGATGGTGATTGGCGCGGGTGAGTTGTTGAATGGTCTTTATTTTTTTAGAGGAATGGAGGTTGCAGCGACGACACAGGTTATGGATCAACAATATGATGATGTGTGGCATCGACGTCTGGGACACCCTTCTTCTCAAGCTATGGAGATGATGAAGCTATCTAGTAGTAGTAGTAGTTTTGATTCAAAGTCTTGTGATATTTGTATTTGAGCAAAACAGACCCGAGACTCGTTTTCTTTGAGTAATAATAAAACTTCTTCAGTTTTTGAATTAGTTCACTGTGACTTATGGGGTCCGTATCGGACAACATCTATTTGTGGATCAAGGTTTTTTCTAACGATTGTCGATGACTACTCTAGAGCTTTATGGATTTATTTACTGCCGAATAAATCGAGTACATCATCTACACTTCGGGAGTTTATAACACTTGTTGAACGTCAATTTGACAAGAAGGTAAAGACGATTCGGAGTGATAATGGCTCGAAGTTTCTGAGCCTTGGTGAATTTTTTCGAGCACATGGCATCTTACATGAGACCTCATGCGTTGGCACTCCACAACAAAATGGACGTGTTGAACGAAAGCACCGACATATACTCAACGTCGCTCGTGCTTTGCGTTTTCAAGCTCATTTACCAGTTGAGTTTTGGGGATTCTGTGCTCTTACAGCAGGATACTTGATAAATCGCACACCTACAGCTGTCCTTCAAGGAAATACTCCATTTGAGATGCTCTACAATAGACCTCCTCCTATGAATCATATACGTGTGTTTGGTTGTCTATGCTATGAGCATTATCAACGTCATGGCGGTGATAAATTTGCTTCTAGAGGAAATAAATCTTTGTTTATTGGCTATCCGTTCGGCAAGAAGGGTTGGAAGGTTTATGATTTGGAGACTGGTACGATTTCTATATCCCACGATGTGGTGTTCCTTGAAACAGAGTTTCCTTATGCTCAGTCTAATTCGGTTTTATCTTCTTTGTCTCTACTGCCTACTCCGTCTCGACTTCCTCAGCCGCATGATGAAGATGATCTGTTTGAAGTCTTGCAGTCGTTACCTCTGGATACTCCGGATATATCACCTTCTCCCATACATGTTTCGCCACCCCGTGACGATTCTCTAGTGAGTGATGTTGTTTCCGAAAACGTTTCTCCGGTCTCTGATGAGGTATCATCGACCGTTATCGATGAGTCTATTCCGAGTAACTCCACTTCGACTAATTCGCAAGATTTGGTCCCTACCGATGAAGCACAGCCTATGGGTAAAGGGTGTCGAACAAAGTTTCCTTCTGTCAAGCTTCAGGAATATGTCACTAACTCGGTGTCAATCGAATCAGATGGCGACTTTGTCGATTCTTCTTGGTATTCTCTAGAAACGTATGTGGATTGCTCTCGATTTTCTAATAGTCATCGTGCATTTCTTGCTGCCATATCCGAAGGGATTATTCCGAGAACATACGATGAGGCTGTCCTTGATGAACGCTGGCGTGAAGCTCTTCGTGGAGAAGTTGATGCTCTTGAAGATCAAGGGACATGGACAGTTGAAACATTGCCTAAAGGTAAGAAAGCTTTGGGATGAAAGTGGGTTTTTACTATCAAATATCGTTCTGACAGTTCTATAGAACGGTATAAAGCTCGACTTGTCGTTCTTGGTAACAATCAAACCGAAGGCATTGACTACAATGACACGTTTGCTCCGGTTTGCAAGATGGTGATGGTCCGGTCGTTTCTTGAAGTTTCGGTGGCTAGGGACTGGGAAGTTCATCAAATGGACGTCCATAATGCTTTCCTTCATGGTGATTTGGAAGAGGAAGTTTTCATTCGTTTCCCCCTGGGTTTTTGAATAGATGACAAGTCTCAGGTATGTCGACTTCATAAGTCTTTATATGGACTTAAGCAAGCACCACGGTGTTGGTTTGCTAAGCTTAATACTGCGTTGCAAGACTATGGATTTGTTCAATCATTATCTGATTATTCCTTATTCACTTTGGTTGATGGTCATGGTAATCTACGACTTCATGTCTTGGTCTATGTAGATGATCTTATTATCTCTGGGAGTTCGGTTGAATTGATTCAACAATTTAAAGATTATTTGAGCTCCTGTTTTCGAATGAAAGATCTTGGCATTTTGAAGTATTTTTTGGGAATTGAGGTGGCTCGGAATTTCTCGGGCATGTACTTATCCCAGCGGAAGAATACGATTGACATCATCTCCGAGAAGGGTTTACTTGGTGCCAAACCAGCTTCTCATCCGATTGAACAAAATCACAAATTGGCATTATCTACTAGCGAAGATTTCTTGGAGCCTTCTCGTTATCGACGTCTTGTTGGCCGGCTTATCTACTTGGGTGTTACTCGACCGGAATTGTTATATGCTATCCATATTCTCTCTCAGTTTATGCATGCTCCTAAGGCTGATCATTGGGATGCTGCAGTTCGAGTGGTTCGGTATTTAAAAAGCAATCCAGGCCAAGGCATTCTTCTTCGTTCAGATTCTGAGTTACGTCTGACTGCGTGGTGTGATTCCGATTGGAATGGCTGTCCTCTTTCGAGGCGATCGATCACTGCTTGGTTTATTCAGCTCGGTGGTTCTCCAATTTCTTGGAAAACACGCAAGCAAGAAACGGTTTCGAGGTCCTCAGCTAAAGCCGAATATCAGACTATGGCGGATACGGTGAGTGAATTATTATGGCTCCGTGAACTGCTTACTACATTGGGCGTCGATTGTTCAGCTGTTATTCCTCTCCACTGTGATAACCAATCGGCCATCTATATCAGTGTGAATCTGGTTTTCCATGAGAGGACCAAACATATTGAATCAGATTGCCACTTCATCCGATATGAGATTGTCCGGGGTGTGATTGCTCCTACCTATGTCTCTACGAAACTACAGCTTGCTGATATCTTTATGAAAGCTCTCGGCCGACGGGAGTTCGATGCATTCAGGCTCAAGCTGGGTATTCATGACCTCCATACTCCATCTTGAGGGGGGGGGGGTATTGAGAGAGTTATGGACCACATATGTAATTAGTAAATTACTATTGTATAGTTTGGTAATTTACATGTTTAAGATTAGGTTAATTGATATGTATATAAAGAGATGTCTATACATTGAGATCAATAAGAAAACCTTTTACATTAAACATGGTTTTTGACAAGGCCAAACTGTCCGAAGATTATAAATGGATCAATTTTTGTGATTCGTTTTGCCCGAGAGATTTATTAAGAAAGATTATCCATCCACCTGCTCGATGAATTTCCCAAGCGACGGATCTGGGTTATGCCAAGGATATCAGGCTTGAGTTGGGACATGTATATTTCAGATGCTCGCTAAATCTGAAAAAAGCCGAGAGTCATGAGTTCTTTCCCTAATGCCAGTTCCCTTCGTAGCTTGAACAAAGGCAAAAGGGAAGGAGTGACTATTCCCAGTTCTCATGGAATATAAGGACAACCTCATTCTTTTTCTGAGAAGAAGGTTCAGAGACAGTCAGAATGAGTCCCCAGGACCCCGGGACATTGGCTTCCGCTATTATTATAATTATTTTTGTCTTCAGTACACTCTGTTATATAAAAATGTAGGAGTGTCATATTAGATCAGAGTTAATGGATCGACCTAATCCAACTTGACCAATTAATCTTAATAGATTAAAAATAATGAGTCAAATAGGTTAATGAGTAAAATAGATTAATGGGTAAAATGAGTTGGGTTGGATTGAAATGGGTTAATGAGTCAAATTGGGTTATCCATTACCTATTAATTTTCTTATAAATAATTTACCATCATCTTCAAAGATATAAAGTATGGATTAACATTTTTAGCGGGAAAATTACAAAATTAAGTTTTTGACGAAAAAATTTGTGGAATCGAATTTTTTGCGAATTGTGAAACTGTATTTTTGAAGTGAAAATTATGAAACCCGTATTATTTGGCGGAAAAATTACAGAATCAAGTTTTGGCGGAAAAATTGTGAATCCGCATATTTTGCAGGAAAATTACAAAATCTCGTTTTTGACCAGAAAATTGTGAAATCTTGTTTTTGATGGAAAAATTATGTAATCTGTTATTGACGGGAGTAAATTATGGACTGATTATGCCTACTTGACTTCTTGATTCCATTCTTATGCATTTTGGCGGACTGCTTGTGCGCCGTGTGAGTCTTCGACTTAGCCATCTCTGTGACAAGACCACAATATCAATATTCAATTCAATCACGACCGAAACAATAGGAAAGAGTAAAAGTCAGCTATCAACGGGTTATAAGAAGCTAGCTAACATCAGGACGACGGAGAGAGAGCGAGAGGAGATCGAGTTGCTTTCGCTTTAAATCACCAAAGTGTCCTGATAAAAATGTTTGGGCCTACAAAATGAACTTATATTGTACTGGGAAGGCATGAGAGAATGTCAATTGAGTCATAAGCAATTGACCAACAACTACTGTCATACTCATACGGTACTGTGATACAAATGGTCCGTTGCAGCAACTGCTTTTATCGTTTCATTTTAAAGACGATCTCAACATCAGGCATTTCAAGACCATATATACAACTTATTGTCCCATAGATTGGTAATGCTCTAAAATTTATGGCAAGTAAATGACAGCATTTATGTGTTACGTCCGTGGAGACAGTGCCTGTGTACTTCTTTCGACATCTCCACTTTTTTTTCCTTGTTTTCGCCATTAGAATTGTTGAGGTTTATTTTGTTTTAAACTTATTTCCAAATGGTTTTCAAGTTGTAGAACATTATTAACGTTTTAAAACTCATTGGAGTGATGACAAAAGCAAATACAATAGTTTCCGCAAATGAAGATAAAGTCTCAATCAAATTACTCATATTAAGAGTTTGACAGAAGAATCCATACACGGCCATGAGAGTAGTGTACACGGTCAATCTAATAGGCCAATTTCAAACAAACGGAACAAGGGAGAGAGAACCATCATGATCAAATCAAGCAACTCGTAAATAAGAGAAGATGAATAGAAAACTGCTGACATTAAACTGAGGCAAGGACAAGATTGAGAGAGAGTACACAAACCACTTGCATAAACATAATCAAAAGGGGAAAGTAAAATTGATTCCTTTGTCTAAGATAAGTCTCAAATTCATTAAAATAAAAACTTCAAAATGTCTCACAGAGAATCAAACAAAAGAGCTTATTCTTCAACGCTAGCATTCTCGCCACTCTTGACGTTATGCTTCCTAGCGTACCTCTGGTTCCTCAGGAACTTAGGATCCATCTGAAACATTTCAGAAAAAAAAAACGCTAAATCAAACTCCGATATTTTTAAATCAGAATCTGAAAATCGTTTAGGTTTAAATTTGAAAGAGAGACTTACTCCTTTGGTGGAGGTGTGACGGTGCCTCCTTGGCTTCTTAATTCCGTTCTTATGCGCCTTGGCAGACTGGTTATGCGCCGTGTGATTCTTCGACTTGGCCATCTCTGTGACAACGCCACAATACAACTATTCAATTTCAATCACGAACGAATCAACTGAAATAAAGAAGACAGAGATCAGCCTAACCTGAGTTGTGAGAGAGAGAGGTAGATCTGTTCGGTAAAGTTTACGGCCACTGCGACAAAAACCCTAATTTAGTTGGATTTATAGTCAAATGTAAATAACAAAAACGCCCTAATAAATCTTATATGGGCCTGTCAATCTGTCCCGTTATAAGCCCATTATATTAACCCAAAATCATGGACTATAAAAACGTGACTTCTTAAAAACTGGGATAGTATTGGGCCTAACTTGCACAAATGGGCTTCTACATTTTGCGAAGTCCGTCGTATATATAGGTTACGATTGTTTTGAACACTCATAGTCATACTCAGACGAAGATGGCTATGGAGCTTTCGTCTGATTTGGTAGAGGAGATACTCTCAAGGGGTCCAGCTAGATCTCTTGTAACATTAAGATACACCTGCAAGCAGTGGGAAACCCTAATCGAAAAGCCTAGATTCGTCAACAAGCACTTGTCTCACATGCGTTGCCGTGAGCAACAATTCACAGTCTTTACAAACGAACACTTAGTTTCTCCTTTATTCGGTTCCTCAATTTCTTATGTGGGCATCGATTTCAACAAACCAGTAAATTGTGGTTTGAAATTGCCGTTTCCAATAGCTTTTTCACCGGCGATCAATATTTCATATCTGTTGTTGAAACAAAAGAGATGGATCAAATGAAGTGAAGGATTTGACCATTCCATGGATGTGTATGGTCTTGGATACATTTGTAACCAATCATGAGGTTCTTATGATTACAAAGTTGTAAGATTTCGTTGTGGTGTCAGAATTGAAGATTCATCAAGGGTTGAAGTCTACGCATTCAAATCTGATTCTTGGAAGGTTATTGTTGATAAAAACTTTGATGGGTTATATGGATTACCATTGTCAAGTGTGTGTTTGCGAGGAACTCCTTATTGGCTAGGTTACAATAAGGATGGTAATAAACTCAAGTCGATACAGAGTTTCGATTTCTTAAAAGAGAGATTTGAGCCCTTGTTTCTTCCTCCTCCATCCAGGTAAAGTTCCTTCATTGAGAGAAATGGTAGGCCTGCACTGTTTATCGAAAGCGGGGATATTAGCATCTACGTTGTGGGAGAGAATCAAGATTACCAAAAAATTGATCACTCGTACAATAAGTGATTGCTGCTATGTTCAGAGCTTGCTTCAGGTTCCAGGCGTTTCGAGGTGAGAAGATGAAGAATAAGCTGGCTAGAGAGAGAGAGAGCTGTCCATGGATTTTTTCCTTGGTTTACTTCAACTTGACAGTATTGGATTATAGTCCATTTTTTCTACTTCATTGAAAAGAATGGTAAACTTGGACACAAAGTCGACTTACTAGCTTTTGCATTGTGAGTTGTGAGAGGATATGATGAGTGCCAAAGAGTTGAAAATAATTATTACTTTGCTATGGATCCAACATTTGGTGGTTGCTACTTTTTATTTTGTTGAATACTATGATCCAAGTTTGATTCAGATTTCAGGCTTTTCGAGGTTCCATTATTATGTCGAGACATGAAATCAATTGTTGTAAGGTTTTTCAGTTTGCGTTATTATTAGCTTGACAGGGAATTTTGTTCTTAATACCAATACCATTTTGTTCTGTATATTGGATTCAAGAGTAACTCCATGGTTCAGTGGACCTAGTATCATAGAGTCTGTTTCTTGGAGTGGCCTGAGGCTCATCAATACTCTTGCAAAACGAAACTACGAAACCCCGAAAAATGTTATAGCACATTTTATATACAACATTTGAAGAATTGATATCACCAACTACTTAACTTTAACGACAAGATTGACAGAGGATTTTTGGGTAAATTACACAATCTCAAAACCTCAAAAGCCTCGCTCAAATCAAATTAAGACGAATCAACATTTTTGTGTGTGCTCCTTTTGTTCACTGAGGCAACGTAGCTTCAACTTCTTTCCACAAATCAACATTTCTATTAAACTTCTCTTTAATTTGCGCAATGAGCTCCTTTGCTTCATTAACCTTGGAAAGACTTGCTAGTCCATTAACCAGCCACTTCATGACACTAAAACTCGGAACCCAATTCTTCTCCATACTCTCCCTACAGATGATCAAAGCTGTCTCAAAGTCTCCACCTTTACACAAGCAATGTATCAGAGTGAAGTAACATTCACTATCAGGCTTGTATCCACTATTCACCATAACCTCAAACAAATTCAAAGCTTCATCCAGTTTCTCCTCACTGCAAAACCCATCAATCAAAAGAGAATAGGTCACAGAATTGGGTCTCATCCTACTAGACATAACACCATCAAGCAATGCCTTTGCTTCCACAGATTTCTTCCTATTACACAAACATTGAATCATGATGTTGTATGTAGCAATACCAACATGAACACCAAATTCTTCCATCATTCTCAACACTTTCCTCACCTCATCATACTTCTCCTCCTTGTAAAAACCATTAATCATTAGCCCGAAGCTCGCAGCTGTAGGCTTAACGCAGTTCCTCTCCATCTCTGCAACAATGGAGTACGATGAACTCGTTGAACCTGATTCACACAACACTCTAATCATTCGATTGTACGTTTCCACATCAGGCTCAATACCATACCTCTTCGGCATTTCGAGGTAGACACGATTCGCTTCTTTGTAATCTTTAGCCATTAAACAAGCATAAAGAAGAGCATTCAAAGATTTCACTGTCCTTGGGATCTCGTAATGCTCGAGATCACGAAATGTCTGTAAAGATCGCTCAAGCATATTAGCTCGGCCATATAGAATAATGGCACGGACTGCGAATCTCTCGGATTTTGGATCGGGTTGGTTCTGAACGAAACCGTCAAGAAGCTGCGACACAGCGGCGAAGTGTTTCTCTCTCGCTAATGTCACCACCGCGACGGAGAAGGCGATACGGTCGACGTGGTAATCCGGCGTGAGAGAAGCGGATCGACAGATTTCGAAGATCCGATTCGGATTTTTCTCGGATTTGAGAAGGGAGAGAGTAGCTCGACTCTTCTTCTGCTTGCTAGTGAGCGAGTTTCGTGTGAAGATAGATGAAGAAGAAGATTGGAGTCGGAATTGAGTCACGTTCTGGAGTAGAGATTCCGATGTTCGAATGCGGAAGAGGAACGCCATTGCTAGGGTTCATGATGTTTCAGATGAAATGGAGACGACGGTGGAGACAGAAGAGGATTAAACCGGTTAACGATTTGACAAAATTAAAATTTAATTTCAGAGGTTTACTTAAATCACATAAGTCGTTCAAAAAACTCATATTAGCCGTTGATGTTTATCATAGTCATCAATTTGGACGGTCCCGATGAATCTTTAGATGTTTTAAGAGAACAAAATTAAAAAGTCAAGGATCTTTGATAAACCGGGGGTTTGAACCCGACGTGAATCGAACACGCAACCTTCTGATCTGGAGTCAGACGCGCTACCATTGCGCCACGGATCCCTTGATGTACTAACCTCACATTGTTTAAAGATATTCTAAAAACGGTATCTCGTTTTATACAAACCGCCGCTTTCTCAAAGGTTATCATCAATCTCTCATCTTAGAATTGTTTGTTATCTTCTTCATCACAATTTTTCTACGGTCAGAGATTCAAACTCTATCTTCTTCTTCTCTGATCATGATGCAGCAGCCACCACCCGGAGGTATCCTTCCACATCATGTTCCTCCTCCTTCTGCTCAACAACAGTACGGTTACCAGCAACCGTCTCCTTACGGGATTGCTGGAGCTGCTCCACCACCACAGATGTGGAATCCTCAAGCGGCGGCGCCGCCATCAACTCAACCGATGACTGCCGAAGAGATCCGGACTCTTTGGATCGGGGATTTACAGTATTGGATGGATGAGAATTTCCTCTATGGTTGTTTTGCTCATACCGGAGAGGTAATATTCTCAGATCTCTGTTTTGAATATTATTTTAATTTGTTTAGTTTCTTGAAAGAGATTTGAGTTTAATTTTACACTAAGTTATTGTTTGTTTTCTGTTTGAAAGATTGGATTTTGAGGTGTAAAAGGATTAGAAACATCCGACAGTGAGTTAATGAAATTTATGACTTGTTAATGAGTAGTTAGTTTGACATTATCAATATTTCGCAGGTTGTTTCTGCTAAAGTGATCCGTAACAAGCAAACCGGACAGGTTGAAGGGTACGGTTTTATTGAGTTCACGTCTCATGCTGCTGCTGAACGAACTCTACAAACCTTCAACAACACTCCTATCCCGAGCTTTCCGGACCAGCTCTTTAGATTGAATTGGGCATCATTGAGTTCAGGAGATAAACGGGACGATTCACCGGATTACACTATATTTGTTGGTGATTTGGCTGCTGATGTTACGGATTATATCTTACTTGAGACGTTCAGAGCATCTTATCCTTCCGTTAAGGGTGCGAAGGTTGTTATTGACAGAGCGACTGGGCGTACAAAGGGATATGGTTTTGTTAAGTTTTCTGATGAGAGTGAACAGATACGCGCTATGACAGAGATGAATGGTGTTCCATGTTCTACTAGGCCTATGAGAATTGGGCCAGCTGCTAATAAAAAAGGTGTAACTGGTCAAAGAGGTATGCATACGATTGGAAGTATAATGTTACATTATAACTGCTTTGCTCTTGCATTCACATGAATTGTTTAGATTTGTGTGCTGTAGTATCTACGTGACTAGATTTCTTTCGAGTAAGAACTAGTTTAACAGCCTTGTGCAAAGTATGACTTCGTTATTTTGATTTTTTTCTAAAGCCGCATCCTACATTTACCGCTCAGGCCGCAGTAAATTCTGTTAAAACTTAAAAGATAGAACTCTTATAGCACACTTGTTGTATCCTGTTTGTTTCAAAGCAGGGAGTCAAGAGGCTCTCTATCATCTTGAGGCCTGGAACTGATTTCAGCTGAAATGGTTATCTCCTTATTGAGTGCCCAGGCTTAGGTCAGTTTTAAAGTTCATGTGTTGTCCTTTATTAGCCCTTTCCTTCGCTTCAGCCCTACTTTGGTTTCTATTTACCTTTTCGATTCAATCTTTATCCCAGTTCTTGGTCAGTTACTTACTTTTATAAGTCAATTTTTTATGTATTTACTTTTCTATTTCATTCCGCTCTACTTAATGTTCTTATCTCTTACTTAATTTACTTATATCTGTACATCAAGCTCCTTTCTACTACTCCTATTCCTATGTGTCTAGATTTTTAGAAATTCTCCTGAAATTTTAGCATTTCTGTGAGAAAGATTTCGTTTCACCTTTTTAATAAAGGGTTTGGTCAGAGAAATAGCTACATTGTTTAATATTTTTCAGCATTGGCCTTTACAATTCCTCTATATTTTGTGTCCCTATAAGCATTTCACTTATTTCGTTGTAAATTTAGCACCTTACCCTCCTCAAGTAGCCGAAACCATTTGTCGTTGTCTAATTGCTCATCTTTTGTGGTTGTGGCTCCTCATATCCTTTCGATTGCTCACAAATGCCAAGTCCTCTACATATTGATAATTTATTATTGACGTTAACATCATTGATAGACTTTGACTTCCTATACTTCTTTTGCAATTTTGTCTTCAACAGACAAAGAATACTCTTTCTCCTTTTGGAGTTTGAGTGGTGTGCTGTATATTTGTTCATGCCTTCTTTTGATCTTTTCATTTGCATTCATATTGTTAGAAAGTTTATACGAGGCTGCAAATGGATCTCCATGTGTTTTCGTTGCATGTGTAATTTACAGATACTTACTCCTTTTACTATACCTGTGTTTTCCATGTACATGCAGACTCATACCAGAGCGCTGCTGCTGGGGTACCTACTGATAATGATCCAAATAACACAACTGTGGGTTATATGCTCCTAATAGTACATATGTGTCATGCTCGGTTATCTTCCAAAAGGGTAATCTCTGACACATTTTAAGTTGATGTGCAGGTTTTTGTTGGTGGATTAGATCAATCTGTCACGGAAGATCATCTAAAGAATGTCTTCGGGCAGTATGGTGAGATTGTGCATGTGAAAATACCCGCCGGAAAGCGCTGTGGATTTGTTCAATTTTCCGAGAAGTAAATCCGCTGCTTCTACTGGAAACTCTTCATTTGACCCTGTAATAGTCTTTGGAATACCAATCTAACTGTTTAATCATGTGTTTTGTGACCAACCCGCACTTTCCAGAAGCTGCGCTGAGGAAGCTCTTAGAATGCTGAATGGAGTGCAATTGGGGGGAACAACAGTCAGGCTCTCGTGGGGCCGAAGTCCTTCGAACAAACAGGTAATTGATTCACTTTGCATTTAAATTAGATGATAGAAAGAAACAGCTCACTGTGTGTGGCCTATTGTTGAAGAACTATTGCAGCTTCTCTCGCCACTTCCTTATCTTCTCACCTTTCCTGAAATTTAGAGAATTATGTAGTCCAGGCTCTAGTTCTAGTTAGTAATAGAATCAATTAAAACAGTTGGCAGATATGGTTTTTGAATATTCCAAATAGCTTTTGATAATCTGAAATGCTTTTTGATAATTGTTTCAGGCAGCGGATCCGAGCCAGTATTATTACAGTGGGTATGGACAAGGACAGGAGCAGTATGGGTACTCGATGCCGCAAGACCCTAATGCATATTACGGAGGCTACTCTGGTGGTGGATACAGTGGTTACCAGCAGACACCACAGGCAGGACAGCAAGCACCACAGCAACCGCCACAGCAGCAACAAGTCGGGTTCAGCTACTGACCGAGAGAGTATTTCTTGGATTAATGTTGCCTGTTTGTTGTTTGCATACTTTGTTATGAACGTGTTCCGAAACACAGTTGCTTTGTCTTTGTTTCTCTTAGGTGTGTTACTTCTGCTTAAGATTTGATACTAAAAGGAGTTTTTAAGAGTTTTCACTCTTAATAATGTTACTGCGGTGTTTCTGTTTTCAATGTCTTCATCACTTTCTGAAAGAACGTAACTTTTGATAATATTTTAGGGTACCGTATTAATTTTTAAATGTTAAAACAATGGTCGAGGAATGAAAACGGATATGAACAGAGAGATCTTGAGCACAACTAATTTCCAGCAGTAGAACAGTTGGGAGAGTCTTTAGAGGTCTCTGTAGAGGCAGTGTGGTATGTGTCTCTAAAGTTGAACATTTTACATAACAAATGATGAATCTCTGGAAGTCATATATGGACTCGCTTTAAAAATTATATAAACAAAATTGCCTTGACCCGTTGTCCAAACCAAAGGACACATAAAAAAGAATCTGATTAATACAGTAGTCTTTTTTTTCCGACATTTTTCGACAAAAATTATATTCTCTCCTTTCATAAATTTGTAACATTTTCTATCTATAAAAGGTACTTCTCTTTTTTCTTCTTTCTTAAGTGTATTACACAACCTAAATTATCTTCATTAATTGAAATCATTATTCATATTTAAGTTTCAAGAATTTCAAACTCAGCAAAACCATAGATTAATTATTTTGTTCTATAGTGGAGTCTAAGAGCATCTCCACTATGTATTATACCATTTATTATATCAGCAAAACTATATATTATACCATTTTTAATCTAAAATAGAATTGGATTTTCCTCTAATGTATTACATCATTTTTTACTCAAATTTTTTTTTTAAATAAATTATTTTTTTTTTCTTTCAAAATTTTCAGAAATTATAATACTATTCAAAATTAACCATTATGATATAAAGAAAAACACATTACACCGCATACAAATAACAAAACAAAGTAGATATAAATTTATTAACTCATTAAGTCACTAATCATTGTTGTTTTAAATTTATCTTATGTATTTTTAGTTTCGCTTTCAATGTTTTTAAAATTTTTTTATGTCATTATATTTTCTTAGAAAATATTATAAGATTCTTAAATTTGTTTGTCAAATAAATTAGTATCTCTTAAAATTAAATTACTTAAAATTGCAAAAGCTACTTTATAAATAAAAAAATTTAACTTTGAAATAGAATTGAAAATGATATTACTCCATATTTAAAGTAAAAAATGAGATTTCACAATTTTGGTATTGAAAATAGAGCGGATTGGAAGAGATTTTACTTCAAAATAGAGTTTGATGTGAGATTTGAAGTGAATTGGAGATGACCTAAGGTAGACATATAATATGGCTAAATAAATAAATAACATAGATAAAAATATTAATTGTACATACGTGTTTTTGGGCAGCAAACTCGTAATGAAATGCTAGCGTTCGAAATGTTATACTAAAAAGGTAAAAATGACCTCATTTTGCAAGAAAATAAATTAAAATATTTAGACGGCAAGCTCGTAAATTGAAATGTTTATAGTCTAAGATGTTATAAATATCTTACAAGTATATACTATATTACCTCATTTTGCATAATTAAATAAGAACAATGACTTTATTTACAGGCATTATTTATAGATTGTTAGCTGGAAAATTCATACGATCTAATATATCTTAGTCTATCTTATATTATCTTAACGATTTGACTTATAAGTTAAATTGTCTTATAAAAAAAAAAAGTACGAAACACGCATACAAGTTACAAGTTAGTGCACCAGCACTGCTCAATGCAATTACTACAAATACTTGGTCATTTCGACTCCTCTCCTCATCTTTCTGATCATTTACCTTCTCTTCCCAAAAGTCGTCGTCGGGAAAACTCATAAAGACGAAAATGACCCTCTTCAAAAGGCCATGCCTTTACTCAAAGATGGACAAGGAAGACCCCGAAGAGGTACTTCACCGACGAGCCAAGTTCTTGATTTACAAAACACTTCAAGAAGCCGACTTGGTTTCTCGGCGTGATCCTCATTCGTCGTTTCTACGGCTTAAGCTTTATCTGTTGAAGGTCAAGATCGGAAAGAGGTTGACTAAGCTGCGTCGGAGCGTAGTATCCGCCGTTAGATTTGGCGGAATCCGAAAGCATTCTCACAACGGCGTGAGAGCCTTGAAGAAGCTGTTCCAAGGTGGTGCAACAACCGGACTACCTAGGCCTATTTTCACTCTTGAAGTTTGATTTTCTTTCATTTATATTTCTTGTTTTGTGTATTTTTTTTTTCTTTTGTTTCTGGAGTTTCTGTTGATCTCTATTACAAAAGTTTATCAAGAAATGTAATAGGGTTTTTGTGCAAAAAAAACCTCCAACTGGTAATTTTTTGCAAGATAAACCTTCAACTTTGGAGAATGCAAGTCAATATCGTGATATCAAAAGTAACCCGCAAAATAACCCTCTGTTATATCGACGCTGTGGTGTTGTGTGATAGTTCACGGCAATTAAAACGCAGAGTTTTGAGCTACTCGAAAACGACATGTAGTTAAAAAAACCTTGTCGTTTTTAAGACATTAAAACGACAACACAGATGTTAATTGTCTAAATCGAAATCGAATTGGGGAAAACTCAGAAATTAGGGTTCTTAATATCGATTTGGGGGAAAACGGTGAATGGGTTCTAAGTTCTTTTCGAATTCGAAATAGTTTTCGGTAATAGATTTGGGTTAAGGGTTCTGTGAGATCTAAGAGTTCAATTCGAGGGGGAGGGTTCTAATGTTGAAAGACTCGATTCGACGGGTTTAGGATCGAAGGTTTTGATTGTGAAGGTTTTGATTGGAGGCGATTGATTGTTTAGGTTTTCTCTTGTTGAAGTTTCGATTGAAGGCGAAGGTTTAGTGTTCAATTAGTGGAGGTTTCGATTCGACGGGAAATCAATTGACTCGACGGGAACTTAATCGATTCTGAGATTGAGGGATTCGAGTTTGGTGAAATAATCAAGAGAGCTCAACGATGAGGTAAGAATCGATCATTTGGAGATCTAAACTCTTAGGTTACAATTCGGATTACAATTTCGATTTAGAATTTTGCTAACTTCTTAGTAGTTTTGATCTTTTTTTGCATGTTGGTGGATATTGGTCTAATGGTGACCAATATCTTGGAGGAGAGTCACATCAAGTCGGTCTGATATCTGGTGAAGGCTTTAGCTTGAGTACGGTTGTGTTGTTAACTGTGGATCACCTCGGGTATGAAGATAACATGAGGAAAGTGGCTTGGTTTCCACCAGAAACGCCTGATAAGAAGGAATACCTTGGTAAAGAAGATGATGTCTGGAACAGAGTGGTTCATTACGCCATCGGTAAAGGTGTGTTAACTTTGTATGTTGTTAGAGAAGATGATCCGTGCCTAGGTAGACACATAGGTTATTTGTCTGAAGATGACATAGAGAGAGTCTTGGCTGATGATGTTGATAATGGTAGTGGGTCTGAGTCAGATGATGGTGGGTATGAGAATCATTTTGAAGACTTGGTTCATGATGGCTTGGATTCAGATGAAGACAGTTCATATAAAGAGGTGGATGAGGCAAAGTATCATAAGTTTGGTTTAGGTGATGAGTACAACACAATTGAGTCCCTGAAACAAGCAATTAATAGGTATGCTGTGAAGAAGAGAAGAGACATCAAGTATGAGAAGTCAGATAGCAAGCGTGTGGTTGCTATCTGCTCTGGAAAGAAATGCCCGTGGAGGCTGTCAGCATCCATCAACAGCAGCAGCAGTAGAGTTGTGATCAGAGCTCTACAAGAGGAGCACACTTGCACTTGGCAAGGGAAGGTGTCTCTGCTTACAAACTCTCGCATTGCTGAGCTGTACATTGAAGAATTCAGACTGAATCCCAATTTCACAGCACAACAGTTACAGGACAAGCTTCTGAGACGCAATATTAATGTGTCTTGGACTATTTGTGAGAGGACAAGACTGAAATGTCTGAAGAAGTTTGATGAAGAGCAAGAGGAGTCTTTTGCAAGGCTTTTTGACTATGTTGCTGAGTTGAAGAGAAGCAACAATGGGACCACACCTGAGTGTGAGGTAAGACAAACCAGATTTCATAGGTTTTATGTCTGTTTTGATGCGCTTAAAAGAGGTTGGAAGAGTGCATGTAGGAGAATTCTACATTTGGATGGAACTTTTTTAAAGTGGAGGATGACAGGGATGTTACTGGTTGCATGTGGAAGAGATCCCAATGATCAGATGTTCCCTGTGGCTTGGGCTATTGTTGACTGTGAGAATACCGAGAATTAGTTGTGGTTCATTCAACACTTGGTTGATGACTTGGATCTAGAAGTAGGAAATGGATTAACACTAGGTAGTGACCAACAAAAAGGACTGATTGCTGCAGTGAAGATTGTGGTTCCATATGCTGAACACAAGATGTGTGCTAGGCATGTTTATGCTAACTGGAAAAAGAAGCATGCAGGACCAGAGTTGGAAGCTATGTTTTGGGCTGCTGCAGATTCTTGGTATCCACAACAGTTTGATAGGAAGATGCAAGAGTTGAATGCCTATTCTCAATCTGCCTTCAATGACTTAAAGATTTCTGTTTATGCTTTTTGGTCAAGGTATTGCATTTTGTCTTCTTGTGTTTGATATTTCATTGTGTCTTGTTCTGTTTGATGTTGAATTTTGTGTGTTGTTGTGTTTGTTGCAGGGCCTTCTTCACAGAGTTTTCTAAGTGTGATGCAGTAGAAAACAATCTAGGAGAATCATTCAACGCAGCAATCCGGATTGCAAGAACCAAACCAGTTGTTGAGATGCTGGAAGAGATTAGGAAAAGAGTCATGGTGAGTAATGACAAGAAGAGGTCTGAGGCTGAGAAGGCAAAATTAGACTACACTCCTAAATCAGTAGCTTTGCTAGAACAGCAAATTGAGTTAGCTAAGAACTGCCGTCCTTTAAGCTGTGGCATGGGAAATTATGAGGTAGGCTGCTTCAATCACAAGACTAACACGCGGCTTGAAGGCTTTGTTGTGCAGATGCGAGGTCAGATCAAATGCAGCTGTAGTATTTATATGATCAGTGGAATTCCTTGTTGCCACATCGTTTCTTGCTTGAGACTTGAGAAAAATGTTGATCAAGACCCTAAGAAATTGATATCTCCATGGTTCACCATACAAAAACTAAAGGAATGTTATGCAAATGGGATGCAAGGTGTTAATGACATTAATTTATGGAAAGTCACCACAAATGTCAGAGTCCAGCCGCCTCTATACAAGAGGCCTGGTGGGAGACCACCTGGGAAGATGAGAAAGAGAGAGCAAGGTGAACCAAGGCCTGGGAAGATTCTTAAAAGAGGAACCAAAATTGTAAGGATTTCTGATTTTTAGTTTACATTCCTTTGGTTGCATGTTTTGTTTAATGATTCATCTCCTTATGCAGCATTGTGGAAAATGTGGACAAGAAGGACACAACAAACTGAAGTGTAAGAATGTCCCAGTCCCTAAACCTCCAAAGAACCCACCAGGTAGACCAAGAAAAACCCCTATTGCTTCATCCCCACAGCCTCAACTTAGTTTAGAAAGCCAACCAGATGAAGATCTTCCAAGCCTTTTATCTGCACTTCCCAAAAAACGTCCTGGAAGACCTCGTAAGATTGCTGGTGCATTGTCTTCACAGCCAGCTCCTCAACCAACAGAGCCTATGTATGACACAGGGCCAAGCTACCTACCAAGAGTAAGTTGTTGCAATCTCTGTGTTTAATATTGTTTAAATCTTGTTACATACATTGCCAAGCTACCTACCAAGCCTTTTCTCTGTGTTTAATATTGTTTCAATCTTGTTTCAAAAATTGTGTAACTTGATTCAATTTTTTGTTGCAGGAAGGGTATGGAGTCTTCACCAGTCCTTTAACTGGTGATGACTATATCCATGTTGGAAAGTCTGTGATTGATACACGAGATAACACAATTCTACCAAGCAGTCTTTATCGAGCCAGAGAACGCAAAAAATTGGATGTTGCACGTGGACGTGGTCATGGTCGTTAACGCAATTCTACCTTATCTATTAGACTCTTTTGTTTTGTTGTAATTTAGACTCGTAAACCCTTGTTGTAATGAACACCCTTAAAACTTTGTGTGATGTTTGATGTTGTTTTGTTGTAATTTAGATCCTTTCGTTTTGCACAAAAGACCAAAGACTAATAACATCATACGAAAGACCAAACACGATGAAAAACACAAGAACAAAAACTAATGTTATTAAACAAGACCAAAGACTATGAAAAACACAAGACCAACGATAATAACACAAGACTAAAGACTATTAACATCAAACAACCAAATTTAATAATATTATCAAAGTTAAGATCTTCCTAAATACAATTTATATTACACAACAGAAGACTTGGTTCATAGCCGATTGTTTGTGGACATATTGAAGAATCTTTCCAAGACATCAAAATTGAAGGAACTTCATCCGCATATACTAAGAAGAGTTCTAAAGTTACTTGAACTTGTCATAATCTACTTAAATAAGTAGACTATGATTCCTATCAAAACAAAAGCCGCAACTACCGTATTCTTCAACTCCACTGCCACTCCATCACTTTTCTTTGCAATCAAAAACTTAAGCCTATCAAGCTCCATGTCATTTTCAATTTGGAGGTCCGAGAGATGATCAATGGCGTTTCTGTGGATGCCAAGTGTTTCACGCATTTTGTCCAAGCTTGGATAATCATGCATTTCTTGCCTCAATTTGATTAATTCCTCTCTCATTGCCTCATCCCACCATTTCCAAATGTGACATTCACCATCCTATATTCAACAAAAACAACCAAAATTCTACCGTAGTTTAACCAAAATAACATACTTTATGACAATTCAACCAAAACAAGTAGACTTACATCTTGATTTTGGCAAGTGTAGAAGAGCCTTCCCGGGTTTGTCCTTGTCCGAGATGATTCGATTCTTGGGGCTCCACCACAATAACAATAGGTAGGGATCCCATATTCTTCTTCACTTCCATCAAACAATAGCTTAGAGGAGAAGGAATCTTCAGACATTGAAGAGAGCGAAGAGAAGCAACGGGAAGAAGAAGAAGAATAAAAATGGAACCCTAATGTTTTATTTTCCCCAATTCGATTTCAAAATCGAATACTTAAGTGTGTTGTTGTTTTTAGTTACGTAAAACGTGGCGTTTTCATTGTCATCAAATTTTTAACGCCGTTACACAACACAACGGCGTCGATATAACAGAGGGTTATTTTGCGGGTTACTTTTGATATCACGATATTGACTTGCATTTTCCGGAGTTAAAGGTTTATCTTGCAAAAAATTTCCAATTCGAGGGTTTTTTTGCACAAAACCCAATGTGTAATATGAAGAGATCATGAGTTTTGTATTATCATATGAGGGAAAAAAATCTTGTACGTGTAATAACCATTTAATTATATGATAATGCAAAAATATTGGTAAGACACGTACGGATTGCAGATTGCTCTTTAATTTGGGCCATTGAATTTGTAATCGACGTAGTTTAACACAATTCTACGCAACTTTTTCAGTGAAAAAGACATGGATTGCTCTGAAATGTTAAAGTTTTAGTTTGGCTAATCTCTTACCTAAACTTACTACTCAAAACTCTCATTGAATCGGATATAGATCGAATTTGAATTTAGATATGTCAGATCATTTTAAAATCGAAATGTAAACAACCTAACAAATAAATAGGTTTTAAAGCTTTCGTATCAGGTTTATTTTATTTTATTACGCATGACCTAATAGTTGTGTTATTCAGTTTTTTTTGTATGAAAATGGAATCAAACTTACGTGTGCCCGGAAAACCTACAGAAATGGCAATGCCATTTGCGCTAGCTAGCCTATCAGATTCATTTTTATACTTATTAGAATATATTAAACTGTCATAAACGAGTTACTAATACCACATTACAACGGATATGTATACATATCAACATAATTAAATATATGAATTTCTTCTTCTTTTTTTGTATTATAACTAAACTTATTTCATGATTCATTATTTCACCATTTTTTTTATCATATGAACCAATTTTTTTTTGGCAGCATTATTTGAACATTGGTATGGTAAAATAACATAACAGGAGTTTGGATTATATTAGATAAACAAAATTTTCTTTTGGCTTGGTTATATATAAAAAAAAAATATATATAATATATAATATATTTATATACAATGTTTACGTATTCTAATTTCTAAAATTTGCATCTCTAAGATTTTTTTTTTTTGTCAACGATCTAAGAATTTTTTTTTATGATATATTTCTGAAAATTAAATATTATTTATTGAATCCGATCCACCTCAATTGAATCTTGTGGGCATTCGTGCGATATCGTGAAAATTTTCCCTTAGATTCTAATGCGCACGACAAAAATTTAACTTAAAATCTTGGGTTAGGTCATCAAAATATCTTCGGGTTGTAATGTCGATTAAAAGGAATAGATAAGGACTTAAATGTAAATAAAATTTCCATTTCTGTAAAATTTCTTTACCCTTTCCTTTTGTCTCTTTTAATTTTCTTTTGTCTTAGCCATCCCTCAGTTTATTTTTCTCATCTTCTTCGTTCGTCCTAGTCCCAAGTCATCGGAGGTCCTGCAAAACGATTCGAAGTTTCTGATCATCGTATAGTCTTCTTCATCATCCTTTGTCCTTCTTCTCCTTTGATTTGATTTCTCCTTGACGAGCAAGAATTTTCATAATGCGTAGCCACCTACATATCTAAGATCTCTTGTTGATTTGCTTAGAAAATCTAGAACATAGAGAATAATTTTCTGATTCGTTTAACATTAACGATCCTGGAATGATTTTAGTGCTGAAATTTCCACATTCTTGTGAAGTTGATGATCTTATTTGTATCAAATTTGCTGAATGTTTGCGTCGTTTCTCAGATTGCTACGGGTTGTATTCTTACCTTTTATGGATACATGTATTAAATTCTATGGTGCATTGATCCGATTTGCTTTTTAAGTCATAGATTCTCTTAGTAATTGAGATTGGTTGATGTGATTGTGGTTTTGGTTTCTTATATTGCAGAAGAGACGAGTTTGATGGACAGGAAGCTCATGGAATAGAGATTTTATTTGGAAGTTTCTTCGTTGTGCCTGAGTATTGGAATTGATCTTTTGATTTCTACGGTATTTGGTTTTTTTTTTTTTGAGATTTGCTAATATGAGTGTGGTGGGATTTGATGTTGGGAATGAGAACTGTGTTATTGCGGTTGCAAAGCAACGGGGAATTGATGTTTTGTTGAACGATGAATCCAACCGAGAAAATCCTGCTATGGTTTCGTTTGGTGAGAAGCAGAGATTCATGGGTGCTGCTGCTGCTGCCTCTGCTACTATGCATCCCAAATCAACCATTTCGCAGTTAAAGAGATTGATCGGTAGGAAATATAGGGAACCTGATGTTCAGAATGATCTGAGGTTGTTCCCTTTTGAAACTTCCGAAGGCTCTGATGGTGGAATTCAAATTCGGCTTCGGTACATGGGTGAGATGCAGAGCTTCAGTCCAGTGCAGATATTAGGCATGTTGCTTTCACATTTGAAGCAGATAGCAGAGAAGAGTCTCAAAACGCCTGTTTCAGACTGTGTCATTGGCATACCTTCCTACTTTACAAACTCTCAAAGACTTGCCTATTTGGATGCTGCAGCCATTGCTGGCCTGAGGCCGTTGAGATTGATGCATGATTCTACTGCCACTGCACTTGGCTATGGTATATACAAGACAGACTTGGCGGCTAACTCCAGTCCTACTTACATTGTATTTGTCGACATCGGTCACTGCGATACACAAGTGTGTGTGGCATCATTTGAGTCTGGAAGCATGAGAGTCTGTTCTCATGCTTTTGATAGAAACTTGGGCGGGAGAGATTTTGATGAGGTTCTCTTCAACCACTTTGCCATTGAATTTAAGGAGAAATACAACATAGATGTATATACAAATACTAAGGCGTGTGTTAGGTTAAGAGCATCATGTGAGAAACTTAAAAAGGTCTTGAGTGCAAATGCTGAGGCACAGTTGAATATAGAATGTCTGATGGAGGAGAAGGACGTGAAGAGCTTCATCAAGAGAGAAGAGTTTGAGCAGTTGTCAGCAGGCTTGTTAGAGAGATTAATTGTACCATGTCAAAAGGCTTTGGCTGACTCTGGATTAAGTCTGGATCATATCCATTCTGTGGAGCTAGTTGGTTCAGGGTCCCGAATTCCAGCTATATCTAAGATGCTAAGCTCGTTGTTTAAGAGGGAGCTAGGCAGGACTGTGAATGCAAGTGAGTGTGTAGCTCGAGGATGCGCGCTTCAATGTGCAATGCTTAGTCCAGTTTTCCGAGTTAGAGACTATGAGGTATTCTTTTTAAAAATTTATCTAGCACAATGATAGATTATTACATTGGTTAGAATATGCCGTGTGTAGTAAAGCATGATGGCGTTTATACCTTATGGATTTATTTCCTATGAATGGCTGATGTTCCTTTTGTTTATGCTTCCCCTATTTTCAGGTTCAAGATTCTTTCCCTTTCTCAGTTGGCTTCTCATCTGATAAAGGTCCCATAAACACAACATCAAATGAATTGCTCTTTCCGAAAGGCCAGGTCTTTCCAAGTGTGAAGGTTCTTACTCTACATAGGGAAAACACTTTTCATTTGGAAGCCTTTTATGCTAACCATAATGAAATATCACCAGATTTACCAACTCCGATAAGCAGTTTTATGGTAAGCTATCTTTCAGGCTTCCCTTATTTGGATCTATATTCAGTCTTTATAGCTTTGAGTTCTAAGTTATGGAATTCTAAGTTTGCTGTGTAATGTTTGTTAGATTGGTCCTTTTCATATTTCCCATGGAGAAGCAGCACGTGTCAAAGTAAGAGTTCAGTTAAATCTCCACGGGATTGTAACGATCGATTCAGCTTCTGTGAGTAGAGTTTCATCAATCCTCTCCAGATATGATTGCCTTTACATGTCTACCTAGCTTGGGTCTAAACTTTCCGTTTCTGAACAGCTAATAGAATATCACAAGGAGAATATAACTTCTGAAGAGATGATATCCGAAAACAACCATCAATCTTCTGCTACAAAGGATGACACTTTGGACCCTTCGTCAGGTCCTACTGTAAGTATAGTTTAACACCGTTTTAAGAAAAACAGTTGCATCGCCAGAAGGCTGCAAGCTCAACATATAAAAAGCTGATCTTACAGCATTGGCATCTCCATTCAATTCTGAAATAATTAATTGGTTGCTCCGGAGATTCTCGAAAGCATTATAATCTGAAAAGATTTCTGAGATTAGTTTTCCCTTGTGTAGGGTAATGAGCCTAAGGCTATCAAAAGAATGGAAATTCCAGTTGTTGCGAATGTATCTGGTGCATTGACAAAGGATGAGTTATTGGAGGCCAAACAGAGAGAGAACTCTTTAGTGGAGCAAGATCTGAAGATGGAATCGACAAAAGATAAGAAAAATGCTCTTGAATCCTTTGTTTATGAGATGCGTGATAAGGTACTCCTTCTGAGTTTAATAGCTTCCACCTTAAGATTTTGATAAAAAATGCTTGTTCCCTTTTTAAGCTGTTATCACCTTCAAGAATTATTGTTCCCTTTTTAAGATGTTATCACTTCCAAGAATTAGCAGTTAACGCTGTGTATATGGGCAGATGCTAAATACATATCGGAACACTGCAACCGAGTTAGAACGGGAATGCATAGCTAGAAATCTTCAGGAAACAGAGGAATGGCTCTATGAAGATGGTGATGATGAATCTGAAAATGCTTACATTGAGAAGTTGAATGATATCAAAAAGGTAACAAAATCACTCAAAGTTCTGTATATAAAGGTTAGTCTCTGCAGATGACTTTTGTGTCCTAATTGATGACTTATATCACTGAGCAGCTCATTGATCCAATTGAAAGTCGGTTTAAGGATGGAGAAGAGCGAGTACAAGCATCAAAAGATCTTCTGAAAATTATTGCAGATAATCGAATGGCTGCAGAGTCTTTTCCTCCTCCAAGAAAGAATGCGGTTTGGTTCTAAACTACTAACATAAGTCTCAATCTATTGGCAATAATCTGACTTGAGATGGATAAAAGTTTGTCTGGATGGCTATATGATTAGAATATATCACCCTAATAATATTTTTGTTTTTAGGTTCTTGATGAATGTCATAAAGCTGAGAGGTGGCTCCACGAGAGAACCACAGAACAAGAATCTTTACCCAAAGACGCTAATCCGGAGCTGCAAGCTGGTGAAATCAGGAGAAAAGCCGATGCTCTTAACGCGTAAATATAATCTAAACCCTCTCTTATTATTACTCTTCAAGCTATCTTCACAATTTAACCGCAAAAACTTTGGTCATAATTGATGGATACCGAGTCGGAATTTAACTGATGAAAGGATGTGAATGTATTTCAGGACGTGCAAGTACATTGGGAAATCAAACTCTCCTCCCATGAAACCGGAACATAATGGATCACAGGGTAGTAGGAAATCAGATGATATGGAGCTTGATTGAAATTTCTTACTCTATTAGTCTAAATTTTGACTCTTTTATTCTACATGGGTCAAAACAAAAAAATAAGGCCAAACAATCTCACTGTGTATCTCTCATGTCCGATGATTTGAATCGAGATTATTCTTCTTTTGTCAACTATTTGAAACGATTATTCTCGAGATTATCTCTTTTTGGTTAATTAAACATTTTACTAAAAAAAGCTGAAAATGTTCTTTTATGTGCTTCATGTGGAAGTCTTTTTTTTTTTTCTTCTTTTGGTATATAGATTGAGGTCGGAAATCAATTTCAGTTGCAATCTTAAACCACTTTTATATTTATTGGCTCGATTGTGACATGTGCAACTAATTCTAGACCTAAAATTATTTAAACCAATCCTACATAAAACGTACAAATAACAAGTGGACGGGTGAGTGGATCCGTATACCCAGATTGAGATGATTCCCAGTTTCTATCATCTGTTCAGTTTTGTTTCTCTCAAGTCGTACGAGCTCGAATCTCAGACGGATCCAACCATAAACATTTAAAATTGCCGTACAAGTTGGAATCTTTTATTTTTCTTTTTCGTCAAAGTATGTATCCTAATCACAAGACAAAATTAGCCGATTTTGTGGAAGACAGACCAAACTTACAGTCATATCGCTCATGTCATGTAACTATATAATTGTAGAGTTACCATATTATTGATCCTTAAATCTATAGTACTCTGTGTGCATACACAATCACATCTTGTATATATCTTTTTCTTCATTTGATTTCTTGTTTTGTGGTCCATTCAAAGAAATTGACAGTGTGAATTGTATAAAAATAATAAATGTGGTCAATTATTTCCAACCGTAATATTTAATAACTTCAACAATAACATGATTTTATGTCAGAAGGAAGCATTTAACTGAATCTTCACAAGGACCATTGAAAACGAGTATTGGAGCAAGCTCAAAAGACAAAGGCTATACATAAGAGAAAAATCAGTGAACGGAGTTTAAAAAATTTAGTTTGGGTTGTTCTGTCGTAGTTTAGGTTTCATTCCAATTTCAATTTAATAGTAATATGATATATGAATGCATCATGCATGGTGATGGTTTTCTCACTTTATTCGGGGTATGCTAACTACGTTATGACTGTTCTAATTATTAAATAGAAAAAACAAAGTAAATTGAACCAAATCAAATCAAATCAAATCCAAATACTTAATTTGGTTGACAAGATTTACTCATTCAAAAGCCAACCCATTTCACTGAACCAGATTTTGACTATTTCAATGATAACGTTCGCTTTCAACATTCGTGCGAAGATACCCATTAGTCTTATGAAAAGTTTATTAGTCCTACTAAAATGCTATTAAAAATGACTAATACTAAACAAATAAGCTTGACTTTTATTTTTTTATCAACTATTACAACACTCATTAGAAAGTTTAATACTTATAACAATTTCGTAATCATTAGATGGAGAAAACATCAACAGACTAAACTTGACTACGATAAGTTTTTTCTCATATAAAAAATATATTCTGAATTTTCGTTGCCGCTTCGCTTTAGTTAAGTTTCCACAAGAACATAGTTCAAAGATGTATTCTTGATACCGACTGTATATAGTTGATCAAGATGGCAAAGTCTCATGAGTCATGAAGCCACTCTCTCCATTTTTGTAAGAGTCACGTTCTTTCCTAATTCGCTTTCCAAATAATTTGTTATATATGTAAATCTCCTTATTCAAATTGTAAAGTAGATTTTTGAGTTTGTAATTGTAGAACTAGATATATTGTTGTTTCATTTGTAAACCGTGTTTTAAAAAAATTAGACAACCAACCTAGGAGTGTCTTTTAGTTTAACGTATGGTTGTTTTAAAAACTCTATATATATTGATTTCAAATTTTTAGTAGCAAGTTATCTTAGTTAGTGGTCTTTAAAGAAAAATGATAAATCATACAAATATTTTATATGCTGTTGAAAGTCTATAGGATTACTGGTTTTACTATTATTGGCATTATCAACAGACATGATAAGCTATATTACAATTTAGACTTTTAGCTTGACCTTGACCCACTAACAACTCAACCAATATTAGCTTTCTTTGCCTCCGGCGAAACTATCCTACAAAAACTTTTATTGACCATTGACTATACCCTAACATTTTTCTGGATTATAAATGGATTTGTAGAAACATAGTAAAAAAATTTTAAACCATTTAAAATAATCATAATCATCGCAAGGATTTTAGAAAATACAGAGTACTTTCAATAGCTTATAACATTACTCTCTGTGTTTTCACAAAAAATATCATTTTAACACATTTAACGTATATTAAAAAAACTATCAAAAGTTTTCTATTATTCTTATATTAATATACTAAAAATCTTCTTTCTTTAATTAATACACTAAAACAATAATGTTAAAATTAGAAATTTGTTTAATATTTTGCACTGAAATTACAAGACAACACTCTTTGTGAAATAAAAAGAAAAATTTAAAATGACCCTCTTTATAAAACAGAATGAATACTATTTTACCGATTGCATAATATTGATAATATGGAAAAGATAAAAAATTATATAAATCATTCCTAGATATGATTATATGAGCTATAAATATATTTCTACATATTACAAATCGGATTATAAACGAATCATAGTTCCGACTTGTAACACCACATAACAAAATGCAGTATCACCAAAATGGAAAAAAAACATGCGAGTTGAAAGCGTTTAATTATTACGTAAGAAATTATATGGGTGACAAAATAATGTAAATCTGTAAAAATTCCTACATTTGTAGGGTTACCAAGAAAGAATTGTGGACCAAAACATCCATGTTTCCATTATTTGATTCATACAAAAGAAACGGTAACAAGAAATTCACTCTTCCACACAACACATCAATACATCATTCTCTCAATATTACTTCCTCTTACAAAAATATACATTGACTTCATTCTCGTACTCTAAACCCCTCAGAAAACTATGGATTTTCCAATATATTAATCAAGAGATCCGCATATCGAATCTCTTGATTAACTAACTAGGGTTTTATCCCTTTTTAAATCAATTTGGGGGAACCCACAAAAATATATATATAATTGATCTCCAAATCTCCCCAAGATTAATTATATCTTTCTGAAAAGATCAATTCATTTATTTTATTGCTTAAGAAGCGGAGAGCTGTCTTCCCACTGGTCCAATCGTCTCGACGCCTTCTCCACCTGAATTGAAAACCAAAAAAAAACAAAGTCATCATCAAATAAACTCAAAGTTAAAACATATACTAAATTGTTGTATTAGTGAAATAATAATTAGTAATTTACCTCTTTATCCCAATCAGTTCGGAAAGTGACAATGACTAAGATAATAGTTTGCATGAGTGTGCCCCCAATCATCCCTGTCCATATTCCCTGCACCAAATCATTAACAATTTAATTTAGTTTCACCATTACACCAATCAATCACTAATAATATAGATCATGTAAAATGAAATTTACCCTAGCTCCCATATCATATGTGAAACCAAGAACATAACCAATCGGAATCCCCACAATGTAATAACATCCAATGTTAACGTACGCCACATATGCTTGCCACCCACATCCAACGGCCACACCTGTTTTAATCAAATTAAAAAAAAATTCAATAATTGAATCATTAATTCACAAATCACACGTAATCAAAGTACTTGTTTTAAAGAGTTCTAGTTATGTAATTACCAGATAAAACAGGTTGTACTCCATTGAGAACGATGGTGATGGCTAAGAAAGGAGAGAGCTCGGCGACGGCTTCAGCAACCTCTGGACTGTCCGTAAAAATGTAACTGATGACGTGACGCCATGAGAGGATCACTATGGCTTCAAACAATGACAGTAAAAATGATACTCCTGTTGTTACCGCTGTTGAAAATGCTGCTGATCTTGGGTTCCCACCACCCAATTCGTTACTAACTCTCACACTGTAGTCAAAACAAATTCAAATATAACTAGTTATTACCCATTTCTACCTTATGTTATAAGTTTATTACCACTGGCATTAAAAAAAATGAGTAAATAATTGAAAATGTTTAGAAAACGTTTTTTTTAGCCAACCTGGCAGCTGCGTTGAATCCAACTGACACCATGAACGACATTGCTGAAATTGACATGCTGCAAATAAAAACAAATAAAGTAAGATAACTTGAGAGTAAGATATTGTGTATATATATTATGGCCAAGTCGTAAGAAAGAGTCAGTACTCAGTTTCTTGTCAAAAAGAGTCAGTAATACACTATAATAATCATTTTCGTAAAATATGTCACTGTAATAAACTAGTAATAAATTGGGTCTTGGACTAATCAATACTTTGAGTTTTCCAAGGCAGAGAAGTGCGTGCCGTTGTTTATCAAGGAAAACGACACGAAGTTTACGCTTACAAGAAAGTAACGTCAAAAAAATTGGCTTTAACGCAAAGGTTACAAAATAAACGTGGCGAATTCTAATTGCTGGTTTACTAGTCATACTACGGCAACAAAAAACCATTATCACATAGAGACTAGTAACGTGACTTTTTTGTTTCCTGGGAACTAGCCAAAAGTTGAAAAGTTTGATCGGACAAATGCTAAACAGTACAGTACCATTATTAACCTACTGTTCTTAAATCTATACTATAATCAAATCATCCGCTTTTTTTTTGGCTTTTAAATATTCACAATTAAGGCTAAATTTCATGGAAGGAACTAAAGTTTTGGAAGTATTCTAAAATTTTAATATTACTCGATTACTACCCAAAAATAAAAGTTATCTATTTTCAGCTGTATGTGTTATCATGTGTATTTTTTATATTAGGTTTGGCACATTATGTGTCGTACTTCATAAGGTAAAATACTGGAAATAAAAAAGTAAAAAAAAAAAACTTACCAGATTGCTAAAGAATCCAAAGCAAGTTCAGGGTCTTTAAGAAGTCCGGCGAGGAGAACAAGAATCTGTGAATACCAAGATTCAAGGCAGAGCATGACGGCGGAAGCCGCAGATAACTGGAAAAAGTCCCAAAGACCATCAAAAGCTTTCCAGCTAAAACCAACCCAAGTCCGGCGACATCTTGGACTGATCTTAATGTAAACAATCTGTGCCATAACGATGATCCACCACGAGAGACTGTGAACTACGGAGAGACCAAGTAAGCCCCAGCCAAACTTGAAGACTGAGAGCCAAGAGAGGACTAAGTGGAGGACGAGTGTAGCGGCTGAGATGTACGCGCTTGGCGTGACGATGCTTTGTGATTGTAGGAACTTTTGGATCGGGAAGTTGACGGCGTAAGCGAAGATCATTGGTACCATACCGTAGACGAAGACTGAGGCCATAGATGCCACGTCAGCTGGCTCGCCTAAAGAAATGAGCAGAGGTTTGGAGAAGATGAAGAGTATTGTCATTGGAAGTCCGGTTAGGACAAGAACTATCGTGGATCTTTGTAAGTAGACTCCAAGCATGTCGTATCTGTGAGCTCCGTGCGCCTGCCCACATAATGTCTCTACTGCACTTCCCATTCCAAGCTAATGTCACCGGAATAACAAAAACAAAAATGGTTAGGTTATGAACAACAAAGAAGATTTTATTCATTTTTCTCTGTTTTTCAAATCATAATATTAACAACTGGTTTAATATGGGCCAAAATAAAAGATTTGATGGGATCTTTCATCAGATCCGTTTATACATATTTTTGATCTGATTTAAAGTTTTTGTATAGTTAAAAATTATATGAAAAGAAATGAAAATGTAAGTAGTAGTGGAGTAGTACCATGAGACCAATGGCGAACATATTGAAACCGCTATTACCGAGAGAAGCGGCAGCGAGTTGCATACTTCCTAATCGACCGGCGAAGATACGAGTGACCATCGACATGCCATTGTTGATAACGTAAACAAAGATCGCCGGAGCCGCCAAGTGGAAAAGATACTTCATCTCGATCAACGCAGCCAAGAAGATCCGCCGGAAATATGACAAATGTGTATCCGTTAATACACTCTCCATCCTGAAGTCAACTTCCGATTTCGTTGACTCTAACAACGGTTGCTGCATGTTGTCCACGGCCGTGGTGCCTTCCGAACCCATTTTTTATTTTTTCTATTCAAGAACTCGTCGCTCTACTTCTCTCTCTCTCTCTCTCTCTCTCTCTCTCTCTCTCTCTCTCTCTCTCTCTCTATCTTCGTTTAGTCTGTATCTTTCTGCGACTTGGCCCAGAGAAGAGCTGTAATATAAAGGCGATTTTGCCGTGTCTAGTATTTTTTTTTTAATTATAAAGAAGAAAAAGAAAGCTGAGAAAAGAAGAAAATAAGCCCTCTTCCTTTATTTAATAATCACATCTGTTTCATGAAAATATATATAGTATTAAATGTTTACACAAAATGTGCCTACGCATGATTCACATCGTGTCAAGCGATCCTAATCGTATCTGACTCTGTAGGTAGAGAATGTAATTAAAATTAGATATGTGGATCACTATAGAATATTCCATCGTCTAAGATTATGAGTACATAGAAACAAGTTAGTCTGTTGACAAGCCTGATTAATTTAGTGGGATAGGCCGGATTAACTCATTTAGCAAATTTGTTCATACATGTAGTTTTGCAATCCTTACTATATATATTTGTCAGAGACCACCGGCTTAATCCTGGAACTTCAACGGACAATATCTTGTTAGGATTTATAAACAAAGTTATTACATCTTGTTCTATCATACAACTTTACTCAACAGTTTATCACAACGAAAGAACAAGTTCAATTCATGTTCTCGAATTAAGCAACAGTCTATCATACAAGTTCAATAATGGCAATTCACTATTCGTTGTCACCGTTTCCTGATTGTTTTAACAATTGTTTGTCGTACCATTTTGTCAATTACGGAGTACATTATTAGAAGTATTTATAAATATTAGTGATAACTCACATTATTATTATAACAATAATGATAATGATGATTGAAATCACTTTTTTTTTTTTTTGGGACAACACACTTGTGGACTTGAGGTCTTTTTCTTTGTAATGAAAGGTCGAATGGGGAAAACAAAGCAGAACACGTGAATTCTTGTACCTCCTCCCACAGACCATTCCACAATCAAGAGAGCAATTAAGTAACCTTTCCAGTTTTGACCCTCTGTTACATTTAAATATAACAGTTGCGTCCTACGTATCTTCTGTGACTGTGGGTAAATAAAAAAAGCTTATATTTTTTTTGTCAACGTGGGTAATTCTGTATTCTTTAATAAACTCCACTTATTACGTGTCTTTTAAATATACTGTGAACCTCCCCACTTGTTTAACTCTTATAACACGTATATATCACATTTATATACTACTTTCAAATCAAAATTCTAACGAATTTTTACTTGTAGATAAAATGGAACGGGGTATCAAACAACAAAAAAGGAAGAAGTTATTTTTTACACAATCTAGTTTTTCTCGTCCACTACTTTATGTGAATGCATAGAAAATGCTAATAAGGAAACCACCTTTGTGCCTATAATTTCTTTATTTAAATGAAAAAATATCATTTGAATGTTTCAACGTACATTTGATCTTCTATCTTCTTCCAAATTTTTATTTTAAACTAGTTACATAATTTTAGTCATAATCACAATCTGTAATCCAAATCCAACTACTCGAAGACGACTAATATTACATTATAAATACTATAATTTTTACAGAATTTAAACACAACATCACATTTAAAATGTATATTGCATTAAAGTCTTGCAAATGCTTACAGTTAAGATACGTCCGGAAATATGGCAGTTGCGTCGTGCCAATTATGAAAAACGAGTCCGTGAGTTACTCGTCTGGACTCGTATTTCCTACGATGACCACATGGCTATATATATTTAATATTTGACGAAAAAATATACGTACTCAACTAATTTTCTTTCACGATTAGCCGATTAGGTAAAAACATACGTACGCCAGAAAATATCAAGCCTTTATATAAAGTAATCATAATAATTTCTGTTACTTTCTATTTTTAAAACGGAAAATAACTGTTTTTTATATGGAAGATGTTACCAAAAAAAAAATTGTTTTCATATGGAATAATTAATTATTGAGTGTCGTTGGAGTCTTTATCCAATTATAAATTTCCTTGTGAAGGAACACGATTTAAAAAATTTAATTGAAGACAGTATCTCGATGAGATCGAGAGAAAATATAGACTACCAACATAAGATTCGGGACTTTACAAAGATTAGTATGGATATGGTTTCCACAACACGTAACTTGCAGATTATTATTTATATCCCATATTTTATTGAATATCTATCTATAAGAAATAACAACTCCAACTACAAGAACGAAATTGAAACATGTCAAAAGAGGAAATGGACAACTCTTGGTATATGCTGGATTATAAAAACGAATCAATAATGCATGTACATGCTCATGATTTAACATAAATTCGAGACCGTCATTATCAATTAAAGTTGTAAAGCAAAAATAATGTTACCAAAAATGCTTTTACTTATAGTATGAAACTAACGAATTTAAATCAGTTCGCATATTAATGTTCTAGGAACTTGTACATAAATTTTTTTTTTTTTTAAAAAAAACCGAACACGTACTCTTGCTTAATTGTAGACACTAGACACTTACTCTTTTTTTTTTCTTTTCTTTTGTTGTTGTTGTTAAAGGACACTTCCTTTACCCTCCGATGACTCGTCTATGAATCTCTATATCTATTAAATCCTTGTGTGCATCTTTAGTAATATATTTTCTCTGATCATAAGTAGTTTATTCAGAAATGCTATGTAGCAATGTACATATAGTATATACCATGCACTTATATTTATTAGTATGGCCTAGTTTTTGCGTGTGAATTAGACACATACTAATATGGTATCAGAGCTCAAGATTTCAACTTTTCAATTGTGGGCCACCTATGGATGTTCAGTTTCACAAATTTCAGATGTCGAGTCCTAAGCGTTTGAAAGGTGTATTAGAGTGTAAAATATTTCACATTGGAAATTGAGAGATTTGTGAACTAATATATATATGACAATCTTCCACTGTTGAACTACCTTTTGGTTGTGAGTCATACCCATACAAATAATATTTCCTATATGTTTTACAAATATTCTATGTATCGAAAAATACTATTTTCAAATAAAACACTCCATATTTTTTTCAACTACATTTAATCATAAAATTATGATATAAAAATATTTATTTAAAACATCATTTAAAACTAAATGATTCTCTTTTTTTTTTGAAAATTTCTTTTACTTCTTTTATCTGATTCATTTTAGATTTCCTCACACCATCATCACTGACGTGTGTATATTTCTTACAAATCCAAATATAAGTAAATAAAATCTCAAGTTTGATCGAGATCAAGAGAACAGTGTGGGCATGATTTATGGGTTGCCGACCAAGAAAATGTAATAGCTGCAACCCATATGCAATCGAAATTCCAGCAGACCCATAAATTTACTTCAGATTTCCGGTTCTTCTTCCCATACATTTGTAATAATCCTATACTCCAAATCAGAATATCTAATTTACATCATACTATACCTCTTTACTCTAAAGCAAATTCTGATCAATCATGATATATAACTTAATTTACGAACATATATTGATATAGCCTGTGCGATTGCGCTTCCAAGTGAAAAAGAAAAAATTAATAATATCATTAGCATTCAACATATTTACACTTGATCTGATTCTGAAATTTATATATATATATATATTATAATATGTGCAGCACCAAAATAGTAACAATGACAACAAAATTTGTGAAAAATTAAGTATAGAATATATAACCGAATAAAAAGTATAAAATATATAAATAAGCGAATAACCGAGAGAAGAAGTCTAAGTATTTAGCATAGAGAAGAAAAAGAAAATCATGTTAATGTGACATACAAAAAGGGCCACGTTGGACATGCTAAACTCGTGCTTTAAAATATACAAAGACAACTTTGCTCGAACGTCAAATTACATTGACAATTGAGTCGCAAACGCGGCAATAAATGATAAGAAGAGTAATCACACGGACTGTCTACATGAAGCTCTCGGTTATACTCGTAGTGTTAGGTGTGAGATGATATGTTTTTATAGTTTTGTTTATTGATAATGTTTAGTGTCATATGTTATTATGTGGAGAATTTGACAAGTATTTCTCACGAAAAAATAAATGGTCAAGGTATTAAGAATATATTAGTGGTAATTAGTTGACCAAGGAATATAAATCAATCAATATCCTCGTGATTTAATGTCAATGTAGTTTTCTTCCTTTTCAAGTTTAAAGAAGTTCTATTTTCTAGCAATGTCATTTCTCTAAACTTGTAAATGGATGGTTGTATGTACAAAACATCAAATAAAATTTAATTATGCATAATTTAATTTTAAAAAATCATATGAAATGAAATTAACAACTTTAAATAAATCTTATAAAATGAAATGGACGAAAACTAAATAATGGTTCAAAAATAAATGAGTCGTAACTACAAGAAATAATAACTGCGTTAAAAAAGTAAACAGATATGATGCATGTAATGACGTAAGTGTGTAACCCAAAATCTTATACACGTATAAAATATATTGAGACGACTGCTGCTATGGCTCTTTAATATGAACACAAAATGACATTCACATACTTGTATGTGTATATATATATATATATATTTGCGTGTGTGTACGTGTGTGTGTAAGAGAGAGCGAAGCAGAGAAATGTTAAACAGTACATATTGGTTTATATAGTTATACTATAGTCTATAGTAATAAACTAATAATGACCATGTAGTTGTTAGGCTGCTTGGTTTTAAACACACAACGTTAAATTGGAGTGCTCATCATGACGCTTATCAGATGGTTAACATTTGATCAAATGTGAAAGCGCACTAAACTTGTCTGTGTCGGAATACAAATACTGAAGTTGTCAAAGTCAAAAGAGCCGTAATTTAGCATTCAACAGTTCACGAACGGCGAGTAGTTAAGCAACTAAGCACGCAAACACTCCGACCAAGTTTTTATGATTGTTTAGCAAATGATTTTTGTATGTAAAAATTTAACTAAAGAATTTTATAGGAGATATGGAATAAGACTCGGTTACCTCTTTGTACCAAGATTTGTCTTTGTACCAAGATTTGTTTTGGTTAAACTTAAAATATGTTCCAGAAAGTATATATTTATGATGAGTTTAAAAATTACGACAAAAAATAAAAAATGAGGTGCGTGCATGAATAATATTGTTGAAAAATATATTAGTTGGATCAAATTAGGGTGCCTAAAATGTGCCATTCAAACATTTTTACTTAGAATAATTTATCCAAATCCTTTTTTTTTGTTAAAGACTTATATTTATCCAAATCTTGATAAGAAGATGTATCGTCTTTTATTACGCATTAAGCAAATACAGTATGTCAACAAAGTGTCGTAATTCAGAAGGGACAATGATTCATAAGATTTAATATTTTGCAATTTTGTTCCATGACATTTAATATTTGGTTTAATTTGCACATCAGTTTTAGCATGTCTAATTAGTTTGGAAAGAATCAGCTTAGCCGAATTATAATAAATCTACAACTAAATTAAAATATCAACATCTAATTAGTAAAGAGTTACACACGGTTTGTATTTTATTGTCACTAAATATTTTATTTGTCTGCATAGGATCTATATATATATATATTAAAAAACATTAACGATTAGATTATGCATGTTACACATATTTTGAGGAATATAACGATTTTTGAGATTTGCGCTTTATTTTTATTTATTTTATACGCTACTCTACGAAACGGAAAAGCTTACGATTACTAGTATTATTCTAGTTATTCGTAAATTTAATATTAGGGGGAGCTATTTTCATCATTTTTTTAAAACCTTTCTTGAAACTCGAAAATGCATATGAATAAGAATTTGTGTTCAATATAGAGTTACTATTAAGCTAAATAGACTAAGTAACACCAATGATAATTTTGATACAATCGAATCTTTTTTTTTAAGTGGTTAACTGATAATTAAGAGCTACACCATGACAGCTCTTGTTCGTCTAATTATTTTCAGGTACTTTTCTTAATTCTCTGTATATATCCGATTGTTGGGCCGTTAGGATACATTAATCGTACTTCAAGATTGATGTCATTAAATTAATCATCCACTCAAATGAATCGATTTTTAAAAGATGGCCCATGTGATGTTCGTATCGAAGAATCAAACTATCTTAAGGCATTATCATGCATACTACCATATCTCTTTTTTTTTTTTTTTTGTGATCCTAAAAGTTTGTTTTAGTGTACCAAGATATACAATAAAGTTATATATTAAATATATGAATACATGGAACAAGCTTAGAGTGTGATGTTAGATTACCAAACTTAAAATTAAAACTATTGGCAGTGGATACAAAAATCGAACAGATAAACCTTTCAAAAAAAAATGTATGATATGCCTCCACATGAACATATTTTACAATAAAAGATTTTCAAGAATCATGAACTAATAAGATAAATCTTTATTGTTGGAAAAACACAAGTTGACTAAACATGTAAAAACTGTTGGAAAAAAACTTATTGAAACATAAACTAAAGTGATGTAGGGCTATAAAAAAAAAGAAAGAGAAAAACGAGTTTATATAGTTTTTAGATTTTATGCGAGTCGAGTCTAATCATTGGAAATCCGACGGATCAGTTCAGACTAGGACATTTCGATTGGAAGTTTGGTGGAGAAGAAGAGAGACTCTAAAACGGAACCAGTCCAACATCATAAGTGGGCCTTTTAAATTATACAAGCCCAAGAGGCAAAATCAGAAACTTTTGGGCGTGAATTAGAGAATTGTAGAGCATAAAGAAACAAAGCGCAAAGAGTTTGTAGACACATTTGAAGAAAAATAAATAAAAAGAACATTTAAAAATTGAACTATAACTAGATAACGGGAATTTGTTTAAATATTTTATTTTATATTATTTATTTATATTTATTAGTTTAATATATTTTGTTTATTTTTTTATTGTTTTAGACACAAAAATATAAAAAATCAATACATGCATAATTAACTTATATATTAAAAGAAAAATACAAAATGCTCACATTCATCCTCAAAATGGTTGATTAAAAAAATATATATATCTACACTTCATGAATCTACATATTTAAACCTTTTGCCATTTAGATTAAAAAAATATATTTATCTAAATAAAATTTAATTTACTATAAACATTAATTGAAAATCAAATATATTAAAAAAAAAAAAGTTATTTTTAAAATTCGATACTTTTTAATTAATCTAAAAACATTATTTTTCTGGAAAAAATTATTTAGATAGGTTTAATTTTTTTGTCATTTAGTTATAAGAAAAAGAAACTAAATTTAAAATAATCAAGTAAAATTTAAATTACTATAAAAAATATTTTTTAAAAATTTAAATATAGTTAGAGAGAAAAATTACTATAAAACTTAAAAAAATGGAAAATATTCAAGTAAAATTATTACTATAAATAAATAATTTTAAAAATTTGAATAAATTAAGAGGAAAAAAATTATTTATTTTTTTTTTAAAAAAATAAAAAGCTAAATTACTCTAAAAATTAAAAATCAATAATTTTATACTACTAATAAAAATTAGAAAATAACAAAAAAAATTACTTCGGTAATTTTCTTATAATTTTGTGGAGATAAACTTTGTTTATTTTTGTTACTTTAATTTTTTATTAAAAAATTTATATGATACGAAGATTATATGTATTTGAACTATTAAAAATATTTTCTTAAATTTTTATTTTATACACAAAAAATATTAAGATATATATGAAAGATTCTTTAAAATTTTTGAATTAATCTAAATTCTAATTAAGTTAATATTCAGCTTTATATAAACTTTATTAAACAATACAACTTTTCAGAAACAAAAGTGTTATATTCCGCTACTTTTTCAACTCTGTCCATAATCAATTTATCTATTTAAATATTTTGCTTTAAAACAAATATTAAAAAACGAATAAATATCAAATTATTATAATTGTTTTTAAATTTTTTTGAATATATTAAGAGAAAAGAATTACTCTTTAAATTTTTAAAAATTCTTTAAAATTTAAAAATTGAATTACTCTTTAAAAATTATAATCGTTTTTAAAAAAATTCAAAATTCAAAAAAGTTGAATTACTCTTTCAAATTCTTTATAAAGATTGGGTAAATTTTAAATTACTATAAAAAAATATTTTTGAAAATTTTGAATATATTATGAAAAATAAAATTAACATAAATGAAAAAATATATTATTACTTATATTTCTTTCTACAAGATAAAATTTGAGGTTTAGATTTTAATTATTTTAAGTTACTATAAAAGTTTTTTTAAATTTTTTTTTTAATATCTTGAACATTCATTTATAAAGTTTATTATATCATATATATTTTTCTTTTTAAAATATTTTAACTTTATTGTACGATAATTATATAAGGATTATGCATTTTTTTAAAGAAAATGAAAATTTATATTTCCACCAAAAACAAAATACGAAAATTATAATATTGTGATATAATGTTTTTAAAAAACCATCTGATATATATTTTTGATATAATGAACAAATAAAATATATTAAAAAATTAAGAAATATTAACTATTGTGTGGAGATAATTGTAATGTATAGTTGTTGTTATTTTTTGTATTTTTAAAAATTTCAAGATAATAACATGTAAAAATATGAAATAAGGATTATACCATATATGAAGAATCTTGAACATCATTTGTTATACTAAAACTAAACCTAACACACACAAATTTGAATCAGTAAACAATTGCTAAGATTTCTTAATATTTTATCAATTACGGATGAATAGTCAGCAATAAAACAAATTTGAAAACGTGAGATATCACATTAACTACCCTTAAAAACAAAAATATTATCATCTCTTAATATTTTTTTTCCCGCACATGGTGCTGGGTAGCTCCCTAGTTATTCTTGTAATCAAAACATCATAAAATTTATCTTTCCGTTATTAACCTCACAATCATTTTTTAAATGTTTTTAACCTTTTTTATTATCTATATCTTTTCACTCTCCTTGTAAATATATTTGTTTTAAACTAAATTTTTATTTTCTTTTTCCTTTGAGCTTAAATAAACGTGAAATAGTTTTACCTTCAGACACCAACTTCAGCTCGACATAGTTAACTTTAATTATATTGTATTTCTAATTTAATATATTTTGTTTTTATAAAAAATATATTTTAGACAAAAATATACAAAAAGAAAATTACACCATAAAATTTTTTACTTATGATCAAAATATCTCTGAAATTGATCTATCCGGTAGTTGCCTCTTTCAAATCATTTTTCCATGATTTTACCTCTTTTGTTTCTCTCTCTATTCTCAATCTCTCTGCAAATTTATTCGTTTTGAACTCAACTTTTTTTTTTCATCTTCCCTTGAGCTTAAACCACTTTGAAATATATTTTTTTGCTTAATCAAAAACATACATGAAAATTTCTTTCCAAAATACTGAAATCTATTCCTGATATTTTTTGTCATATTTCAATTTACCTCCAGAATTATCTTAACTCTCTCATTAATTCTACCAACATAAAAATTTGAATCTTTTTTTACAATAACTTTTATGGTCAAATGCTTAAATCTTTTGTGAAATAAAATTCTAACAAAATTTGAATCTTTCACGTAATATTTTGTATATATGATATACATTTTTTGATTTATGTATGACTTAGTTTGAATTTAATATACACTATATTAAAAAATCGACTAATTAAATCCAATACACTATATTATTGTTTTTAAAATATCAAATAAAGCTCAAATTTAGATAAATAATATTAATAAACTATATTATATGAGTTTATAGATAACTTATTTTAATTTATATACACATTTTTTAATTTATATATGATTTAGTTTGAATTTTAGATACATTCTATTAAAAATTCGGCTAATTAAATTCAATACACTCTATTATTATTTTTAAAAAATTAGATAAATCTCAAATCTAGATAAATAATATTAATAAGTTATTTCTATGAGTTTATATATAACTTATTTAAAATTATATAAAATTAGTTGACTTATTTTAATTAAATATACTCAAATCTACCTATTTCAAATAAAATTGTTTTTACATTGTTTAAAAAATTAAAGAAATAAAAAAATGATGTGGAAAATAAAATATAATGTGTATTAATTAAAATATTTTTATTAGTAGTTTATTTTAAATAATGTACTAGATGAATAATGTTTGAAAATGCGTCATATAACATAAAAACTTAACAAGTTTTATTGTATTGATTATACCAGATTTATCGCATAAAATATAGTTAGAATGTGGATATATTTCGAGACGGTTCCATCATCCTGAGGAATGATGTAGTCATCAGTCGAGTTAGACGTTTAGAGTATACTTAGCCATCTTTAATAATTTATAGTTTAATATCTATACTTCTTTCCAGTGACAGCTATGCGAGTGTCAAAATCTGAGTTGTGACTTGTAAGACACTAACTGAGAAAAAAACCAGTATTTCTAATTGCTTGTAATACTAGAAAAAGAAAAAATATTGATTGAATACCGTTTAAAAAATAAAGCAAGTTCAATAGATGACTATGATTTAAATAAGTTAGTATCATTTGAATACATTTTACAAAATATAACAAAATAATTCCCAGTACGCAAAATTTTGATTATTGATGTGGACGGTAGACTAAAAAAGGATTTTTTTGCAAAAAAAAATTTTCCACCTGTCATTTTTTGTTATTTCAGCTGCTATCTATAAAAAATGCAAGCCAATTTTGCAAAGTCAAAATTAATACGCATTATAACCTTTAGGTATCACCATCAAATTCATAAAATATTAATAAATAATATATCAAATCGAAGTCCACGCAACTAAGAGTCTAAGTCTATGTTTAGAATTCTGAATATCTAATATATGTGACCATAAAAACATTTATAATATACGTATAAGAGTTATATTGCGTATTATTTTTGATTTTGTATTATTAATTTGCATTCTTCAAACATATAGGGTAAAGTTGTAAAAAATGGTAAATCTAAATTTTTTTTTTTTTTTGCAGAAAACCCATTAAAAAACTAGAATGATTTTTTAAAAAACCTGAAACAAAATATAAATCGTCCATGCTATCTTTTCTAGTAGTTTTGCTTTATTATATCCTTCGGTTATCTAATAAAGGCTGGGGAAAAAAAAAAAAACGGATTTCTCATGGTATTGGGTTTTGCTAAATTTGTAAGAATCCCGTGTGCGTAACATAGAAGTTATCTAAAAAGATTACTACTAGTGGTTCCTCGGCAGACACAATTAGTGTAGTTTAAACTTGAGAGCGTAGCTTAACCCAACTCGGCACTAAGAGCAAAGAATAAGATATAATATAAAGCGTAGTAGTCAGAGATCATCAATCTGAGGAAATGAATATTGTAAGTCTGGGCACTAGAAGGGACAAGAAGGTGTTGCGTTTAAAATACTCGCATGTGTTGTTGTGACCACGAGCTCACACTACGACTCAGTCACTTTGTTCTTTTTATTTTATTTAAAATATAGTTTAACCCAATTCGGCACTAAGAGCAAAGAATAAAGATATAATATAGTTTAAAAAAAGTTGAGTTACTTTGTTATCTCCGTCTAAGGATTCTTTGTTTTATAAATATTGTTGTCCGGGTCAAATTTGAACTATCCGCATCAATTTTGTTCAAAGCGGAATGAATGTGAAACTGATGCGAGTTTACATAAGTTGGTCAAGTGCGGTGACGGAACCGTAGGGTGTAGTGCAATGGAGTTTTAATAGTAACAAAAACATCCGTATATATATATTTTTGTTATTATTACAATCGTACGGCAATTCTCTCGCAGTTGTCTCGCAGTTGTCCCGTATATTATTATTCAGAGCCTAAAACTTAAAACTGCTATTTGACACAATTATTTTCAGTATCTATCTGTTAATAATATATAGAAGAGAAAATATGACAACTTGTACGAGAAGATATGATATTAAGATGTGCACAAGTGTACGTACGAACCATGGTAAAATTATCGCCGTTGGTTTTACTTATGTTATACCATCCAATCATATATTAAAAGAAAAATGTGACATTGTCTTGAATTTTATTTGAGAAAGAAAAAAAAAAATGAGAGTAAATTAAGGTGAGAGACATTTTTTTGAGCTTGGAAAGCGACGATTTTTTCTCCATCGTGAGAGCAAATCTCCAGATCAGTTTCGTATTCATTCTTCTTCCTCGCTCGATCGATCTTCGCCACGCGCCATCTCTGATACTTCCATCGTCGTTGTTATTAATTGACTCATCCTCCCAAGTAAGCTTCTTCCATTCTCATCTTTAAACCAATCATAGTGAGTGTGATTCAACTGTTTTCTTTTAAGTACCATGTGGTTTCTAAGCTTTGTTTCGACCTCCACTAGTTATTCTAAGCTTAACCCAGATTGGATCATTCACGATTCAATCGGAACCAATCTGGATCTGAATCTAATTATGCATCGTGACACTGCTACTCTCTTTGTGTTTATGTGTGACTTTTTGATGGCTTTCACAGTTCTAAAAAGCAACAAGCAATGGAATTGAATTCGGAGAACAAACTGTTGAAGACGGGTTTGGTTATAGTGGCGACACTTGTTGTGGCCAAACTCATCTTCTCCTTCTTCACTTGTGATTCCAAGAAGAAGCGTCTTCCTCCTACTCTTAAAGCTTGGCCTCCTTTGATCGGAAGTCTTATTAAATTCTTGAAAGGACCAATTGTGATGCTTAGAGAGGAATACCCTAAGCTTGGAAGTGTCTTCACTGTCAATCTTGTTCACAAAAAGATTACTTTTCTTATTGGTCCTGAAGTTTCTGCACATTTTTTCAAAGCTTCTGAATCTGATCTCAGCCAGCAGGAAGTTTATCAGTTCAATGTGCCTACTTTTGGTCCTGGAGTTGTTTTCGATGTTGATTATTCCGTTCGCCAGGAGCAGTTTAGGTTCTTCACTGAGGCTCTTAGAGTCAACAAGTTGAAGGGTTATGTGGATATGATGGTTACTGAAGCTGAGGTACAACAAAATTTGGCATTTTTTTGCTTGCACTTATGAGTATATGAATTCGGTTCACTTTTCATGCTTCTGCTTCCTTAATAACAAAAATAAAACCTATACTTGGGACTCGTTTTTAAAGGCATATCGATAAAAGTTGGATCTGATTCTCTGCTATAATCTTCCACTGAGTAGGCGTTGTGTGCTTTTTTTGGTAATTTTCATATATAAATACTTGTCCTTGTTCTTGGCAGGATTACTTCTCGAAATGGGGAGAGAGTGGTGAAGTTGATCTGAAGGTTGAGCTAGAGCGTCTTATCATCTTGACTGCAAGTAGATGTTTACTGGGTCGAGAAGTTCGTGACCAGCTTTTTGATGATGTTTCTGCTTTGTTCCATGACCTTGACAATGGAATGCTTCCCATCAGTGTTCTCTTCCCATACCTCCCACTTCCAGCTCACAGACGCCGTGACCGTGCCCGAGAAAAGCTTGCTGAGATTTTCGCAAAAATCATAGGGTCAAGAAAACGCTCAGGCAAATCAGAGAACGACATGTTGCAGTGTTTCATCGAATCAAAGTACAAAGACGGTAGACAGACAACCGAATCTGAAGTCACCGGTTTGCTCATTGCTGCTCTGTTTGCAGGACAACACACTAGCTCTATCACTTCCACGTGGACCGGTGCTTATCTGATGAGATACAAAGAGTACTTCTCGGCTGCTCTTGATGAGCAGAAGAACCTGATTGAGAAACATGGAGACAAGATCGATCACGATATCTTATCCGAGATGGATGTTCTCTACCGCTGCATAAAGGAAGCGTTGAGGCTTCACCCTCCATTGATCATGCTCATGAGAGCCTCACACAGTGATTTCAATGTGACAACCCGGGATGGAAAAACATATGATATCCCAAAGGGTCACATTGTTGCAACCTCGCCTGCATTTGCCAACCGCTTACCGCATATCTTCAAAGACCCGGACACCTATGACCCAGAAAGATACTCCCCGGGAAGAGAAGAGGACAAAGCCGCAGGAGCATTTTCATACATTTCATTTGGGGGAGGTAGGCACGGGTGCCTTGGAGAGCCGTTTGCTTACCTGCAGATCAAAGCCATATGGAGTCATTTATTGAGGAACTTTGAGCTTGAGTTGGTTTCACCGTTCCCCGAGATTGACTGGAACGCTATGGTGGTTGGCGTTAAGGGCAATGTGATGGTGCGTTATAAGCGGCGCCAGCTTTCTTGAAGACAGGTTTAAGGTTGCTGCAACTTTGGTTTTTCCTCTGCCTTCTGCTTTGCTTTTGTCTCTCTTTGGTTTTAGTTTTTGTTGTTTGGATGATTCTTCTGCTTCTTTAACTGTCCCTGCTCTTTATTTATTTTCAAGCTTTCTAAGTTTATTGGATCTGAGAATGTGCTGATTCAAATGGAGAATTTATGCGAAACATCTTTGGTTTAGGCTTAATTACTACTCGGATAGTCTAATCAATGAACTATACGAAGGTCAAACTCAAATCTGTTAGATTGCAGAAGACTGAAGATTTGGTGTTTATTTCAAAAACGTAACGGAGAAAAAATTGCAAATTTTTAGAGTCTGAAACACCCTTTCAAAAATGAAAGGTAACTAAAAACATCTAGTCATCTACACAATTAAGACAAAAATGTTTAATTGGTAAAATTCTATATTAGGAAGAAAATATTTGATTGTGGCGAATATCTTGGACTACTAATAGTAAAGTCTTTTATAGCATATAAAATATAATCACCTTCACTGAAAAATATAGGAAAACAACTGGTGACAAACCAACTACTAAAGATTATTTATTAATTAATATAGGAAGATATCTATTAAATCCTTGTTTTGTTCAATATAACCAAAATGATATGATTATTGAAAGGGAAAAGGTTCATAAGCATTTAGTTCAATACACAATAGATGTGTGTGTGTGTTCAAAGAGTAAAATACTAACCACAAATATAGACAGTATATATAAAGAGACTAAATCTGGTACCAAATCATTGTCTTAAATGGTTTCGAAATTCTTTCTTAATTCTATGCATTCTATGATAATATGATTCATTGTAAATCCGGATGTATGTATGTATGAATAATTCTTATATCTAAAGTCCCTAAAATGGTTAAATCTTAATTTTCATCGTGTCTCTTATGAACGTCTTGTCTCTCTCTCTCTCTCTCTCTCTCACTCTTCATCGCCAGAAAGAACACCTTTCCTCCGTCGACGCATATTTAAGCCACCGGAGACAACAACGGCCGTTGTTGTTCCGTCGTAAATTCTCTCGACAACCTCGATCAAAGGATCCAAATTCTTGGCGAGGAAGCTTGCGTCTAAGCTTCAAAAGCCTCCTCCTCAAGGCCAAGGTGCCTTGGCAGAACGCTTTATCTATCAGGTTTGTGATCATGTGGTTTGGTTTCTGAGATATCTCTTGGTTAACTCGAATATCTAATCACGATATTGCAGATGGAGAGCATAACGAAGTGGGACTTGGGATCACCCCGAACGTATTACTCCGTTGAACCTGGTGAAAACTTTGAAAAAGACAAGTTTCTAGACGTTAGTCTCGTTCCTTGTCTTCAAGAGGAGTTATGGAAGGCTCAATTAAGAATCAAAGAGCTTGAGGCCGAAAAGTTTGGATCAGAGGAAAATGTTAGATGTTTCATCAGAAACCAAAGAAATGACAGAGAAGAAATTACTGATCCATTTGTTGACTACTTGAAGGAAAATTTAAGCAAAGAGAGGGAAGAAATGAAAAGAGCTAAAGCTGAGAATTCTAGGTTAAAGAAGAAGATTTTGGATATGGAATCATCAGTGAATCGATTGAGAAGAGAAAGAGACACAATGGAGAAAGTATGTGAGGAACTGGTGACAAGGATCGATGAAATGAAGGCGAATGTTAGGAGGATGTGGGACGAGACGGAGGAGGAGCGGCAGATGTTGCAGATGGCTGAGATGTGGAGGGAGGAAAGGGTTAGGGTTAAGTTCACGGAAGCCAAACTTGCCTTGCAAGAGAAGTATGAGGAGATGAACTTGTTTGTGGTTGAGTTAGAAGAGTGTTTGGAGATGGCGAGAGAAGTAGGAGGAATTGAGGAAATGAGGTTGAGAAGAGGTGAAGGTTTGATAAAGATTGCAAGATCTATGGAGCCTATAGACAATAAGATAGATTTTGAGAGATTTGAGTTTGTGTCTGATGGAGATAATGTTCAACATCACTAATATAATGTGTTGCAAGAAAAGTATAAGGAGATGAGTAATTTGCTTAATGTCCTTTTTTTTTTCTTCAACAAACGCGATTTTTTATTGATTATTCAAAAATACAATCTACATTCACAAATAACCAATATAGTTACATCAAATCCGTTTAACCATTGTAACAAAAAATTATCATTTCGCAACGACTATAAATAATCCGTACTACATAAATTCATGATAGAAGTATTAATGGGCAACATATGCAATTTGATAGTACGATTTTGGTCTAGTGTGGGAACATACGAAGACGACCATTTGCAACAACTTTCTCACAGTTTGGAATTTAAACCTCCAATGTAAAGTAAAGAAACATTTATATGTTTTAACCAATCATTAGGTCAAAGTGTTCCCATTATTTTTGGGACATGGTTACATGTATAAATTTACCTTGCGCCTTTAATCATTGCATCTTCCGATTTAAAAAAAAAAAAAATCATTTCATCTTTAATTTTAGGAAACTAGTGCAACATGAATGAAACATGGTGATCAGACTTTGTCATTTTAATTTAAAATAAGCAATTGTCAGTTAGAGACCAAGGAAATTATCAATGTCAACCTCCCTTGGATGTCTTTTTAGTTTTTGTTGTCATATATTTATATATTGTTGAATTCTACATGGCATATAATTTTTTTTTATATTTTAAAACCCCATTTTTAGTTTTTCTTTTCTTTTGTCACTTGTTTTGTTTATTTCTTCATAAAATGTATAAAATAAGTATCTCATAATTTGTCTATTTTATTTTTTTGGTTGCTAATATATGATCCATGGAATCTAGAGATCCAATCTTTGGCCAGCGTTACGGCTCTGCACATGGCCAATCATGTATTTTACCAACTCCAAAAATTCTATTTCACAATTGAATACTAAATTTAAAACTTGAAGAAATCTAGCTTGTCCCGCTTCTGCCGGTTTAGAAGATTTGTAGTCTCTCTACATTTCTAATAATCGAACTTAAAAAATAGATATCCCAGATGAGAAAGTAGAAAATTATAAAATTATATCTACTCTTATGATATACCAGCCTCCTTGAGGTTAATGACTATAGACCTGATCAGACGAGAAGACTACGATGGATTCAATTGCTTGGTGCATTTCATACAGAACAAATAGATGTAAATCTTTTATTGCATAGGATTGGATCATTTGTACCATATCATGACAAAAAATAATACATAGCGTATTTAAATATTAAATATATATTTAGATTATTGCAATTGCCCTAGCTAGATGTGGTAGGGGTCTATTGTGTGGGGTAGTGAGTGAGAACAACATAGCGACTTGTTCGTCTCTCAAAAAGACAACAACATGACTTATTATACCAATAATCTCGTCAAATTATTGGACAAAAGAAAGTTTGTCAGATTAAAATTGTATCCCTCCACTGATTTAGACGTATACTATAGTTTTTTAACGTATAGTATATAGTTTTTAAACGTATAATATAGTTATATCGATATATTGAGTGATTTTCTATTGTATCATCTTTTTCACTATTATTGTGTGATCTCTACTTATATGTTTTATTTTAGGTATTTATTATTTTTTCTCTTAAGCATTATTGAGTGGAATATTTTTGTGGAACCACTCATGACTCATCCATAATATATCATTTATGTGATTGTGATGGATTTACAAACGTAAGAATATTCTTTCAGAGTGTAACATAATATTTGAATATGAAGACGTTCAAATCTTTTTTCATATGTTAATCTTACTATTCGTGGATAAAGCAAACACTAAAATGTTTTCTCATCTGTTATTCCTATGCTCTAAATTAAGAAAAGTATATATATCGAATTATGGATTTGAATGACATTTTGTTTATACGGAAAACATGGCATGAAGAATGTTGAAGAAACTACATGAAGATTTGTCATTTTATTGAACTGACAAATTACATGAAGAAAATTAGTTGAATATACATACGTGATAGAACAAGCATAAAAACGGGATATCAAATATAGAGAACAAAAGAAGATTATAAAAACGATTAGAAAAGTTTTTCATTTTCTAGTGATGAACTGTTTTGCTACTCTTTCAAATATTCACCCTAGATTACTATTAATAATTGGTTTAAAAGAGGAAAAAATAATAAAAAAGGATGTGTAACATTTTAGACACAACGTAGCTGCTATGTTTACGAAGTTTGTATGATACTCTTCTGTCTCTCGTTCTCAACCGTTGAATGTGGAGACAGTGGGCTCCGTCTCTCTCTTTGTACTAAGTTCGTCACAAGTGGAGACCTGCTTTTAATTATAAGTATATCAGAAGCTAATATTGAATTAAAATGCGTCACCATTTGGTTAACAATCAACAGCTTATTTAATTAATGGTTTTAGTGTGAAATATACTTGAGTTATTATGGGTTCCACTTTGGAATTAAACACTGAGTTCTCAATCAAAATTTACAGATGAATGGTTCTCTTTAAATTGGCCAAGGTTGATACTATTTAGTAAAAATAAATAAAAATTGTAATCTTTATCTAATTGTAATTAAATCAGGTATAAGCAAACGTTTGGAAAAAAAAAAAAAAGTAAACGCAATGAGAAATACTAAAACTTTTTTACAATAAAGTATTATTTAATTAAATGTAGTATTTACAATATACAATATATTTTAACAATTCTATTCAAAAAAGCTGGCTATGAAAATTGAAATGTAGTATTTAATGTATTTACTAGTTTTGAATGGTACTCACTAAATTCTGCAAATGGTGATTGGTAACAAAGCGTTTTGATGACAATCAACGATAAATCGAGGCAGTTCATAAGAAATGTGTTGTTTCTAGGAATGTTGTTTTTCAAGAAAATCAGATGTACAAGAATATTAAGATTGACAGTCTTTCTGAAGAAGAAAAACAACTCACTGAAGCAGAAAGAACTCTCATTGAACTCAAAGACCTGTCAGTCGAAGAAGAGACTCAGGTTGAAGGAGGAGAAACCTCAACAACGAGGGAAACATCCACACCTATATCAGTCAAGACTGACTTGCAAATGGAAAAAGAAAATTCTGAAAGTGAAGATCAGAGTCTCGGGGACTATCTACTGGCCAGGGATAGGACACGCAGACAGATCAGAGCTCCACATAGATTTGATGAAGAAGAAAATCTTGTTGGCTTTGCACTGACAATGACTGAAGATGGAGAAGCATCAGAACCAGATTCCTATGAGGAAGCTATGAGAAGTTCAGAAAGGGATAAATGGAAACAAGCAACGGATGAAGAAATGAACTCCATGAAGAATAATCACACTTGGGATATCATTGACAAGCCTGAAGCAGAAAAATTTATAGGTTGCAAATGGGTATTCAAGAGGAAGGCATGCATTCCTGGAGTAGAACCAGCCAGATACAAAGCACGGTTGGTCGCAAAAGGTTTCTCGCAAAGGGAAGGTATAGACTACCAAGAGATATTTTCTCCTGTAGTCAAACACGTCTCTATCAGGTATCTTCTGTCCATAGTTGTTCAACTTGACATGGAACTTGAACAACTAGATGTCAAAACTGCTTTTTTGCATGGAACCTTGGATGAGTATATCTTGATGAGTCAACCTGAAGGGTATGAGGTCAAAGGAAAAACAGAGAAAGTCTGCTTGCTGAGAAAATCACTATACGGGCTCAAACAGTCACCAAGGCTATGGAATCAAAGATTTGATTCATTTATGATCAGCTCAGGCTATCAAAGGAGCAGGTATGATCCTTGTGTCTACTTCCAACAACTTGCTGATAAAACACAGATCTACTTGCTGTTATATGTAGATGATATGTTTATAGCATCAACCAACAAGGATGAAATTCAGAAGTTGAAGGAGCTACTTAACCAAGAATTTGAGATGAAAGATCTGGGTCCTGCAAAGAAGATATTGGGAATGCAGATCATAAGAGACAGAGAACAAGGCATATTGTATTTGTCCCAGAGTGAATACGTGGGAAAGGTTTTAGAAACCTTCGGGATGGATCAATGCAAGACATCTCAGACTCCACTCGGTGCTCATTTCAAGCTTAAAGCAGCAACAGAGAAAACCATTATGGAAGAAGAAGAGTACATGAAGTCAGTCCCATATCCTAACGCCATTGGAAGCATAATGTACCCTATGATAGGAACAAGGCCAGACCTGGCCTACCCAGTTGGAGTTGTAAGCAGGTTCATGAGCAACCCCAGCAAGGAGCATTGGAATGCTGTGAAATGGGTAATGAGGTACATGAAGGGAACTAAGGAAGTATGTCTCAAATTCCAAAAGGGAGAAAAGTTTGAGATCAAAGGCTATTGCGACTCTGATTATGCTACTGATCCAGTTAAAAGAAGATCAATTACAGGCTTTGTATTCACTGCTGGAGGGAATACAATCAGCTGGAAGTCAGGGTTGCAAAGAGTAGTGGCGTTGTCAACCACAGAAGCTGAGTACATGGCTTTAACTGAAGCTATAAAAGAAGCTGTGTGGCTGAAAGGTCTTGCTACAGAAATGGGATTCAAACAAGATTCAGTAGAAGTGATGTGTGATTCACAAAGTGCTATTGCGTTGTCTAAAAACTCAGTTCATCATGAGAGAACAAAGCACATAGATGTGAGATATCACTTCATAAGGGAGAAGATCGCAGAAGGAGAAGTTCAAGTCACCAAGATATCAACTACTTGGAATCCTGCTGATGTTTTCACCAAGATTGTACCAGTGAGTAAGCTTCATAATGCTCTGAAGCTTCTCCGGGTCTCCAGCAACTAAGAAGACCACAGTTCCGAGATGGAAATCAAGAAACACTAAGAATGGAGTTCAAGTGAATTTAAAACCAAGGAGGAGTTTTGTGGATTTTGGTCTAAAATTCACTAAGTTAATCAAAGACTCTAAATGGTTTGGAGGGTTCAAAGGAAGGAGAGGAAAGCAAAGACACCAGATCAAATGGAAGGTTTACTTTACCAAATCCTAAAACAGAGATCAGCTTTTGTCGTCTCTTTCTCTTTCACCAAGTGTCGTTCCTTTGTCGAAGAAGGACAAGAGCTGAAGAGACAGGAGCATACGATGACCAGACCCGACATCGCCGTCTCCATGTCTACACAAGACAAAGCTCTATCAAAAGGAATTAAACCTGACTTGAGAATTCAAGTGTCGCTTCATGTCGGGTAAATCAGATTCTTCTCTTCTCTATATAAGAGTTGTAATCAAGCCATGAAAAGCTTAAGGTGTGAAAAGAGTTGTAAGAGAGAAAGAGAAAAAAGTTGTATGAACCCTAAAGGCTCTAGATTGAGCACAGATTCTTAGTGGATTTCCGAGTATATCTCGGCCAGACGTAGCGATTCCAATTGGGATCGTGAACTGGATAAATCTTGGTGTTCTTTTTACTTTTTCAAGCTTAAATTTCTTACAAAAGAGAGAACAGGAAAGTTGAGAGAAAATTCTTTCTAAGTCTTAAGATCAGTTTCAAGACTTTAGGAAGTTTGGTGTCAACTATCTTTGGTTCTAACTTTCACAAAACATAATGGTAAAAATAATCGATTAGAGTAAAAAGATGGTGACTGAAAAAATTGAAGCAAACCAATCGTCTCAATTATGATGGGTCAACATATAGTTTCTTCTACATGTTTTGGGTCAAAAATGTAAATGTTAACGATCAAATATAACTTCAACATCTTTAATATTATTGTCGACAAAATATAAATAAATATATATACACACGATGATAACACTACAACAAATCAACAATTTGGCTAACTTTTGCTGATCTTGTTACAAAAATATTGTGAACAAGGAAAAACTTCTCGTGAACAATTGTGTTCTTACCAAAAACTAACGATCTAAAATTTGCAACTTTTCCCCCCAATTTGGCAACTTGACAAATAAGTGTGTTCCTAGACTTTCTCTCAAGTAAAAAAATAAAAAAAAGAGAGACTCTCGAGTGATTCACACGCGCCTCTCGTGAGCGCGTCACGTGGCATGTCTCGTTTTATTACAGCGTATCCAAATTGGTTATGTGTTAACTGTTACGTGTGGGAAATGTAGGGCTTATTTATCCACATTAATCAGACCCCTAAAACATTTCTCAAATTTTACATCTTTACTCCTCCTTAATTTAATGTTTTCTAAAATGACCCCATAACTATTCAGATTCCATATATGAGATCACAAAGATTCTTATTTGATATGACAAAGGACAAAATAGATGGTCTAGATTAAAAATTCGTTGCGCTTATTAGATGGCAGAATATTAAACACATTCACAAAATTACTTACTACCTTTCGTGCAAACTTTTTCAACCCAAAAGTTGGTCATAAATATTAAATCGAACGGTGGAAAGAAACTCCATTAAAGTAGGACCACTAAATTTTAGAAATATAAATTAGGGTTCCTTTGATATAAATATATGTTTATGGGGTGTTTTTGTAATAAATTTATAGTATAGTGGTATATTTGAGATTTTAATCTCTTTATTTCTAATTTCGCTTTCTTTTGGACTCTTCTGCTTACAAAAATGCTATATATACTCGTTCATTTCGCTCCGTTTAAAACTTATAGCAAAATCTCTAATTACTTAATCTCTGAATGTTTAAATTTAACAATAATCTATAAGTGATTAATTATAACAATTAGTGATTAATTTGTGGGAGATTAAAGAAGCTTCAATGGCAAGAGGTCGAAAGCTGACGATGAGCCAGAGCGAGAGGTATCTTGGAAGCGGCTTCAGTTACGGTGACAGTAACGTAAACTCCGTCACCGACGAACCAGAGCTCACGGAGGAGGACATCTGGTCACACGCCGTTGATCACAGCCCGGAGATGCTGGAATCTCATGGAGCGTGGAATACACGCGATGCTGTGGTGAGTAATGGGCGCGTGGGTGGTGGTTTGTCGCTGGCTTTTGAGGACGAGTCATCGTCGCCGAGGACTGTGCACCAGATACGTTGCGGAAGAGAAGGAGGAGGCGGTGGAGGAGGAGGAGGAGGAGAAAGAGTTCAGCGGCAGTTAGCGTCGTCGGCGCCGGTGAACGTGCCTGACTGGAGTAAGATATATAGGGTCAACTCGGTTGAGTCGATACACGAGTCGGAAGAAGAGGACGAGGAAGATTGTGGGACGATGATGCCGCCGCATGAGTACCTAGCGAAGAGCCAAAAGCGGCGGAGCAGGAAATCTGGCGGCGGACTAGGAGGCGGCGCGTCGGTGTTTGAAGGAGTTGGAAGGACTCTCAAAGGACGCGAATTAAGGCGCGTTCGCGACGCGATTTGGAGCCAAACAGGGTTCTACGGCTAATAAGTTAGTAATATATAGTTTAAAAATTAAAAAAAAAAACATTTAAAAACCTCCAACTAAAAAACTTTGAAAAATATTTGCTTATTTTGTCAGTTTTAGAGTTAATTTTGCAACTTTCTTGAATCCCAAGCTTGAGATGTATAAGATTTATATTGGCTTCCCATGCAAATGTTTTTTGTTTTTTTGTTTTTAGATTGATAAATTAATTGTGGGAAAATTTTCAAGAACGAACCTCATGTGCTCTGTGTATAATTTTCTTTTCTTCTTTAGTATTGATTAATTTCAAGATCGTTCAATTAATAGTTTAATGTCTTCATTATAACATCACAAAAGGTAGAAAATGGAGGTTTATAATATCAGAGTATCATAAAAAGCAGATAAATTACGTACGATGCTAAGCAATAATTTTCTGAAAGGAACTTGATTGAATACTTGCTTTCGAATTTGAATATATATTATCAACTATTGTGAAACATAATGGATTATATAACATGAAAATCTGACACTTTGAATTAGCAAACACAAACAAAAATTAAGCTATAAAAACGAGTTATAAAATGTTTTTCCTCGTAGTGTTCATTTTTTATTGTATATGATCCATATGTCATGTACTACGTAACAAGGATATTAATGATTGAGCACCGATATTGTTTACTATAGTAGAAGATTAGGTCTAGTTATTAATTAAGTGATAATTTGATATGATATGAAAGTGAAGTTCGTATAATTAAATGAGAACAGATGTGTCCTTGCAACATTATTGTGTCCACAGGTAAACTGTCCAAAGAATCCACTTCAAAGTGGGGGCACTCACGAGCAAGAAAAAGACATTATTTTCAATTCATTTTCCCCAAATAAAATCATGATTGTTCATGAAATGGCATCTTCTTAAATACATACACAGACGTCACTCAAAGTTATAACATCGAAAAGATAATGATATAACTAATTAATTCTCTCTGTAATCATACATTTCTGGACAATATTAACTAAAAGGATGAATATAGCTTGTGCTAGAAACACGTATATATTAGTTTACTCGAAAGCCTTATTATATATCAAAATAAGAGTGTATGTATGTACATATGCTTTGGATCTCATCAGTTCAGGCCAATTCAGCTAGAATTTTTTGGTCGAAATTTTTTTAGGGTTGAGCATATAAGAGTAAAGATTGGTCAAATTTATGAGCAATAAGAACTAATAACATGCATAAATAAGGAAAATAATCTTTAAGAAAGCCACGGTCAAAGAAAATAATATGATTCATGACTTTATCAATTCATTGAAAAATGGTTGTTAGAATTAATCGAGAGAAATAGTGTGTACTTTGAAGTATAACGCGATTGTGATTCTTGTTTTGATCTAATTAACAATCCCAATTACATATACTTATTTTTTTGTCAGTACCCAATTACATATACTTATGTGTATGTATCTACACTAGAGACATTATATGGACATGAGGTTATGGAGGGGGTAGGGTATGGTTGGGGTCAAAAGAAAGTGACACGAGTTAGAGAGTGTTAATGTTAAAGCATAAGAGAGGGAAGTTTGTCAAAATGTTTTTGATCACTTTGTGAGTTATGCCTTTGCCTTTTTCAAGAAAGGACCTTTGAAAGTGAATTTGATCGATCGAGAAGTCTATAATATCATGGCCTAATTCATATTTGTGGGCTCAACCACATCTCTTTCCATTCTTATCTCAAACTCTCTCTTCACCATTCACCACACTCTCTCTCTCAATAATTTGATTCCTTTAATTGATTCCTAGCATTTATACATACAAATCCAAAATCATTGTTTGATTTAGAAATACTATAAGAATGCTCTAAATTATTTGTTTTCCAAAATCACATAAATATATCGTAATTGTCTTCTTATGAAAAAATAATAATCCTACAATAAAAGACAAATGAAAGCATGCAAGTCCAAGTATCCAAGTTGTGGTAGTTCAATATGGTACGTGCTAGTGAACATTTTTCATTAAATACATATTTGATGATTAAAGTTTGGCTTAATCTAAACTTTCAATTCAACGATGTGTTTTCATATCACTCTGATCCAATATATCCGATTGAAAGAAACCGAATCGGACAAACCTCGCATAATCCATCTGACATAACTTTGTGAAACTTTGCCCATTAGAGGAATTGTGAATCTTTTTTTTTCAATAAACACACCATTTTATTAAGTGGTCGGACATATATTTTTCTCTTAGGAAAGCAAATCAAGAGCCGATATGCTTACATGGAAAAAGATAATATCACGGAATCTTGTTTTTTTTCGCAAAGCAATAAGCGAGAAAAATCTGAACATGAAAAAAAAAAAAAGACAAGCGGAGGCTAGAGAAGGAAGCAAGCTCCGGTACAAAGGTGAACCACTCTAAAGGCCTGTCAACCATCGCGATAAGATCGGCACAATCCATTACAAAGTGTATATCCACTTTTTCTAACGCAATCATGCAATCCATAGCTCAAAGAAGAGCATCAAACTTCGCATGTAGAAGTGATAAGATACTTTGAATGCTCTTTAGGCCTAAATGTTGGATAGACTCCGCTCTCACTAGGATCCATCAGGAGGCATATTAGAGGAAAGGTGAATCTAGTGTGGCTAGGTCAAGAAATTTCACTGTTGATACGTAATGGCTCATGATAATGAATACCAATTTTGTTTATATATCGTATAGCCTTGTAGGGGTGAGTATGATGTCATGGGGGCCCAATAGGACTTAGACCCAACTTCATAAAAAAAGAATCAGTGTACCACCAAATCATTTCGGCTAACTCTAAACCGGTCATCTGGTTAAGTATTTAACCCTTTGTCTTCTATTTGTACCGTTTCGCGTCAAGTCCTCACCTGTCTCTCTGCAACTAAAAGCTTACGCAGCCGCCGTTGCCGTCGTCGGAGTTACTCATCGCGGGGTTTCAAGCCCAGTATCGAGGCTCATTTATCGGAAGATCATGCCTTCAAATTCTACGTTTAAAGACCTCTGCCTAGATTCAGGGTTTTTGCTAATAGGGTTTAGAGTGATCATCGTTATCTGATACTTTATCTGGTACCGTATGTTAGCTCACGTTTTCTCCAGACGAAGGAGCTTCCTTGTACGTTGCTTTCACGTCGCTAAAAAATTCTCTAATCCTGAGCCGGAAGACATTCTCTTTAGTGCTCTCTGTTTGAATTTAAGACAGAGAAGATGGAACTCTCTTCATCAATTCTCCTCAAGTCTCACAAATCCGTTGATAAGTCGAGTTCTTCGGGAGTTTCGAAGCTCACCGAAGCTAGCTCTAGAGTTCTACAACTGGGTTTTAGGTAACAATGATACTGTGGCTAAGTCTGAGAATCGTTTCGAAGCTTCTTGTGTGATGATTCATTTGCAGGTGGAATCGAGAAGATTTGATGACGCTTTATCAATAATGGTGAATTTGATGTCTGTGGAAGGTGAAAAGTTGAGTCCTTTACATGTTTTGTCGGGTTTGATTCGAAGTTACCAAGCTTGTGGTTCGAGTCCTGATGTGTTTGATTCATTGGTTAGAGCTTGTACACTAAATGACGATGCTGAAGGAGCTTATGAAGTGATTGAGCAGACGAGAGCAGAGGGTTTTTGGGTTTCTGTTCATGCGTTGAATAATTTTATGGGTTGTTTATTGAATTTGAATGAGATTGATTGGTTTTGGAAGGTTTACAAGGAAATGGATTCGTTGGGGTATGTTGAGAATGTGAATACCTTTAATCTGGTTATATATTCGTTTTGTAAGGAGAATAAGTTGCTTGAAGCGTTATCGGTGTTTTACCGAATGCTGAAGTGTGGGGTTTGGCCTAATGTTGTTAGCTTTAATATGATGATTGATGGAGCTTGTAAGTCGGGCGATATGGGATTTGCCTTGCAGCTCTTAGGGAAAATGGGAGTGATGTCTGGATTTTTTGTCTCACCTAATGCTGTGACATATAATTCGGTTATCAATGGGTTTTGCAAGGTGGGGAGATTGGATTTGGCAGAAAGAATCCGCGGTGACATGGTTAATTCAGGTGTTGGTTGCAATGAAAGAACCTATGGAGCTTTAGTTGATGCGTATGCTAGAGCTGGAAGTTCAGATGAAGCTTTAAGGTTGTGTGATGAGATGACAAGTAAGGGACTTGTGGCAAATACCGTTATCTGTAACTCTATTGTTTATTGGCTGTTTATGGAAGGTGACACTGAAGGAGCAATGATGGTGTTGCGTGATATGATAAGTAAAACGATGCAAATTGATCGGTTTACTCATGCCATTGTTGTAAGAGGTTTATGCAAAAACGGATTGGTAGAAGAAGCTGTTGAGTTTCAGAGACAGATTTCAGAGAAGAAACTTGTGGAAGATGTAGTTTGTCACAACACGCTTTTGAACCATTTCGTAAGGGATAGAAAGCTGGCGTGTGCTGATCAGATTCTGGGAAATATGTTGGTTCTTGGTATGGGTCTTGATGCGATTTCGTTTGGTACTTTGATTGATGGTTACCTAAAGGAAGGAAAGTTAGAAAGAGCTATAGATATATATGATGGTATGATCAAAATGAAGAAAACGCCGAATCTTGTGATTTACAATTCAATTGTTAATGGATTAGGCAAAAGAGGATTGGCTGGTGCAGCTGAAGCGGTTGTGAACGCTATGGCAAGAAAGGACGTTGTAACTTACAACACACTGTTGAACGAGTCTCTCAAAACCGGGAAGTTGGAAGAAGCTGTCAATATCATATCTAAAATGCAGACACAGGACGATGAGAAGTTGGTTAGTTTGGTGACTTACAACATCTTGATAAATCATTTATGCAAGTTTGGTTGTTACGAGAAAGCGAAAGAGGTCTTGAAGATTATGGTTGAAAGAGGTGTTGTTCCGGATCCAATATCATATGCAACTTTGATTACATCGTTTAGTAAGAATCGTGGTCAAGAAGAAGTCGTTGAGCTTCATGATTACATGATTCTTCAAGGAGTTACACCTCATGAACATATATTCCGATCTGTAGTTCGTCCACTTCTTAATGGAAAAAATGTAAGGACGTAGCCAAAGCCAATGAAAAGCTTACGGCATATCAAAGGATCTTCACGCGCGGGGATGGTTTGCATTTTGCGGCGAAAACTACTGATTCGTTCGGAGGGTTTCTTGTGGAGGCTGCTGTACTGTACCATCAGATCCTTGTTCATACACGTGGACCGGATCCTTGTAATCAACGATCAGTGATGGAAACAGGATCGCGTAGTCCTGACGTGGACTTGTAAATAGGATTTTGTCTGACACGTGGTGGTTATGCACCGGCCAAATGTTTCTTTGTCACGAGCTATTTAGAAAGAAAGAATAAGACCACATTACGTACTAACCACGTGATTACTTATGAATAAACCGTCCAGATTAACATTATGTTGCTAGACACCGTAAGGAATATTACCTGAGAAGCAGACGAATATATTCCACTGCTGTAAGCTAATATGAATGGCTGCGTGTGAGACTTGTCAACATATCAGAGAACTTTAGGTTTAATTAAACATTTTAATTTCATGAATAATAGTTCATGTTATGATATAATATAAGATTAATCAACACATGGATTCTCACTCTATTAATTTACTGAATTTGTAAATTAAGAATATAATAATCGGAATAAAATAATGAAGGAGATCAGTTTCAGACTTCAGTGATTAAGAAGTGTGGTGTGGTGAGAGCAGTGGAGGGAGGGGCTGCTTCAACAACAAACAAAACATTCTCTCTCTCTCTCTGGTCTAAGCAAACATATACCTGAAGTACACGAGACCACTTTCTCTACTCTCTTTCTCTCTCTCTCTCTGTCCTTCTTCTTCGGGGCAGCTATGGAAGTGTGTTGGCAGATACAGAGACCGGCGAGTCTCAGACCGGTGTTGCAGGGAAAGGGTCGGCTCAAGATCAATACTTGTTCTATTGGTTTTTTTCCTTGCTCCATATCTAGTGTAAATCTCTTTGCTTTTTCTTTGTGTTTTTCTTCCCGACTCCATATTTTCGTTAATATGTTTGTATATCACGTTATGTTCTACTTTTCCGAAATTTAAGTGCACACTTCCCTACCTTTTCTCCGTGAGATCGCCTTTTATAATAGGATATCCTTAATTGAATCATTGTACTATTTTTTTAGAGGATTCAAACCTGGTAGGGTCTCTGGATTGAGATTCTCATGTTAGAACCTCGTTTCTAATTGGTGTATTGTAGGAACTGCGCTAAATTTATTAGAAATATCCAATTTCTTCTGGTACCGTCCTCAGCTCATTGAGAGCCTTAACTTTGAAAACCAACTTGAGGGGAGAAAGACAAGATTTTGGGGACTATGAGCTTTAAGTGAAGAGTCCGAGCTGAAGATTCACGGTTTAGAGGAATGCAAATGTCTCATCTTTTATATATGGTTCTGACTTAATATTTAGCTTGTTTTCCTCTCGTGTGATTTGTATATGTATTCTTGTTTGTGGATTTCTTTTGTGGCTTAGAGCTTGTGAGAAGGTGATTGAATAGTTGTCTAATCAATTTCTAAACCTCGACATGTTTGGTTTTGCAGCTTGCTTCATTGGAAAGTCAATACAAATCAAATGGGTTTCTGCATCAGATCACGGCAAGTGCAGGTTAAGAATCAAGAATCGGTTAACAGGGTTTATAAGTTTTCATCGTGATTACTGATTCAATCCTTTTGATGCATTTTTCATTTTTCAAAATCAAGATTTTTCAAGGAAGAAACAAGGAAGAATGGCAGCTTCAGAACCAAAAAGCTCAGGTCCCAAAGGTTTTGGGCGGCGAACAACAGTAGGGAGTGCTCAGAAAAGAACTCAGAAGAAGAATGGTGAAAAAGATAGTAATGCCACTTCCACAGTAACAAACGAGGTTTTAGGGGTTAGTAAGTTGCCCGAAGCTAAAGCGGATGTTCAGAAACAAGGCTCTGTTGTTTTTGGTGAGAGGAATGTGTCTGATAGCTCGGATATTAAAGATGGAAGTGGCCATTTGGATAAGAAAACAACCGAGGATGATGATTTGTTAGAACAAAAGTTAAAAATTGAAAGAGAGAATCTTCGTAGGAAGGAAATAGAAGCGCTTGCAACGGAAAATTTGGCGAGGGGTGATAGAATGTTTGTGTATCCTGTTATTGTGAAACCTGATGAAGACATAGAAGTGTTCCTCAACAGGAATTTATCGACTCTGAAGAACGAACCCGATGTTTTGATCATGGGGGCGTTCAACGATTGGAAATGGAAGTCTTTTACGAGGAGATTGGAAAAGACATGGATTCATGGAGATTGGTGGTCATGTCTCCTTCATATCCCCAAAGAAGCGTATAAGATGGATTTTGTGTTTTTCAATGGGCAAAGTGTATATGACAACAATGACTCAAAAGATTTCTGTGTAGAGATAAAAGGTGGGATGGATAAAGTTGACTTTGAGAATTTTCTTTTGGAAGAGAAATTGCGAGAGCAAGAGAATTTAGCCAAGGAAGAAGCTGAGAGGGAAAGGCAAAAAGAAGAGAAGAGAAGAAATGAAGCTCGAAAGGCTGCAATTGAAGCTGATAGATCACAAGCAAAGGTGGAGACTCAGAAGAGACGTGAACTGCTTCAACCGGCTATTAAGAAAGCTGTTATCTCGGCTGAGAATGTTTGGTACATTGAGCCAAGTGATTTTAAGGCTGAAGATAAAGTGAAATTATACTACAATAAAAGCTCAGGTCCTCTGGCTAATTCCAAGGAACTCTGGTTACATGGAGGGTTTAATAATTGGGTTGATGGATTATCAATTGTTGAAAAGCTTGTTGATGCTGAGTTAAAGGCTGATCCAAAGAGCAGTGATTGGTGGTTCGCTGAAGGTATATATGTGAAGCATTCATATCTTGTTGAACAACCTTGCATTTTGATATGTTTTTGTAGTCACATATCTTCTTGCTGCCATTTGATTTATTGATCTTTTTCATTTCAATATGCAGTCGTAGTGCCCTGTGGTGCTCTAGTCATTGACTGGGTCTTTGCTGATGGACCACCCAAAGAAGCGTTTCTGTATGACAATAATAGCCGCCAAGATTTCCACGCACTTGTTCCTCGAAGAACTCCAGAAGAGATGTACTGGTTAGAGGAAGAAAATCTGATGTTTAGGAAACTTCAGGAGGAAAGGCGGCTAAAAGAGGAAGCTCTGCGTGCCAAGGTCAGTGATCAGTACAATTAAAAGAAAGAACAGTTTATCCTCCTTACGATATTATTGGCATTCTTGTCAAATCTTCTTGACTACATTGGGTAACATTTCTTCATCCTCCTTTTTATATTGGCAGATGGAAAAAACAGCTCGCTTGAAAGCCGAAACAAAAGAAAGAACACTTAAAAAGTTTCTATTATCCCAGAAACACGTAGTTTACACCGAGCCTCTCGAGATTCAAGTGGGAAACCCTGTTACTGTTTTCTACAATCCTACAAACACGGTTTTGAACGGAAAGCCTGAAATTTGGTTTAGAGGCTCTTTTAATCGTTGGACTCATCGCTTGGGTCCTTTGCCACCTCAGAAAATGGAAGCAGCAGATGATGGAAGCTCACACGTGAAGACTACGGGTACGATTACAGTTGTAACAGGTTTCCATTCTAGAGGCTGTTACATAATATATGGCTAATTTTTCTCATTTTTTTCCAGCTAAGGTCCCATTGGATGCTTACATGATGGACTTTGTGTTCTCTGATAAAGAGGATGGGGGAATATTTGATAACAAAAATGGTCTTGATTACCATTTACCCGTCGTGGGAGGTATTTCAAAGGAACCACCATTGCACATTGTTCATATTGCTGTTGAAATGGCACCCATCGCAAAGGTAACCGTAAGATGTGGGGTTTATAGCCTTCAAAAGCATTGTATGTGTTTAGGTGTGTGTGTATTTAATACCTGCAGGTTGGAGGCCTAGGTGATGTTGTCACTAGTTTATCTCGCGCTGTTCAAGAATTAAACCATAATGTGGATATCATATTTCCAAAGTATGATTGCTTAAAGCACAACTTTGTAAGATCCATGTCTTCTCATATTCTTCGCTATCACTTCCCTTTTTTGGCTGCATCTCTCTCTTCGTCCTGAAATTTTGTGAAAATAGGTGAAGGATTTGCAATTCAACAGAAGTTACCACTGGGGAGGAACCGAAATAAAAGTTTGGCTTGGAAAAGTAGAAGGCCTTTCGGTTTACTTTTTAGATCCACAAAATGGGTGAGCTTTATGCATATTTCTCTTTAAGCTCTTTTAATATTTCATTCATCATCTCTTGAGGGCATGTAAAAGTTGTTGTTGTTGCTTGACTATTGCAGATTGTTTCAGCGAGGGTGTGTTTACGGTTGTAAAGATGATGCTGGAAGATTTGGTTTCTTCTGTCACGCGGCTCTTGAATTTCTTCTCCAGGGAGGTTTTCATCCAGTAAGTCTACACGTCCTCTTAGAGAATTATGAAGAATTCTCAATAGGAAGTCTTACTACTTTGTTCTAACTAGCAGCTCTAACCCGTGGTCTCACCATCTCAGGATATTCTTCACTGCCACGACTGGTCCAGTGCTCCGGTTTCATGGTTATTCAAGGATCAGTACACGCATTACGGTTTAGTTAAAACCCGTGTTGTCTTCACAATTCATAATTTGGAATTTGGAGCAAGTGCCATTGGTAAAGCAATGACATTTGCAGACAAAGCTACAACGGTAAATCCTGAAAGCGTTCTCCCTTTAAGAGATCTTTTATCACAGAAATATCCTTTGTGCCTTTTCTCCGAAGTAGCTGAGAACAAGCATGACTCGGTCTACTCTTAACATTATACTAGGTTTCGCCAACGTATGCCAAGGAAATTTCTGGGAACTCTGTAATCTCTCCACATTTATACAAGTTTCACGGAATAATAAACGGGATTGACCCAGAAATTTGGGATCCATACAACGATAACTTCCTTCCTGTAAGCTTCATTGCATCCTCTCCTTTCGTGTCTTTACATTTCTTGTTATATCTTGTGATGTTTGAACACTTTGTGTGGTTCTTAGGTACCTTATACTCAAGAGAACGTAGTAGAAGGCAAAAAAGCAGCCAAGGAAGAATTGCAAAACAGGCTTGGACTAAAGAATGCCGATCTTCCGGTAGTAGGAATTATTACACGCTTAACTCACCAGAAAGGAATACATTTGATCAAACATGCTATTTGGCGTACCTTGGAACGGAATGGACAGGTCCTTTTCTAGCCTTATTCGACCTTTAGAATATCTGTCATGAACTTTTCACAATCCTTACCGGTTTTCTTGAAGCAGGTTGTGTTGTTAGGTTCAGCTCCAGATCCTCGGATCCAGAATGATTTTGTAAACTTGGCAGACCAATTGCATTCTTCTCATGGTGACCGAGCTCGGCTTGTTCTAACCTATGATGAACCTCTTTCCCATTTGGTAGAATAAAATAAGAAACCTTTATTTGTTTTTTTGTTCCTTAATTTGCCTTCGGTATTGGTCTAAGTCTTTTTTCTGCTTTACTCTCCAGATTTACGCCGGGGCTGACTTTATTCTTGTACCGTCGATATTTGAGCCGTGTGGCCTGACACAGCTCATAGCCATGAGATACGGTGCTGTTCCTGTCGTTCGAAAAACTGGAGGTAACTGTTTTTAGCTATGATTGGATATCTTAAAGCTTTCTTTACCTGTTTCACTGAAGACCAAGCTGACCTCAGGGTAATGGTTTATCTATGTCCAATAGGACTCTACGACACAGTTTTTGATGTCGACCATGATAAAGAAAGGGCACAAGCTCATGTTCTGGAACCTAATGGCTTCAGCTTCGACGGGGCTGATGCTCCTGGTGTGGATTATGCTCTCAATAGGTAAACAACCAAATACTAAACTAACACTCTCTTTGATTCGAGCATTATTAACTGGTGTTTCTTATTTTTTGCAGGGCGATATCGGCATGGTACGATGGTAGAGAGTGGTTTAACTCGCTGTGCAAGACGGTGATGGAACAAGACTGGTCATGGAACCGTCCTGCACTTGAGTATCTTGAGCTCTATCACTCCGCACGCAAGTGAGACAAAAAACAAAAAACAAAAGGAAACATTATATGATCAAATTCTCTTTGTATGTACAGAAATTAGCTTATAACACACCTTTTACCGAGTTTGATCCTTTCTTCTTCCTTAACATTCCCAATGCCATTTAAAGAACGTTTAGGTCTATGGATTCTTGCATTCTGCTTTGTAATTCCGAATAAATAAAAGTTTATTATATACACACTTGACTATATTTCTCAGATTGTTCAACTTTCTAACTGAATTGACCTGTAATATACTTCATTTCATAATCCCAAACCCGACCCGACTCGGTTCTTCAAAGTGCAATACAACCCGGTACTTGATCTGCAGCTGCAGTTATCATTACATTAGTAGCAAAAAATCATCAGTTTTGGTATTTTAATAACTCCAAAATCTATAATGAGAAACGTCATTATTGTATTTCCCAAACGTTACCCTTTTCTTAAGTTATAAAATAAAGTGAAACAATTGGTGAGAGGTTGTTCTTTCTTCATGCGGAGAGAGAGTGAGAGCGACAGTGCATAAAAGTACTGTTAATAGACCCACAAAGAAAACAAAAAGCTTGATTCTTTGACTCCAAATTTAACAAATCTTTGATTTTGCATTGACCCTCTTTTGCTTTCTCGGATTTGAATTCACAAGAAGCCAAATCCAAATGTCTTTCAAGAACAGAGGAGATTACTGTTTTACTCCAAGAAATGTAATTTCTAGAAACTCTGTATTTTTCTTGTGCCTCGCAAGTTTCTGCCTTGGAATGTTATTCACTAATAGGTAAATCTAATACAAAAAACCCCATTTTGTTTTAAGTTCGACGATTTCTTATAAAGTTTGGGTATCTCACTGTTCATGTCTGATTCTAGCTTTTTTTTCTTCTTCTGGAGTTTTTTTTCAATCCTTTGGGTGTTTTCTAATGTGATACTAATTTTATCTTCTTGGACCTAAACTCTGCCTCCTGTTTCTCTGAATTTAAGTAGATTTCTTAAGCTTAGAGTTTTGTCGGTGAAGACATGCTTTTTAATCAGACCACTGGTCTATTTGTATCCTTGTAGCTTTTGTGGAGAATTAAGAGACACACAAATAAAACTATATCTTATATAGCTTATCATATAGATTTGATCAAATGGTGGCACAATGTAACTGTATCTGTTTGTTGCAAAACTATGTATCACTGCGAAAGATGGTGACTTGATCTGCATTTTGGTTCGGTTTTGTGTTTCTTATGGAGTTGAGGATTTGTGCTTGATTATGGAATAGTGATCATCATTATATAAGGATATGGAATGTACCTGGAGCTAGAGGCGTATCAAAACAATCCAAACTAAGCTTAAGTTCCAGTGATTGCGATAAAAAGAATGTAAGATTTCTGCGGTTTTGCATCACTAATTCACCTGGAAATTTTGATGATACATTGTTTGATCTTGTGTTCTTATCAGGTTTTGGACTACGGTGACAACACTATCGGGTAAAACCATTTGGAAACTTTACCAGATGTATCTATTAACAATTGCTTTAGTATATGTTTAGATGATACTGAAGTTATATACTTATATGACTAATAAAAATGCAGAATCTTAGATAAATCCATTTCAAATTTAGAGATGAAGTTAGTAGCTGCTAGAGCCGAACGTGAGTCATTGTCCGGGAAATTTAACATTTCCAGTGAAGCCAAGAAAAGAAAGTACTTCATGGTTATCGGTATTAACACGGCCTTTAGTAGTCGTAAGAGACGTGACTCGGTCCGGTCAACATGGATGCCACAAGGTAAGGCTGTTTCCGGTTTCTTGAGTTCTAGTGTAAATTAACCAGAAACTGTAACTTGTTTCAGTTTTTAAACATCATTCAGGAGAGAAGCTTAAGAAACTTGAAGAAGAGAAAGGCATCGTTGTTCGCTTTGTTATAGGACACAGGTAAAGTAAAGAAGCCATATTCTGTAGTGAAAAACTAAGCATTTATACCAACACTTTACTTTGTGAATACCGACATTTATATGTTCTTGAAAATGTTCCGATTGCAGTGTGTTGTCTCGCGGAATTCTTGATAAAGCTATTGAAGCAGAAGAGAAAACACATGGAGATTTCTTGAGATTGGTAACTCCCGCGGGATGCTCACAAACTCTTGTCTTTGGTATTGTTATCTACTTTATTCAAATCTTTGGAAAACAAAACAGGAACATACTGAGGGGTACATGGAGTTATCCGCCAAGACAAAGACGTTTTTCGCTACTGCTGTTTCCTTGTGGGACGCAGAATTCTACATCAAAGTTGATGATGACGTTCATGTGAACCTTGGTAAAGAAAAAATCAATATGTTTCATTTAATCTTTATAAATTATTTATCATATTTGTAATAAAGCATTGATCCGTTTCTCTGCAGCCACTCTCAAGACGACTTTATCAACACACCGAAACAAGCCTCGGGTTTATGTTGGTTGCATGAAGTCCGGCCCCGTCCTAGCCAGAAAGTAAGTAAAAACCTACCTACCTTCTAAGGTGAGCATTTTTAGGTACTTAAACAGCATAAAAGCAACAACCTTTCTGGACTTTTTATATTTCTGGCCAAAAAACAGGAGTGTGAAGTACCATGAACCGGAGTATTGGAAGTTCGGAGAGGTCGGGAACAAGTATTTCCGCCACGCCACAGGACAGTTTTACGCTATATCTAAGGATCTAGCTACTTACATATTGATAAACCAGTAAGTTTTTCCCTAACATGCTTTTAGTGGTTTAATGCAACCAAAATGCTGGGGAAAAAACCTCTAGTGATCTCATTTCTTTCGTTGAAATGAGGGATTTACTGCATAAGTATGCGAATGAGGATGTTTCGTTGGGGTCTTGGTTCATCGGACTGAATGTAGAACATGTTGATGAGAAAAAACTCTGTTGCAGTACTTCTCCTCAGGGTAAAGAGCTTAACAATCCTCGTTTGGTTTGGTTTAGACTATAGATGTTACCGGTTTTACATTATTAAGTAAAACTTGTATAAACGCAGATTGTGAATCAAAAGCAGTGATGGGCAATGTTTGTGCTGCGTCGTTCGACTGGAAATGCAGCGGAATCTGTCGGTCGGCCGAGAGGATGGCCGACGTTCACGAACGTTGTGGGGAACCTCAAAATGCGTTATGGACTTTAACTTCCTGAAATATAAAACCAAACTTCTTACTAATATTAGTTGGAGTTATATTTCCAGAAAGCTAATTTTTAAAAGGCAAAAAAAATGAGAGCGAAAAGAATTCTGTTTTTTTTTTTTTTAGAGTTAGTAGGGTTTTGGTCAGAAAATAAATAAATGTCTGCAAAAAAATAGTTAGTGAAGTAGTTTAAATGAGAGACAAAGAAATAATGTTTTGGTCACATTTGGTTTGTCCTATGACAGACAGAGTCTCCTTATTGTTGTGCTTTTCTATTAATTTCCACATGTCCTTTTTGTTCCTCATTAACTCTTATTGGCACTCCTTTGTGTTTTCTTTTTTCATGTGACCATATATATTGAGTTGATAAAGACTTTATATCAATTAGGCTCATAACTCCTCAGTTTCGATTTTTGGATTAATTTCGATCTGATTTCTGGCTTTTGTAAAGTCATGTAATTAGATTTCAGTTCGATTCTCTCGTCTTGATTTTTTTTTTTTCCATTCACATAGTTGGTATTCTCTAACGTTTGTTGGACATCGTCTGGGAAACAAGAAATGACATGTTTACTTTTTCACTAAACTAGAAATAATATATTACATGTTGTCACAAACATTCTTCCGGAAATGTGGAACGATTTCATGAAATTTCATAATTTTTTAACATTATTGAGAATAAGTCCAGAAACAGACTTCCTAGTTTTCGTAAGATTAACAATAAGCGTAAAAGCATACACACTTATTCAGATTTCAAATAAGATAAATCATTCCACAGTTTAGTTATAGACAAAAGGTGCAGAGAATTACAAATTACAAATTACTAATACTTATTGTGTTTTATCATGTGTTTTATCATATCATCATGATACTAAAAAACGTTTTTTCTACATTCTAGCCAGTACTTTACTCTCTTAGCATGTTACTATATATATATTTTTACTTATAATTCCTTAAATACTTCCTAAAAATAGAAGTGCAAATCGCAGTTGTACTTGGATTTTGGTTTGTGTGTTGTATGTTCCTTCGAAGCCTGTAGAGTAAATACACGATATTTTTAAAAATTATTCAATATTCAGATTTGGAAACAATAAAAAGTAATTATACATACCTTTAAGGTTATGATATGATAACCATCCTTGCCATTATGGTTTACCGCGTGATATTGGCACGGCTCAATCGAACAATACCGATCTCCATAAGTTAAGAGGACGACTATTTGATTGAACCGCACTAATATCTCGCGTCACCTTACATAAAACCACTCTCGTTCGACTGTTAACTCCAGTTAGCTCCATAAAATCAAGAAACAAAACAAAAAGTAACATCAACTAAATAAATATATAAATACGACTATCGACACTAAAAAGTGTTAACTTACCGGAGAGAACCATCGGATCCTTGAGAAACTCTCACCGTATAATAATTTCAACGACGTCAAAAACAAAAGTAATAGTTAGAAGAATCAAAGGAGAAAATAGAATTGCGGCTATTAGCAAAGTTTATGGGTGTGTGCATAGTGAAGAAGAAGATATAAATACGAAGATGGTTGAAAAGAGAGGCAAGGCAAGAGACAAGCATTAAATTAGACCAACAACCCCATACCAAAAAGGAGGTTGGTTTATTAAATTTGAATTGTTTCTATGAAAAAAAACTTTTTTCGAAAGATAATAATATATATAATCGATGGTATAATTATCAATTATAAGCTCAGATGAATTTTCAAGAACGTGAGTTTGTTTTTGTTGTCGCAATGGCCTAACAAATTCAGATTGTTCTAAAAAAACATGGTCTAATTAAGCAGATCAATATGATCTGCTTTTTACATAGACGACACATTTGATCCTTTCTATCATAGAAAAATATCAAGAATTAGTTGATTTACTATGTTCTATTTCTAACCAAATTAATATACTTCTTTTTCGTTCATTTGTTGGGGGGGGGGGGGGGACGAAAAAAAGACATGTTACATATACAAGATGCATATTGGATATGTTACATATACGTATACGTAAATATGTATATGTTAATAATTTAGACATATATCGCGTTGGGGTTTTTATAATTTTGACATATATAACGTTACTATTTAAACTATCATTTATTGGAGTTGTTTATAGTCATCTACGGATCAAGTAGTTTTAATAGTGACGTTATATATGTCTAAATTATTAAAACCCAACGCGATATCCATATTTATGTCCTCTATTTTATTGAATATATTTCGGATAGTAATATATTTGTTTGCGATATTTACCCACTATTACATTTCTTTGTTTTTTTTTTTTTTTGGGGTGGTTTTTGTATATAGGTAACTTGGTGTGTGTACATATATATATGCTAGATAACGGATTAATTAAAGGAACAACCGAACAAGGTTGCCAAAAGCTTTCAATTTAGTATTTATGAGGTTTGTAAGAGAGAGCAAGGCATGTTGGTGGGGTTGTGCCACTCCCAATATACATTTGAATTTCGAAATTAATATGGCTCAACTTTCCAAATATTCCCCCTCCCTATTTATTTCTTTTCTTGTTAAGTTACTATCATTTATTTAATATTTCCTTAAAAAACATGTAAAGATATGTTTTATGTACCTTTGGAAAAACATAGGCATCGTCTTCAAAAAACCATGAACGTGATCATATACCGGAGCCTGTTTCTCATGTCTCAAAAACTATTTCTAAACAATTCGTTTTGCCAGCTTACACATCTTAAAAGTTTTAAAATGTGTTTTGTATACGTATTGAAAAATGTATGCATCTTTCAAAAAAGCTTACAAAGTAATATGCATACGTAGAAATGTCCTAATTTTCGATGCTTTTTCATATGGGAAAAATGTTATTAAAATCCTGAATTTTCAAATTGTGGCGATTTAAACCCGCGACTTCTTACTCGGATATTAAAACCACAAGTTTTCGTTGACTATCATATTAACCACGAACTATTTGTTGACAAAGTCGTTTTACCCACACCGTTAACCCCACTAACGGACCACTTAACTCTCGTTAACCCGAGCCGTTAATGATAAAACGATGTGTTTTTAGCGTAAGAGAAAATCCCCAAATTGTCTAACCCTAATTTCGATTTCCCCAATTGTCGAACACTAAATTCGATTTCCCCCAATTTGTAAACCTAATTTCGATTTCTCTCATCTCTTCTCTCTATTCCTCAAATTCGATTCACTCTTTTATGGGATTTGTCTCTTGCCCAAATGCCGAACAAGAACATTGCAGGCGAGAAATCTTCTTCTGTTAACACTCCATCACGGCGTAGAAGACGAGCTGAAATCCGAGCTGAAGTAGACGAAGATGTTGAAGTTGATTTGGTCCATGACGATGAAGACGACTGCCAAGTAGAGGGTGATTCAGACTGTGACGAGTTTCATGATGCAGATGAAGACGAAGATGTTGGAGACGGTAATGAAGAAGATGGTTTAGGAGTTAGGGAAGATCCGACCATGAACATTGCAGACGACTTTGCAGAAATGGTTGGAGATGGAGCTCAGAGTGATGATGATAGCGGAGATGATATATGGGATGAAGATAAGATTCCATATCCTATCTCATCTGATGACGAAGATGAGGTGGACGATAATGAACAAGCTAGAGCAGAGCAAGACCATAGAGAAAATTCTGATGATCCAGAGTGTTTGATTCAGTTGGAGAAAACTTATAACTCTCCAGACGATTTTAAGCTTGCATTGTTGAGGTACTCGCTTATGACTAGGTACAACATTAAGCTTTATAAGTCTGAGAGTACTAGGGTCGGTGCTAAGTGTAGTTACGTTGATAATAATGGTGTTGAATGTCCTTGGAAAGTCTACGCATCTTATGAGAGGAAGAAACATAAGCTGCAGGTAAAAACTTATCTCAATGAGCACACATGTATCAGGTCAGGTTTTTCGAAGATGTTGAAGTGTTCAGCAATAGCTACTTTGTTTGAGGAAAGGTTGAGACTGAATCCAAAGATGACAAAAATCGACATGGCTGGTGAGATTAAGCGAGAATACAACTTGGAAGTGAGTGTAGATCAGTGTGCTAAAGCCAAGACAAAAGTTTTGAGATCAAGACAAGCAAGTAATGAATCCCATTTTGCACGGATATGGGATTATCAAGCCGAGATCTTCAAGCAGAATGAAGGAACTCAATTTGATATCGAGACAATCCCTGGGCCAACCATTGGCAGCAAACAAAGGTTCTTTCGTCTATACATCTGTTTTAAGTCACAAAAAGAATCTTGGAAACAAACCTGTAGACCCATTATAGGGTTAGATGGAGCTTTTCTGAAATGGGATATTAAGGGTCATCTTCTAGCTGCAGTAGGAAGAGATGGAGATAATAGGATTGTTCCTATTGCATGGGCTGTGGTAGAAATAGAAAATGATGATAATTGGGATTGATTTGTTAAAAAGCTATGTCAGAGTTTGGTACTTGAAGGTGGGGGAACTGTGACTATCATTTCAGATAAACAAAAGGTTAGTCTTAGTTTTATGGTATCTTCTCTTATGTTTTACGGTTTTGATGAAGATTTACCTGACTTAGATTTCTTTTGCAGGGTTTAGTAAAGGCTATCCGTAATGTACTTTCAGAGGCTGAGCATCGACAGTGTGCAAGACACGTAATGGAGAATTGGAAGAAAAATAACCATGATAAAGAACTTCAACGCATCTTTTGGAAAATAGCACGTAGCTACACCACAGGAGAATTCAGTGATCATATGGAAGAATTGAAGAAGTACAATCCTTTGGCTCACTCAACTTTACAAGCCACTGATCCTCCATCTTGGTCCAGAGCATTCTTTAGCACTGGAAGTTGCTGCAATGACATTCTCAATAATTTAAGTGAGTCTTTCAATAAGACCATTAGACAGGCAAGAAGAAAACCTTTGCTTGAGTTGCTGGAGGACATTAGGAGACAATGTATGGTCAGAAATGCAAAGAGGTATCTCGTTGCTGACAGGCTGAAAACAAGGTTCACAAAGAGAGCTCATGCTGAGATAGAGAAGGTGATAGCTGGGGCACAACATTGCAAGCGATACATGGCCAGAAACAACATGCATGAGGTAGATGATAACGGTGTTAACTACACGGTTGATATGACTCAGAAAACTTGTGGTTGTAGGCAGTGGCAGATGATTGGAATTCCTTGTAGACATGTTGCATCTGTTATAATAGGGACAAAACAGAAGGTTGAGGATTATGTTGTAGACTATTACACAAGACTAAAGTGGAAAGAAACATATGTGGATGGTATCAGGCCTGTACAAGGACCATCATTGTGGCCAAGGTTGTATAGGTTGCATGTCTTGCCACCACCATGGAGAAAAGGAAATCCAGGAAGGCCTCCAACCTATGCAAGAAAGAAAGGTAAAAATGAATCCTCCTCATCCTCAAATAAGAGCAAGATGTCAAGGAAAAATAGAGTGATGAGATGCTCTAACTGCCAACAAGAAGGCCACAACAAGCTTGGGTGCAAGAATGCAACTGTTTTACCTTTACCAAAGAGACCAAGAGGTCGACCAAGGAAAAATATGGTTAGTGTTTGATTGAAACTCTCAGATTTTTAAATGGGAAGTGAGTGTTTGATTGAAATATGATTTGTGCTTTATTCAAATAGGAAGCGGAAGTTAGCTCATCACACCCTCTCGGATCACAAATTCTTGGATCACAACCTCCTGAAGCTCCCCAAGCTCCTCACGGATCAGAAGCTCAGCAAGGACAAGGACCACAACGATTTGCATCTTGGTTTGAATGGTCACGCGGCTAGCTTGTCAAACTCTCGGATTATGTTCACTTTGGCTCATTATGTTTATGACTTATGGTTTCATTTTGTTGCTTTATCTCCGTTTATGGTTTCATTACTCTTTGTTGGTTTAAAGACAAGGATCTTTTGGCTCATTATATTATTTTGTTACTCATTATCTTTGACCAAATTAAACTTTGTTTCATTACAAAAACGAAGACAGATTCGATACAAATCCAAGACAAAGCCACAAACAAAGAGACATAACACACATTGTTATCAAACTTAACAACCCGAAGACAGAATAACTACATGGAACCAAGAACCATTTTCTGTTTCTTTGATTTAACAAACATTGTCATCACAATAACAATGACAGTAACATTTACGCACACCAAGCACAGACACTTTATCATCAATTTCGCATTGCTAATCTCCCTTTTGGTCAGCAATACCTCTTCCTCCAACTCACAGATCCTACCCTTTAAGTCTTCAATTTCGTTACCAACCTCCGATTTTGAATTTTCAATCACACTTTCAATACTCGAGATTCTCGGTAGAGCATCTTCAACTTCCTCATAAACTCCATCCTCCACCCATTTAAACAAATGGTCCTTGATTTGAAAACAAAAACGATATAAAACCCAGGATAAAAAAAAAAATCAGCATCAAACCCGAAATTAATTCAAAATCTACTTACCTCTCTCTTCGTTGGACATCTAAAGAAGGGTCTTCCTGGGTTTTCTTGCATCTTAGACGTGAAAATGACGACGTCTCGCCCACAGTGACACTTCGATGGAAACCCGCGCCCTCCATCTTCAACACTCGTCAAGGCAGAATTGCAACTCATAGTTGTAGGCTGATATGACGAAATTAAAATCCACTTGATATAATGAACAAGAATCCAGTTGAATTCGTGAAATAGAAGAAGAAAACTATCCTTAATTGAGAGAATTGGGAGTTTTGATTTGTTAGGGTTTGAAATCGACAGAATTGGGGATTTTTTAAACACTTCTCTTACGCTAAAAACACATCGTTTTATCATTAACGGCTCGGGTTAACGAGAGTTAAGTGGTCCGTTAGTGGGGTTAACGGTGTGGGTAAAACGACTTTGTCAACAAATAGTTTGTGGTTAATATGATAGTCAACGAAAACTTGTGGTTTTAATATCCGAGTAAGAAGTCGCGGGTTTAAATCGCCACAATTTGAAAGTTCAGGATTTTAATAACATTTTAATAACATTTTTCCCTTTTTCATATCAATAGTAAGGTCAACTTTATATTTAGAAGTTCTTATGAATTTCATTGCTCATTTAATATAAATCTTGCAACAAAATATATTCGAAAGATATGCTTAAGAAATAATTGACTTTGCTGAAAAGATATCATATACTATGATACAAGAGATCTCATGCTACAACAACAACTCTTTCAACCATGTGAATTACTTTAAATTTTGAAAAATGTGGCTCCAAAAAAATTTAGAGTAGTCATTTTTTTTTCCTTTTACCAACCAAGAGAATGTGTCGAATCCCGTAAATGTTTGTAATTTTGTTATGTACGTAATTTGTTTTTCTCGTCATGATACGTGTCTCGTTTGTAACATCTATGTCTACTAATTACTGATGACATAGTATGGAGATAAATCGAAACAAGAAGACCCAAAAACACTGAAAAGAATAAGTAACAATAATGTAGTAGACAACTTTATATTATTATTTTGCTTCTTATGGAGATGGATCGGATATAAAGTGAATTTTCAATTTTGTGATCCATCAGACAATTTAATTTTGTGAACGTTGATTAAATCTCAATTCATTAGTGGAATGCACCATTGAAATTCCAAAGAAAAAACCATTTAAAAGAATTTAAAAAATAGTATAGAAGATTGAGACATTTCGAAGGAAACACAAAAAGAAGAATAAGTGAAAGCACGTTTTATATATATTTATGAAGAAATAGAGTCGTCCTTCTTCTTCCTATGCACAAGATTCTTCATCCAATTGACACCAATAAATACAACAATCTTGGCTTTGTTAATCCCTGCTTTGGTCTTACCGGACTTCTTCCCGGCGACATCTTTTTTGCCATTAGTTGTCTCCTCCGTCGCCATCACCCCAATTCCTCCGGTCCCCCATTGATCCGCCCAACTCGGCGCTTCACTCGCCATTTTGTAATTATCCCAATATCTTATGTGCCTATCAAAACATAACAATTTAAATAAAACCATATATGGATATATATAAGCATAAGTTATGCTGCATAACCAAACATATACCTCTGATTCTTGGAGCTCTTCTTGGTAAAGAGAGAAGAAACAATTTTGGATGAGCAAAATAAGTGGGAAATGTAGAGAATGACCACTAATAGTGGATGGGTTGTCAATTTTTTTGTTTTTAATGTAAATGTAACTATACTATATTTTTTGTTGTCGTCTTTTTATCTAAAGTTTTAATTTTTTTTTGATATAAAATGTTTAATATGATTTTTTGGGTTGTCTTGGAATGGACTTGCCAACTCAAGTTAGTTCGTTTCCAACTTGCAAAGCAAACGTTGTTTTGGAATCTTTCAACTTTTTTTTTAACAAAAAAAAAAAGCAGAAGATATAGCCAATGATCTAAATAACAACTAACCCTATAAAAGAATTTTTATCTTTTAGTTCAATTATTTTACTCCAGAAGACTATAAATTTTTCTATATTTATAATTCTAATTCCACTTAACATCGCCATGGAAGAAATTTAAGGACTCTACACACATAAACCAACGTTGGGTTATCAAAAGTTCATTGAAACATCAAAGATGTTCCTCAAACACCGATCACTGGAAATATCACAATTTTATAAGAAAATCGATTGAATATATGGTATATATGTCTTACAATCCAGTCTTAAAATGATGGAAACAGAGATTATAAGAAAACAAATAGGTGTCGAGGAGCTATTTTTCAACAAATGTGTCTTGTCATTACATTGAGGATTATAGTTGGAACAAATGAACGTTGATCCCAACTAATTAATCTAGAACCATTGATCAGCGCATAAATTATCGAACTACTTCCACCGTCTAAACAAGATCATCACGAATGAAAGACTTGTAGCCCCTAAATTGTGTAAATGGACATCAAAAGCATCTTTCTTGAATGTTTAGATTGATTATTCATGAGTGACAAGTTTATTTTTACAGCAACAACAACAACAACAAAACAAAATATTGGCTTATATTAAAAACATTTTGCCCCCAATACTTTTTTTTCTTCTTAACTATGTATTATGCCAATTGAATAATGACATAATGAAAATATTATTACAAACCACTAGCTACATATCATGGTCCCAAGATATTTATTTCTTTGGAAAAGTTACTTTAGCACATCCACATGATAGTGTTATTTTTTTACCTACAAAACAAAAAATAACATGAGACATATTATCCCATTGTTATGAAATGTGATAAAAACATTTGTATTTGTGTTGCTTTCTAATTAAGACATGTAGTATAGTTACAATTACATTGAAAACAAATCAAACATATTATCCCATTGTCATGAAATGTGAATTAAACATTAGTATTCTTTTGTTTAAAACAAGTTTAGTGAAATATGTAGAAAATATTGTAATATCTTTTGTTTTCTTCAATTTCTCAATAGAAATAGATCAAAGCGTTAGAAAATGCATGAAATTGTCCCATCTATGTATTGGAAAATATCAACATCTAAATGACTTTTAATAATCTCTTAATTTTACAATTACCTGATTTATCTGAGTTGCTGCTGCTAGTCCATTTATATCCTGTTGGTATTGTGAATGGATCCATCATTTGTTCCTCATCCTCCAAACGCCACCGTGAGCTCTTGCCGGTGGTACTATTGATGTTCAGTCTCAACCAAGAAGGCATTGAAAACGATGGCCGTGAAGTTGAGATTCTTTTGTCAGATTTTTCTTCATCATCCACGTCTTGTTGGTCTTCCATTGCAGCTGAATGATGTTTTGGACTTGAGAGTGGTGTGTAGAATTCATCCAACGGCTGAAGAGGCACGAACTTGGTGAATGTCATTACTACCTTTACTGTCGGGATCACCGGTATGGACAACTAAAACCAAAAGATGAACTATTAATTTTGATGTCAAAAGCAAAATCTAAACCGGTTTGTTTTCCTTTTTTTATTTCCGCGAATCCTTTTTTACGTTTCTAATTAAACCGTAATCTAAACCAAATAATGTTGATCAGAAAACACATAAAAACCGGTTTAAACCTCCACTTTTAAGGACTTAGTTTAGTTGAATCAAAGTGTAGATACTGAAATTCAAAACCAAACCAAATACATTGTGTCTCTATTGATTACCCAACAATTCTGAAAATCTGAAAGCCTAAACCAAATTGACTATGTGATGCTGTCACATCAGTGCTAACTATAAACATTTAACCAATGAAATTACGACACGTCTCATGCAAAAAAAAACGCTTTAAAGAAAATTAAGTAACGACGATAGAAAGAAAAACGAAACTAAAATTAACGAGTAATGTCCAAGAATGCCCTTAAATACCTTGACCGGAAAAGTTCCCGCCGGGAACTTGGCGGTAAGCATCTCTCGCATTCTCCGAACAGCCTTGACATGGTTAGCCAAAATATCAAGCAACGGAAGAAGCTCCTCTGTTTTCAATGGAAACTGATCCGTTAACCAAACCGAAGGACTCAAACTCTTCACAAACTCTTTTTCTTTGATCCGTGCCACAGAAGAAGCCACCGGAATCGCCGCTTCAGGTAAAGAAACCGACCTTCTCCTCCGTGACGACCGAGGCTGCGGTAGAAACTCTTTATCCTCAACGTTAAAACGCCTCTGCCGCCGTAACGGCTCTGTAAAACTAAATTGATTCTCATCCAAAGGCAAACTCTGCTCTGTTTCCACTTTTCGAGATTTAAAACTGAAACTAACGTTTTCGATATCGTAAGCTTTAGCTTTCCATTCTCCAACAGTTTCAATCTTCTCTTGCCGTCGCCAATTCGTAATCTCAACGAGCTTAGCTTTAGTAACATCAATACCAGGACGGTACAAGCTAGATTGACTACAAAAACCAGCGACATCTTTATCGCTAATGGGATCTTTAGCGTTTTCGAAAGCGTTCAAGATCGTTTTATCGTCTCTGTTCAACACAAGCAACGTACCAGGAGACACATCAAGAAACTCATCTCCATCACTTAGAAAGAGAAAGCTCTGATTCGCTCGCCGGATCTTGAAACCGTCGAAACCGGCTAATGAAGTATCGGCACGTAACTCTCCGCCGCGTTTCCAGATCTTGTAGGTATCGGAAGGAGCGATTTTTCCGACGAATGGTATCACGGAGCTCTCGAAGTGAAACGATATCTCCATGTAGAAATCTCTCATGCGGCGGAGCACGGAGATCAGATGAGGAAGTCTCCGTCTCCATTTGCACCACGCTGAACGGTGGTGGTTCCGGAGAATTACCTCCGTGATCTCTGAGTTCCGACTAGACAAAGCCTCGTGCAAAGGATTCCAACCGGCGGCGTTTTGGAGCGTGATATCAGCGCCGGCGGAAGAAATCGTCTTCGCCGCGAAAACGTCACCGAGACGCACAGCTAAATGGAGAGGCGTCTCTCGGAAAGGAACGTCTCGGCGGTCTAGGACGGCGGAGATTTGCTCCGCGACTCGCTCTTGGCTTACTGAGTCAGACTCGGTGTGGATTTGTTCCGGTTCGGTTAGTGTAGGCAAGGACGAAACTAGACGAGTCAAACCGGCGTGATCTCCTACAACGACGGCGTAGTGGACGGGACTGTGAGCATAATCCTCTACCGTAGTGGCTGGAGTCTTTGCCGGCGATGACCTTGCCATGATTTTCCGGCGACCGTTATAATGACACTAATGAGAGTTGAATAAGAAGTAAGTTTCGGATTTATCTTGGACAACAGTCAACGAATATACCATTGCATTCATAATTTTTTTGGGCAGGTGAGTACTTAATAGCTAATTTAATTACTCCATAATCTTTTTTTTTACATTTTAGGCCATGGATTAATTTTTTTAGTTTGAATATCCTGAATCTTTCTTTTGGCAGCAAATGACTAAATCTTTTTTATTCAAATTCTACTGACCTTTACACAATTTTCACAGTAAAAAAAGAAAAGGTACATGAATTTATAACTAAAACAATGGGATTCATAAGAAAGAAATATATTTGTATCAAAAAAATCAGTCAATGCAAAACAAGGCAATTAAATGTGAGTGGTGTATTCTATACGAAATAAGTGTTGTGGTCAAGCATTAATGAATTATAATGGTACATAAGAGTTAGAACAACATTCAAAATGTCATTTTTTCACTAACCATCTCTTATTTTTCAGTATTTTGGGTCAAAATACACCAATTAATTGACTATTTCCATTAATATACACTAATTGTTGTATATATAGTACAAGCTAACAATTTTGCTCTTATTATTTCACATTGACCATCATACTTCTATTTGTTTATATAAGTAGAAGTATATAAAAAATATAATTGTTTACACAAAATATTTGTTTGTGTATTTCGCTGGAAATAGCTAAATAATTGTTGAATTGTTATGAACTTTTCTTCTGTATTTTTCATGAAAATATTATACTGTACCTAGTATTATTTTTAGATTGGTTTCGAAACCTTCTGGATGAAGCAGAGTCTCTCGGACCTGTCTCTGTTGCTGTTGCCCTGGTTGCGTTCGGTTTTCAGTTCGCGTCCAAACACTGCCGTCCTCTGTCATCTATCCACGCCTGAACTCGGAAAAAATCGTTTTTTTGGTTCGTTGAACAGAAGAAAACTCTGAAAGTTGAGCTCTGGTAATGGCGGGTTTGGCAATTTCACCTCCTCTCGGTCTCTCCTTCTCTTCTCGAACTCGAAACCCTAAGCCCATTTCGTATCTATCTCACAATCAAAGGTATTACCTTTATGATAACACAATCACACTCTCACATGATTAAGCTTCAGCTTCAATTAAGAATTTGTTCCATGTAAATTTCGTTCCATGACCCCAAAGTTTATATGTGTAGGAATCCTATAAGACGTATAGTTTCTGCTCTACCGAGTCCTTATGGAGATTCATTGAAAGCTGGTAATTTTAAAGCATTTGAGGGTTTAGGTTTTCCTAAATGTTGGATCTGAGTTGCTTGCTGCTACTACTTGTTTGATGCTGGAGAGTATTGTTTCAGCTACCGGATTTAGTGATTTGTGTCTAAGACTGGGTTGTGGTTGATGCTTTCAGGACTTTCTAGTAATGTTTCTGGGTCCCCTATAAAGCTTGACAACAAGGATCCAAGGTCATCTCTATTTCTGTTCTCCCTCTAGTAATGAATTCACCTTTCTCGCAGTTTATGTTTTCACCATTGAAGTTGCAATATCTCACTGCCTTTTCCTTTCTACGACACTCTTATGTCTTGAACTCTTAACTTTAGTATCCAATATGTTTCTCTTAGCTGGATTGATTGTTACAGTTCTTAGTATTAATGTCAACCGATGAAATATATAGTGTTTCTCACTCTTACGATATAATACATGCCCACCATAGAGTATACGGTTGTAAATTGGTTGATAGATTATAGATAGCTCAACCTTTCTAATTTCAATGTATTCAACTGATTTTGTTTCGGTGTTGCAATGTTTAGATTTGGAGTGATAGAGGCGAAAAAGGGAAACCCTCCTGTAATGCCTGCAGTTATGACCCCTGGAGGACCTTTAGACCTTTCATCTGTGTTATTCCGAAACCGCATAATCTTCATCGGGCAACCAATTAATGCACAGGTTGCTCAGCGAGTCATATCTCAGCTTGTAACCCTTGCATCTATTGATGATAAATCCGACATCCTGGTTAGTTGAAAGCTCTTTCTTTCCCAATCACTCAGAGAAAAATGTCATCTCTACTTAAAAATTATCTTTGTTACAGATGTACTTGAATTGTCCTGGTGGCAGCACTTACTCCGTCTTAGCAATTTATGACTGTATGTCTTGGGTAAGTTTTTTTTTTTTTGTGATAACGTTTCCATCACCCGGAAACTGTGGTATATTAACCTATTTAATTTACTCGAAAATGATCTTTAGATAAAGCCTAAAGTTGGAACAGTGGCATTTGGAGTAGCTGCAAGCCAAGGGGCACTTCTTCTTGCTGGAGGTGAAAAAGGAATGCGCTATGCAATGCCAAATACTCGTGTCATGATACATCAACCACAAACTGGATGCGGAGTATGGCTCTTGAATTCTCCTTGTTAGTACCATTGTAGGTGGAATCATATATGTGTATGAACTTAATTAATTTCGAGCTGCCAAAATTCTGCAGGGACATGTAGAGGACGTTAGGAGACAGGTGAATGAAGCCATCGAAGCCCGACAAGTAAGTCTCTCGCTCTCTTTATTCTCATGCTTCTTGCTTTAAGAATATTGAAGGCCAAGGCTTTCGAGCTAAAAATTGAATCTTTGATCTGATTGATCTCTTTGGTTGTCTCTACATTCAGAAAATTGACAGGATGTATGCAGCTTTCACTGGACAACCTCTTGAGAAAGTGCAGCAATACACTGAAAGAGATCGTTTCTTATCCGCATCTGAGGTAATTTGCCGCTGATCTCATGGTTAAGTTAATATTACCAATCAGATCTAATGCATTAGCTCAATATCTTTCTAATGAGCTATGGCTCTCTGTTCAAAACCAGTGACAGGTCACAGCTCACAGCTCGTGGACTTTACCTTTGTTATGTTCCTTCCACTTCTATACCAATGTTGGATTTTACATATGATTTTTCCTGGTTTTTCTTATGCAGGCGCTTGAGTTCGGGCTCATTGATGGTTTATTGGAAACAGAATACTGAAACAGCATGACAATGCACAGAGACAGCTCATTGATTATGTTCAAAGCTTCCAATTTCATTCGAATATGAACACTTGTAACTGACATTTGTGCATAAACCAGTTTGGTTTTCTCGGTTTTTATAGTCTACTAAACAAAAGCTGCTTTTCTTGGCGCTGAAACATTCTGAAAACTTATGTTCTAGTCTTGTTTACCGATGATAACCAAGCATACCATATGATAACAAAGCATACTGGAACTTTATGAAAATTAAAAAAAAAATGAAATGGCTTGTTACTATTCAGTTGGGTACTTAATCCTATACAATTCCAAGGCATATGTTGTTTGGGTACTGAGTCTTTGTAACATACAATTGTCAGAAGACAATGTGAACAAATAGGAAACAATCGCTGCTGCACTGCATTGACGGCTCTCCAATAATGTCTCTTTTAGAATTCATAAACGATAAATATGTGAATCACAAACCAAAATTTGATCTTTGAAACTCTGCTCTCTAATCACCGTTAGGTTCCTGTCAAGAACAACCAAAAACATCCCAGTCAAACAACAGAATATAACTTAATGGGTGACTCAATCCAAGTCGAAGGTAGATATTCAAAAGACAAAAGAGTTTCCATTCAGCTCAAAGGTAGAATCTCTAGTGTCTAAACTATGAACTGATCTTCAGTTGCCAGTCTCTCTCCTTCTCTCTCTATATATATGTATGTGTGCGTGTACGCGCATATACACGTGCATATATATAAAAGTGGGAGATGAAAGACTTACCATAGTTTTGGCGTACCCCTGTGAACTTGTGAATTGCCTTCAAAAGGGAACCATATCTCATATACTTCAAAGATCCCATATGTCTGAACAAAAAGTACCGGAAAAGAGAAACTAATGATGAAATTTAGCTCTATAGTAAAGATATAAGAGAAAAAGAGAAAAAAGCACTTACACTATCTCAGTGTATCGAAGTCTCCAAGCAGGGAAACCGAGGTGGCTCCTTATCGGTCCATAAACCAGCAATAGATCAGGGGCGTGTATATTCTCACCTGCCCGAGTTTCAGATCATCAGTTTCGCGGAAATAAACTTTAGTAATTATTTGAATTCATTATGAGAGAATCGACACAAACCAACAACTCCTAATGCTTCGTTTAAATGAGACTCTGTAAATAAGTTATCCCCTTTATCGTTCTTGGGATGATCGGATTTCAAGTATCTTTGAAGAAGTATGTTGGCTGCTTTCATAATAGCTTCTTTATTGTCGGAAGATGAAATGAATTCTAATGCAAGGCGGTTTCGGTCAGGCGAAAAATCCTTTTCAATCTCCTGGGAAAGAAGAACAAAGACATTGAGAAGGTAAAGCTACAATCTAAAGCTCATGGAAAAATCAAAGTGACATCATTTACAGATACTTTTGTGCGATAGTAATATCAATACGCACATTTGTTTTCCCAACTATAAAGTCCTTTATATCATGAGCTTTATGACCTAAAGATTTGATTCACACGCAAAGAAGAAAACTAAAAGAAAGGCATGAGATTATTATACCTCTAATAGCATTGAACCTGGAACGGTTTCAAGGATAAAATCCTTGGATTTCTTTAATAAACCTAAAGAAGCAAATTTGTTAGCAATCATATGTAATGAACGAAAAATTGAGACAATTGCCTAAAGCCTCTACCTTGCGAGTCAAATAGACCAACTTGTTTCACCCCAATGGTTCTTAGCCATTGCAAAAGCTCAATAACCTTGGAAACATCTCGAGCTTCTTCGATGTCCACTACAACAGCTAGACACCGGAGTTTCTCAATATCGATGGAACTGTACTTTTTATTCAATCCTAAAGATATGGCATAGCTTTCGACTGCCTCAAAGATGCCAGAGACAATGTACCATAAGCTCACAAAAAGGTGTATGAAACGCCATAGCAAATCAAGACCAAAACCACCAATCTGTGCAAAAAAAATTCGACAACCAAATAAACATATAATTACCAGAATTCGTGATAAACATGAATCCTCAACAGAAACGAAGTTATCGCTTGAATAATCAATCTCCACGCGCACTAATCTCAATCCAAATTGTTCTTGATCACTTAATTCCATAAGCCTTGAAGCACTAATGAACTAAAAGCCTCGTAATGATGATATCGCAATTAAGGAACTAAAAACTCACTTGACCAATCCAAGAACTCAGGAGCAGCATAGATTGATTCAAATCCATATATCTAGAAAATTCAGGAAAACAAAACGAAATTATAGAAGAGCACACAACAGAAGCAGACAATTAGCAGAGAATATCGTTAGCTGGGGTGTAAACAGAAACAGTATTAACAAAAGAAAAAAAAGACAGATCGAAGAGAAGATAGAGACGCACAGAAGACGTGACTGTCTCCGTAAACAAGGAAGGTGTTTGCTGCGTGTGTAAGGGATCTTATGAAACCATACTTCGAATAACCCAATCGAACTATCCTAAAAGCCAAAAATCTCCTTATTTGATCGGAATCAGAATTATAAAGGTTGAGTTTTGGGAGGCGAGGTGAGAAAAAGGATACACTTTGGAGAGTAACGCGCCTCTGGATACAGACCCCGAATCCGATTTTGGTGATATTTTGCTAAAACCTTAAAAAACTAAACTATGAGAGTCTGAGACGTCCGAAGTTCAAACTCAAGTTCAGTGTTTCTAACCTTTCTTGTCACGGTTTTGTTGTGAATGACATTTTTTGTTGCGTTTATCATGGTTTTGCTGTGAATTATAGCTATCAAAATCGTGATAATCATGGTTAATACAAAACCTAAAGCAGATTAGCCCAACATTATGTATATAACGAGATCAAAATTAGCATTTTTTGTTTTTGAAACAACAAAAACATAACATATGAAGAATCAGAACAACAACTAAAAACCAAAACCAGCCTCTTTACTTGAAATTCAGAATATTAGTAACAGTCAAAAGTCCTATAAATCAAAACCCAAGTGTTGCTTCTTGCTTGGTTCAATCACATCAAATAACAGAAGATAACACTGATTAGGCCACTCTTCCTCAGGACTTATAAAGCTGTAGTTGTAGCTTATTACGAACTTGAAAAGGTGTGTGCAGGCAGACACACACTATTGAGTCGAGTCTTCAGAGAATCTAGAATCAAACCCAGTAGAGGAGGGATGCACAGAGCCAGGAGCTACACCAGAGCCACGTTGTAGCTCAAGAACAAGCCATCGAACCGCTCTACTCATCTGTTCAAGCCTTACTGCACTAATGGGTGGGAGACTAGTGGCAGCACCAGTAGCTGCTTGTGCTTGGCCTCCTGAGTTACCTGATGCAGTAGTTAAACCAGTAGCTTCATCAACTAAACACTCAGATCCAATTCTCTGCTTCACTGACTCCACAAACTCCTCGGCTTGATCACAAGCCACACGGAACAATTCCCATTTCTCTTTGAAATTCTCCAACGCAGCATCAGTGAGAGATGCTTTTTGCCCGCCCGCACTCTCTTTAGACTCAAGAACACTAGCCGAGGCAAGAACAAACTTCTCGTAAGCTTTGTTCAATGAGTCCACAATGTTATCCATTTGATCAAATCCCCTTCAAAAAACTGCTCACACCAAGTATCAATCAATACAAGATTAGATGAGATTTCAACTTAAATAAGAGAAATTTCAAAGGAATCAAGTAAGAAGCCCAGCAAAAGTCCAGATCTTTTAGAAATAAGAAACCCTAAACCTCGAAATTCTGAATTGGTTAAGGCTAACGCTAATCATAGAATGAGAGAAATAAAAATCTCAGGGAAAACAAAAAAATGCAAAGGTAGCAATGGAAGCTAAATGATTGAAAAGATTACATATTTCAGACAGAACTTTAACGAAATTGCAAATGTGCTATTGTTTGAAGGAACTGAATCTTTAGACCAGTTTTAGACAGAATTCAACAAAATCAGCCCGAATTCGCCGGAGAGAAGAGAGAAAGATGAGAAAATTACCACCGGAGATGAACGGAGAGTCGATTTGTGCCAGTTTTTTTCTTCTTCTATCTTCTTTTTCTTTGTCTTATTTGTCTATGGTTAGGTCTACTCTATATTTTTACGCTCTCCGATTCACATTAAACATTGTTTAAAGCTTTTACACATTTTATTAAAAATAATAATTTTTTTTGTTTTATCTCTCGCTAATATATTATATATATATATATATATTTTTTATTGGTCAATATAATAAAATAAAAAATATAAAACCGAAAATCTTTTTTCTTTGTCATCTGTTTTTTATTAATAATACAAACTAAAGATACAAAGTTGAGATACAAACGCCGACAGAAACACGAAATATCCCCGGAAACAAGAGCCCAAAAGAGGGAAACGGAAGTCCTAAATTACAAGGAAGCTAAATTAACGTAGTACAAGTCATAGAAACCGAAACAACAGTCAAACTCTTAATAAAACTCCAAAAGAACAATGAACTTGTCAATCTTACTTCCACACCGATGAGAACAAAGCTAACCACAAAAGACAACACGCGTCTACCTTACAGTTAACGAAATCTCCTATTGCGAATCCAGGGTACCTCTCAACGCGAATGAACCTAAACTTCTAATCCGACAAGAGCAATGTGAGAAATATATCAAATCCTACAAATCTTTCGGAAACGGCGATGTCGCATTACACGAACTAAAGACGCCTATGTAGAAGTCTTGAACTGATCAGACCTCGATAAGGTCTTGAGTGTAGAGACAAGGAGCAAGACAAACTTCAAACCGGAAAACACTAAACTCTAAGGAGAAAGCGCATAATCGAACTGGAGAGATCACAATAAAGCTCAGCACAGGATAAGAACAAGATCAACAAGACACCAAACATCGGAACTCTAGCAAAATGAGACCAAAGTTTCGGGCAAACGGCAAGATAAAGGAGAGCGAGGCAGGGCAGCCACACACCAACCATGGATTACCCATAGAACAAGAGCCTAAACTAACCTACACACGCTCTCAATCTGCCAAAGCCAAACGACTTATACCACCCTAATCCTCAAACCAAAAACCAAAGGGCCACAAACTCAAAGGCGTAAGCAAACGAAGTTCAGATGTTACTCAAAGGCGTAATACAAAACTTTAAAACAAAATTTTAAGTCTATAACCAGACCGGACCGATCTAGACCGGACTAGTACAGTAGAACATTCTGTAATCTATAGTAAAAACCTAGAAAAATATATGTCAGAAAAAAAATGCTATCCATCCATAAGAAATTTTCTTCAACGAATGTAAAATTCACAAAAAAACCCAATAACAGCTACGTTTACAATATAAAAAACAAGAAAGAAGTTAAATCTGACAAAACATTTAAACATCTAGAGAGAAAAATGAAAAATATTTCAATCTTTCTAGATGTTATTGCCCTTTGCATGATAGGCAATGCATATGGCAATTCATTTAAAGGAAGAAAGACGTCTTTGTTATTCAGAAATAGTCTTTCACACAACAAGTGGCTCAAGGTACGTTGTAAATCTGGAGACAATGGTGTTCGTGAAAAATATATGAAACCTAATGAAGATTGGGGTTTTAGTTTCCACGATGATGTTCTCGGAAAAACACTTTTCTTTTGTACAATGTTTAAAGGACCTAATTATAAGATACAAAAAAGGTTTGATGCGTATAGACAAGACACGAGCAAGCCACACAGAACCTCGTATAATTATGTTGCTCTAGAGGATGGCATCTATCACAGTACTTTGATAAAGTGTTTAGAAAAAAGTGTTCTTAGCTTTTGTATAAAGAATAACTCTCTTTATTAATGTTTAGAAACTCTCTCAAAACTAAACTCTCTCAAAACTAAACTCTCAAAACCTCTTAACTTTTCTCCATATCAATTGTCACAACTCAACAATGATATTTATAGACTTAGCACACCTTTGCTAATCCTATTCCTAGTAGGATTAGATAACTCCTAATCCTATCATAGTTATCTTAATCTCATCTTTATCTAACCAACTTGTTAGATATATCTTAAATTACAAGATAATGTTAGTTGGTTAGATATATCTTAAGTTACAAGATAATGTTGAAGTTTATCCAACATTCTCCCTCTTACGCTTCAACTTGTCTTTTAACATATCTTGAACTCCTATCAAGCTCCTCATTTCCGCAAACTTGATCTTTGTCAATGCCTTAGTCAAGATGTCGCCTTTATCTCAACTCTCGGTACATGCTCCACATCAACATGCTCCTTCTCGATGCATGTAGGATCTATCTCTTCTTTGCATGCTTGTTTCCACTTCAATGAATTCTTTGCTCGGACCATCTCTTGCTGAAACATCGTTTTGATTGTTTTAAAGCTGATATGTCCCAATCTTGTGTGCCACCTCCAAGTATCGTCTTCAATCCTTCTCTGTAAGCATATTGGTTTACCTATCTTTAGACTTATCGTGTAGAGTCTATTAGCTGAACGTGTCATCTTTACCAAGAGTCTTCCACTTGGATCATGGATTGTCAAGTAATCTTGTCTCATCCTCACATCGCACCCGGCTTCCGTAGCTTTTCCTAGGCTCAAAATATTGCTCTTAAGGTTTGGAATGTAGTAGATATCGGTGACAAGTTTTTGCTCATCCGTCTTACTTTGAAATATAATCGATCCTTTTCCTTCGATTTCAATGCAAGATCCATCTCCGAATTTTACCTTTCCTTTTATGTTCTCGTTGAGCTCCAAAAAATATTTCTTGTTGCCAGTCATGTGGTTGCTCGCTCCGTTGTCAAGATACCAAACTCCTCCTTCTCTTTCTTTGGTTTTGTACTTCTTTGGTAAAATGTTTTCTTAATTCAAGAACACGATTTCATGCATATAAAGGGCTGGAGCGGCTTCTTCCGTCTCTACTTTATTTGCTTCTTGTATCTTTTGTGTTCTTTCAGGACATGAGGAAGCATAGTGTCCTAGTTTATCACAACGATAACAAATCACCTTTGATCGGTCCTTCTTTTCTCTTGTCTAGTTTTGATCACCTTGATTTGTTCTTTCTTGTGAGTTGAATCTTCCACCTATGTTTCCTCTGCCTTCTTTTCCACGTCCTCTCCCTCTTGACGCCGAAAAGCTTTGTTGAACCGAGTTTACGTAAAACAGATTTTCTTGTGTTTCGGCAAGATTCTTCTCATCGAGAATTCTTTCTTCATAGGCCTTGAGTCTTCCTATGATGTCTTCAAACGTTGTGGTGTTTAGATCTGGCACTTGCTCGAGAGAGGCTATGATCTGGATGTACTTTCTCTGTGGTAAGCTATTGAGAAACTTCTTCACAAGTTTTGGTTCCTCAATCGTTTTTCCAAGGGAAGATGACTTTGATGCTAGCTTCGATAACTTTCCCGCAAAGCTATCGATTGTATCTGTGTCCTTCATCTTGATCCGTTCAAACTCACTCATTAAAGTTTGAAGTCTTGCTTCCTTCACACGATCAGCTCCTAGATGACGAGATTTGATCGCCTCCCATATCCCTTTTGAAGAGTCTTGCTCGCCTACTTGCAAGATAAGATCCTTCGGGATTGATTGAAATAACAGTCCTATTGCAACATCGTTCTTGTTGGAGTCATTTGAACCAGTTTCAATCGTTTCCCACACCTTAAAGATGCGCAATAAGACCTTCATCCTCATGGACCATATCGTGTAGTTTTTTGATGTTAGCATGGGGCATTGGATCGACGACGGGATCACTTCCTTCGGCCGTGAAGTGGTGATGTCTCCCATGGTTTCGTTTGATCGACTTCTTGATCTAATGATCTTCGTGATCGATTAACCTAGACGGTCTGATACCAAATAAAGTGTTTAGAAAAAAGTGTTCTTAGCTTTTGTATAAAGAATAACTCTCTTTATTAATGTTTAGAAACTCTCTCAAAACTAAACTCTCAAAAGCTCTTAACTTTTTTCCATATCAATTGTCACAACTCAACAATGATAGTTATAGGCTTAACACACCTTTGCTAATCCTAATCCGAGTAGGATTAGATAATTCCTAATCTTATCATATTTATCTTAATCTCATTTTTATCTAACCAACTTGTTAGATATATCTTAAGTTACAAGATAATGTTGAAGTTTATCCAACATTTGATACATCGTATAACCAAGATTTCTGGTTGGAATTAGGGAGATGCTATATAAAAATCTCCTATGTTATCCAATATTTCAGAAACTTATTCAAATCACTAAATAATAAATTTATTATTATTTATTCATATAAATATCACTCTTTTCTTTTCTTTATGTAAAAGTAAGAGAAATTTCCAGAACCATGTAAATTAGACTATTTGTTTATGTATACTCTAACATGCCTAATATTAAATACTCATTCCGTATCAATATAAATGATGTTTTAGAAATTATTTTATTTTAATTTTTTTACTATATATATTTTACGATATGTTTTTTTTTTTGGTTGAATCCATTTTATTTAATGACGTTTTTATGTAAAAGAGGTAAATTAAATAAAAGTTATGCATTCTTAAAAATTTGTTTACAGAACCCTTAAATATCAATTAAAATGAAATAGAAGGAATACAATAAAACTTTAATAAATTAATAATATTAGGACCTCAAAAATTTATTACATGTTAGAAGTTTTAATTTATCGACAAATTAATAATTTATTAATTTATCATCATAAATTAATAAATTATTAATCAAAAGAGATAAAAATTAATTTCATAATTTTTCAAATTTTATTTTATTTGAACTTTCTTATGTTTTATTGATAATATTCTATATATAATTTGTTAATATTCTGTTTTATTAGTATTTACTTATTTTTTGCCTTTTATGAGACTTTTTTGCCTTAATAACCCTCTTTGGTAATCTTTAAAACATTATTCACGTCATCTCATTTTTTTCACACCAAACTTAGCAATTATTCCTCATCTAAAAGTGTTGCAAAATCAACTATGACATATGAAATATGCAAAACAATTATGTGAGTAAAACACCAAAAGTGTTGGATGCAATAAGAAAAATTAGAGATGATGTCCAACAAGATTTTAACTTTAAGTATAAACAAACAACAATATATTCATATTTTACAAAATTGTCTTAAGAATGTATAAATAAGATTTATAATTATTAATTTATCATATATTTACATAGGAAGTTCAAAAAAAATAGTATCTTATTATTTTATCGAATTGTGTTAAATTTTATACTCATCCGACTCGAGATCGGAGAAATTTATTAATTTATAGATTATTAATCATAGAGTTTTTACTGCATTATGTTTGTGCTACTAGGATTCTCAAAATTAAACAACTCTCAAAAATATTAATTTAATAGCACTACAATAATACTCTTTATGTTTCATAATAAGTGTCATTTTGACATTTGCACACAAATTAAAAGAACATATTAAAATTTCTTTTATAACCTTTAAATTTAAATTGACATTTGGTATTTTTTTTATGAACTTAATATTAAATTAGATATTTTGCACCAAATTTTATATTGAAAATGTAAAACGACTGAATCTAAAAATTAGTTTTTAAGCGATTCTTTTTATGAAACACAGAGAATACAAGTGTTTGTTGAGATTTAGTTGAGAAGTTTAACATTAATGAAATATGCCATGGCTAACAGAGTCGGACATTACTTAACACTCTTTGGCTAGGCATGCCACTATTGACCGTTGGAACTTCAATTTTGGACAAGTGGCTCCGGCCAACTTTTCGGTGAGGTCCGTCACCGGAATGACTGGGTCTCGGAGTCTTTGGATTTCTCGTAATGAGCACTATAACATAGTGTAGTTACATGTAAAAATTGAAGTGAAATTGAATGAGAAATTGAACTGCAAAGTGGTTAGCTTGAAAGCTTATAAAGACTTTATATTACAAAGTCCCACATTGGTTGAGTGGAAAAAATCCCTCTAGTATATATGTTGTTACACTTATGAGAGTGTTCAACAACTAGATGGGAAGGGGAGACCATGGTGCTAGAGTTCGAAGGCCATTATGCAAAAACACACACGCGCGCGCGCGCCGCCGGGCCCAAAGCCCGATTTCTTTTTGGGGAAAATTTTTATGCAACTTTGCTTAAAGATTTGACCAATTTAGAATCGAATTTTTGCATAATAAAAGCGATTAATTGCTTTGACCGAGCCTTAATGGTGCGCGAGATTCTCTCTGGGTCGTGCGCCTCACTTAATGGACCACGATCTCCGCACGTTACAATCGCACAATCTCCCAACGTTTTTTAAAAAAAACAAAAACTCTCTCATTCGTTTCTTCTTCCATCGTTCTGACGAACACAGAAAACTCTCTCCCATATTTTTTCTTCTGAAAACAGTAAGTGTCTCAAGAGTATATCGTAGATATCCAGTTCGCAGATTCCGTTTTTCAAGTGTTGCGAAAACGGTCTCACCGTAGTTGTATCCTGAGTTTCATCATCTCATAAATCGCCACACTGCGGGAAATTGTTTGAATTAAGGAAAAAGATCAAATCTTGCCTCTACGAGTTTTTCCTTAATTCGGTTTTATATTCGTGTTTTGTTCTCCAGATTTTCGCGGTCTAACATTGACTATCTACAACCTCTAGATGGAACCAAACCATCGTCTCAGAGCCGCTTGTTGAATTAAGGACAATTACCCTAAGGCCACAGTGAATAAATAAATTAGAAGGCCACATTGTATTTGAGTTTTTTGGTTTGAAAAATGAATGATATTAATATTATTTTTTTTGTCACAAGAGGTTGGATGGTTGAGTTATCACATTTATAGTGAGAAAATTAGTTAAAATTTTTGTTTATGTGAGTCTTCGTGAATGATTTTGCAGAAAATAAAAAGAAATTTGAGTTTTAAAGTTTTAAAGTTTTATACTATATATGTTTATTATTACTAGCTACTGTACTTGGTTTTATGACAAAGGCCCCTTTTTTATTTTAATAATATTATAATAGGGGTTCCTCGCTAAATACTGAGAAAATCACGATTGCGTTTAGTAAACCGAAATCCAATCTTCTTCTCTTTCTCAATCGAAGCAAAAATCTCTAAACACAATTACCGGTTAAATGAGTTTAATCATGATTTAGAGTCGCCATGTTGCAAGTAGAAGAAAATATAAAGTTCGTGAAATTTAATAAAGAGTAAAATTGTTTAGGATGTTTACTAAAGAGGCAAAAAGTTTAGGCTGTATATCAAAGAATCAGTATAATTGAGGTAGTGTAAGAGAGTCGGCCCTCCTTTTAGAGACTCTTAGAATTTCTCCCAATTAAAATATTAATATAATTTGTTTATTGATTTAAATTTAAAGTAAAAAAAATAAATGAACCAATCACACTAAAATACTGAGAAATTCTTTTGATTATTTTAATGGAAGTCTCTCATATAGACCTCCAATATGGAGATGCTCTTAAGGTGTTCTACAATACTACTAAAGCAATTCTCTTTCTCACAATGTCTTCTAAAAGTTGTGTTCTTTCTATAGTTAACATGTTCTACAATACCTCTAAAACATTAGTTAGAAAAAAGTTGTGTTCTTTCTTTCTCACAATGCCTTCTAAAAGTTGTGCTCTTTCTATAGTTAACTTGATTATATTTGAATAACTAAAATCCTAAAACAAAGAAACAAGAAAACCTTTGACCAAATTTAACAAATCCCAAAAATAGCCAAAGACAAGAATCACAACAGAAAATTAAAGACCTCATGTACTATTTATACTAGAGTAAAATACCCCAAAAAAAATTTAATTAGCAAAGCAAAAAAAAATGAAGATGTTGTGTTTAATTCTCTTCTTACTCTCATTCTGTGTCTCCACTTCTCTTGCCGTGGAACCTCCGAACACAATCTACCAAAACTTTCTTCAATGTTTCACAAACCAAACAGGAACTCCTCCTAACTTATTATCTGACGTCGTATTACCAAAAACCGCTGCAGCTTTTACCCCCGTCCTACGCGCTTATATCCGAAACGCGCGTTTCAACACCACTGCGACTGCGAAACCCGCGATCGTAATCGCGGCGCGTTCTGAGAGTCACGTTCAAGCTGCCGTAGTCTGCACGAAATCACTAAACTTCCAACTGAAAACTCGAAGCGGTGGCCATGACTACGAAGGCCTTTCCTACGTCTCGTCTAACGTTTCTTTCTTCGTCCTCGACATGTCGAATCTCCGTAATATCACTGTCGATGCGGCCAGCGAATCCGCATGGGTTGGAGCCGGTGCTACACTCGGCGAGGTTTATTACAGGATTTGGGAAAAAACCAAAAGTCACGGTTTTCCCGCCGGAGTTTGTCCCACAGTCGGAGCCGGAGGTCACATTAGCGGCGGTGGTTATGGAAACATGATCAGAAAGTACGGGTTGTCTGTTGATTACGTCACAGACGCCAAAATCGTAGATGTTAATGGACGGATTCTTGATCGGAAAGCAATGGGAGAAGATCTGTTTTGGGCGATTAACGGCGGAGGCGGTGCGAGCTTCGGTGTGATCTTAGCTTTCAAGATCAAACTTGTCCCCGTTCCACCGACCGTAACCATTTTCAGAGTAGAGAAAAACTTGGACGAAAATGCTATTGACATGGTCCATAAATGGCAGTTCGTTGCTCCCAAGACTGATCCAGGTCTATTCATGAGGCTATTGTTACAGCCGGTGACTCGGAATAAAACCCAAACGGTTCGAGCATCTGTGGTAGCTCTGTACTTGGGGAACTCAAGCAATGTTATGTCTCTGCTAACCAAAGATTTCCCAGAGCTTGGTTTGAAGAAGGAGAATTGCACGGAGATGACGTGGATACAGTCAGTGATGTGGTGGGCGAACAATGATAACGCCACACAGATTCAACCCGAGATTCTACTGGATCGAAACCCGGATTCGGCATCTTTCTTGAAACGGAAATCGGATTTCGTCGAGAAAGAGATCACCAAAGAAGGGTTAGATTTCTTGTTCAAGAAGATGATCGAAGTTGGTAAGATTGGTTTAGTGTTTAATCCTTACGGAGGGATAATGAGCGAGGTGGCTACGACGAAGACTCCTTTCCCGCACAGGAACAAGCTTTACAAAATCCAGCATTCCATGAACTGGAAAGATCCGGGAACAGAAGCGGAAAGCAGTTTCTTGCAGAAGGCGAGGAGCTTCTATAGCTACATGGCTCCTTTTGTGACCAAGAACCCTAGACACACGTATATCAATTACAGGGATCTGGACATTGGAGTTAATAGCCATGGCCCAAACAGTTACCGAGAAGCAGAGGTTTACGGGAGGATGTATTTTGGAGAGAATTTTGATCGGTTGGTGAAAGTGAAAACTGCCGTGGATCCGCAAAACTTCTTCAGAGATGAACAGAGTATCCCTACCTTGTCTAGCAAACCACCTAGGCGTTAGTTTGTAGGCACCTAACTGAGTTTCCTTTGATTTCCAAAACTACAATGTACGAATATGTATGCTATCTGAAAAATGATGTTTCTTTTTTGTAATTATACGATTGTTCTCAACAACGGTCTAAAACCTCAAAATTTCAGCAGATATTAATCTGCTATTGTATGAACCGTACCCCTGTTCCGGGCATATCTTACATAATCAAGAGATTCTATGATCCTAAGGACATAAGAAACCAAAATAGTGCAACATAACAAGGGGATGCTTCTCAAATCTTCTCGTTCGATGCTTTATAGACATCAGGAGCATTCAGGCATCTCAGAAAACTTGCCTGATGTTTATGTTGATCCTCGAAGTTTTGATGTACTCAGCAAAAAAAATTCCACTTTCACGGGACAATTCTGAATCAAGGGTGCCAATTTCCGCATTTTCTTCGTCCGTAAAGATACGGGGTACGCCTGCATAATTAACATATACTATCTCAAACCAAGCTGTATATTAACAGTTTCACAATCAGAGACAGAATATGAGCAACTCGGGCTTCTTTCTGCGATAGAGTAAATCTCCAATGCCGAGTGTCAAAAGACTATGTAAAGTGAAGCAGGTTACCGTGATAGCATTCCCTGGCATCTCCAGCCATAAGTACAACATCCCCACTTCTGAGATACATAGCATGAGGAGGATCCTCTTTTGATTTTCCGCCTAAGAGGAAAATAGCTTTACATCCCAGGCTGCGTAAGCAACATAACTCACTATTGTGCTTCAAAATCTGTATGATATTACGTTTGCTAAGACAGAAGGCAAATAGATACCTCATGCTTACTATGGGTTTACTCCAGTCAGCTTCCATGTCATCAAGGTGGCCTCCAAGGGTATCACCTAAAGAGCGAGTTAAAAGGTTTTCAAACTTCTACACATTTGAAGGATTAACCTTTTCCAAAGCAAGAAATACAAAATTTAAGGTAATTTTACCTAAGCCAAAATAGTTTACAATTGCACCCTCTGGACGAAATTCCTCCCCGGCAGGCATTGCAATGGCGGCGTGTGTCTTAGCTAGTTGACAGAGTGCATCAGGGATGTTATTATGAGGGAGAGAAACATCATAGTTACGCTGAAAAAAAAAGATGAAAGAATCAGCATTCATTTAGGTTGCACATTAGGTTGGTAAAACTCATTAAAACAAGTTCAAGAATTGACCTTGGACCAATCAAACTGTAGACCGAGGGTGCTCCAACGAAGCTTCCTCAAAAGAACTGAAGCTGAAACAGATTTGCAACTTCTTTGTTTTGCTTTTGCAATATCTTCTTCATAAAACTTCCAACTGTTGTTGGTAAGATCCTCTTGAACCAATACCTTGTTTGCTTTAGCTGAATCAAACAAATCAGCAATAGGACCATAAATTGCATTGTGGTTTGTTCTATTTGGAGGCTGCGGAAAATTCTTCAAGCTCTCTTTAATCCATTTGCATTGCTCTTTCAAACTCAATGCACCAGGGATAAAGTAAAAACCTGTATAATAATAACAATCTCACTTTCATAAGTTTCAACAATTCAGGCATATTCTTCAAAAACTGAGTCTTTTGGATCCTAATTTAACACAGGTGATTTGAAGAATTTGGGATTTTTACTTACCGGGTCGATTCTCGATGCAAAAGACTAGGGAAGAATCAACTTCCGCAACCCTAATTCCGTTAGGCAAAACACCAGTTTGGTTGAAATCTTGTAGAATCAAATTGAAATCAAGCAATTCAGACAAATCAATCGGCTTTGGTAGCTTCTTCCTGCGAGTTCAAGTGAATATAAGTGGATGGATACAACAAACGAAGTGAAGTCGAAGATTTAGATATTGGCTTACTTTCTAGAGAACTTTGAATCCTGTTCATAATAAAGTTTGTATTTTTTCTCAGCTCGCCGGAAAGCCGTACGATCTGCGTCGTCGGAGACGTTCGCCGATTCGTACATTCTTCAACTGCACCGGTCGATAATTAACCTCTGGCTCGCGGATCAACGAACCCGAGTTTATTAGAGTTATGTTTTTTAATTCGGTATAATCTTTTTTTTTAAGCTCGTTTTTAGTTGCATTTTTAATACCCTAAATTACTACGCTTTAAAGTTTTTGTTCCAAAACCATTTAAAATGTGATATTATATAAAAAAATCTAACAAAATAAAAACTAAAAAATATGGTATTTTTGAAAATTCCATCATAAATAATGTCATAATAATCCTAAACTTTATCAAATCGATCAATTAAAATATAAACTCGCATTTAGTTAAATTAAATTTTAAGTTTTTGGTTAATTTTTATTTAAATTATGAAGTTTTAGTTTATCTAGCCAGACATGACAACTTTAACAGATTCAATTAAACTATCATTTTTTAAATAAAATATAACTTTAAGTTGGCTATCCCATATAAGGCACACCGTTTTAAGTTTTAAAAAAAACACAAATTAGATATTCGAACCTCTTATTTTTTAAACAAAACAGTCATGTATTAACTACTTGAGTCGCTGTGTTTTATTAGTATTTTTACATAAACACACGTATATATAAAACAAAAATTTTAGACAATTTTTAATTAAATACTAAACTATAAAAGAATTCCTGACCACAAATTTTTTTCTTAATAAGGTTTCAAAAAGCTTAGTAACTCTTTTTGCCCAAATCCTTTAAAATAAAATCACATTAAAGTGCTCCATTTACTTTGAACAAAAATATACATGCGTCATCAAACTATTTAAGTATTTATTGTTGACAGCAAAATAAAAATCTATTTCCTTTTTGTCGGCGAAACTATTATCTAATTCAATTAATAATTAAAAAATAAAATGATATATGTGTGTGTGTGTGTGAAATGTTGTAAGTAAACATCTTGCAAGTGTGGACCTTTACGTCTGAGAGTTTTCAGAGTTTGCTCTTCTTTGAAAGACCTTCCAGAAAACCAAAAAAATCCAGACTTTTTGTTGTGACTTGACGTTATCTCCATTCTTTCTTACCAAACCCATTTGCCCATTGAGACTTTTGTTGACCTAATTCCTCCAAATCTTTCTTTCACATTGCCCTGTTTTTGTCGTCTGAAAAATCTCCCTACTTTGTTTTTTTTTGCTATGGCTCTGAGGTGTTTTCCCATTTGGGTTTGTCCCCAAACGACTCATCGTTCTCCTCTTGTGTGTCTCGCCGAATTCGAAGCTAAACGCCGTCGTTTCTGCCTTTTGGAGTGCTCCTCCTCAGCTTCTCACAGAGCTGTCACTGCCATTGAAGGCGAGATTCCGTATGGCCGTGAGCTCAAAAAGTCCTCTGATGAAATGGGTCTGACTCAGGAGCCTGAATCGGTTACTTTTCATAGAGACTTGAGTATGCTTCCTAGTGAGTCTTCTCTTCCCCTTCTCAGTTTCACCGAACTTGTTGTTTTATGGAAATGCTGATTGGTTCTTGTGTTTATGAGATCATCCATTTCGAAAATTGTAAATTTAGGAGCTTGTTTACCTGAATATTCGTCTGTAGGATCCTTTGTTTAAGTAGATGAGATTGCATTTACATGCTCAGAAATGTTGTCGATCATTAATCTTTGTTTCGCATTCTTACCAATTGCCTAGACTACGGCTGAAGAGATTACAATGATCATGTCCTTGCATCGTTGCTTGTTTCTGTTATATGTGAATACAATTCTATGAAAGTACTCTGAACTTTTGTCCTCTAGATTGCTGAATTTAAGAGTTGTTTAGGCTGTTACAGATACGCTGAAATGGGTACTAAATTATGCCTTGACATTACTAATGTTTGTCGCCTATGTCACTTTCTTGTAACCAAGAATGTTAAATGTCTTTTGACATTAGATTCCTTCTGCTTGCCATATTAGTAGCTGCACTTGATGTTAAGATTCGATCTTTCTTGTCGTGTAATGGATCAAAATCATTGTCATTTGCTCTGCGACATGGGGATTTGCTACATGTGAATCGATCTAAGATACTTAAATTTCAATCCTTTTTTTTTTTAAATATGGAGCACTAGATATGTTTTGTTAATACTAGATTCTTTATTCCTACAAGTGTATCAATCTGCATTGAAAGTGGAGTACTTGATATGTTTGTTATAACTGGTTTCTTGTTTCCATATTAGTTGCTACATTTGATGTTTCAGATTCGATCTTTCTTTTCTTTTCAGATAGATCAGTCATTGTCCTTTGCATCGCCGCATAGGGCTTGCTACATGTTTGAAAATGGAAGTAATCGATATGTTTTGTTAATACTAAATTCTCTTTTCCATATTAGTAGCTGCATTGATGTTTCAGATTCTATCTTTCTTGTCATGGACTCTCATAGGTAGATCAATCGTTGTCCTTTGCTTCGCAGCATAGGGCTACACGTATGATCTGTTTTGGAAATGGACGTACTCGATATGTTTTGTTAATACTAAGTACCTTTTCCATATTAGTAGCTGCATTTGATGTTTCAGATTTGTCCTTTCTTGTCGTGTAGTCTCATAAATGGATCAATCATTGTCATTTGCATCACAACATAGGGCTTGCTACACGTGTATCGATCTGCACTGAAAATGGAGTGCACAATATGTTTGTTAATACTGGTTTCCTTTTTCCATATTAGTAGCTGCATTTGATGTTTCAGATTCAGTCTTGCTTGTCATGTAGTCTCATAAAGGGATCAATCATTGTCATTTGTATCGTGCCATAGGGACATGTGTTCTCGATCTATTTTGAGTGAGACGAACTTGCTTTTCCAAATGTTGTTAATAAACAGTAACGTTCCAATCCCAGAAGTATTATGAAACTCCAATGCACTGTCTGTCATATCTTCGTTTTTATTGATCTTATTACTTTTTAATCTCTCCCCATTGCAAGCACTAACATCCAAAATTGATTACAGAACCACTAACTGCAAACAGTCTTTACTCTTCTGCCGGCGATGATTCAAAAGTGCGAATTTCGTTTCAGGTGAAATATTAATTTCCTTACCTAACTGCAAATTTGTGTTTCACGTTCTTTAAGTTGCTTGTGTTTACATACACTCCAATTGCAGGGCATACCAGGTGCATATAGTGAGACAGCAGCACTAAAAGCATATCCAAATTGTGAAACCGTTCCATGTGAACAGTTCGAAGCTGCATTCCAGGTTTTGATTAATCTGTCACTTCTATATTCATACCCACACAAAAAGGTATGGTGCTTTACTATGTTTCATATGATTGATTCTTAGGCTGTTGAGCTGTGGTTGGTGGATAAAGCAGTATTACCGATCGAGAATTCGGTAGGTGGTAGTATCCACCGTAATTATGATTTGCTTCTTCGTCATAGGCTTCACATTGTCCAAGAAGTCCATTTGCCTGTGAATCATTGTCTCTTAGGAGTGCCTGGTGTTAAAAAAGAAGATATTAAATGTGTTCTAAGTCATCCTCAGGTTCTTCTGCACCCATTACCTTCAGAGTCGCTTCTAAGTTCACTGATTTCGAGTACTGTTTAACATTTTTTTCTTTTTCTTCAGGCGCTTGATCAATGTGTGAATTCACTTAACAATTTAAGCATACAGAGAATATCTGCAAAAGACACTGCCACTGCTGCCCAGGTGACAGCTCGAGATAATGACTTTTTTCTTAGTCCGTTCACATAAAGGTTTTCACTTACTTAGTTTTTACCCCGGTGAAAAATTAAACATCAAGCGTTTCTTCAGACTGTTTCTTCAAGCGGTAAGAGCGACGTAGGAGCAATCGCGAGTGTACGGGCTGCAAATATATATGGTCTAGATATTCTTGCCGAGAACATACAAGTAACTAGTCTCCATCCTCTATTTTATTGATAAATTTGTTTCCTATGGAAATTTATCAACATACTGAGATGCTCATCATTGGGTAAAAAGTGGAATGATTTATGACATAGAAGGAATGTGATTAAACATATAGATAATCCATAATCTTTACATTTATATTTTGTTCTTTCGACGGTTTTCAGGATGATGCTAACAATGTGACTCGCTTTCTGATACTTGCGAGAGAGCCTATGATTCCAGGAACAGATCGATCATATAAGGTAATCACATATTTATATACTAACTTAATTGGCTTAAACATATAGTTCCCAATAGTAATGCTCTTATGTTTCTCTCAGACAAGTATCGTGTTCTCATTAGAAGAAGGCCCTGGTGTGCTGTTCAAGGCCTTGGCTGTTTTTGCTTTAAGAAGCATTAATTTATCTAAGGTAAGCTCTAAGGAAAAGTTGGACCCTATTATCAGTAATTTCTTCAAAAAATAGAATATATGACGTAATTTTTGCTCTCTTTTAGATAGAAAGTCGTCCGCAGAGAAGAAGACCGTTAAGAGTAGTTGATGGTTCTAATAATGGAAGCGCCAAGTAAGTAGTTTTCTAACCCACACACAACATGCACACATCATTTTTGAGGAGTAGTTGAGTAATTGTTTTGTGATGATGACAGGTACTTTGATTACTTATTCTACATTGATTTTGAAGCTTCCATGGCTGAAACACGTGCTCAGCATGCTCTTGGCCATCTACAGGTCCCAGTCCTTGCAAACCCCAGAGCTTTTATAGCTGGTCTTTTGGCTCACCAATTCCAAAGATTTTACCTTTTGGTTTTGCAGGAATTCGCAAGTTTCATCCGTATCCTCGGGTGTTATCCAATGGATCCAGTCAGATAAAACAAATCTCCAATTGATTTCATATTACCATACCGTGCAGAACCATGTGAATATACCCAAACAGAAGAACAAGGTTTGTGGCTTTGGTATACCGCAACTCTTCTTTCACCATTTTCTCATCTTAGAAGTTTAGCTTCAAACTCTTCGTTGCCGAGACAGAAACAGTTGATCTAGCTTTGTTAAGAACATGATTTGTATATTAAACAGGTTTTCTCAGTTAATATCAGTGAATAACTTGGTTGTCTGAAACAAAACCCTCTGATACCAAAACATCTCTGGTTGGTTTGTGATTAGTTTCTTAATCTTCATTACAAAAGGTGGGGCGTAGTTAATCAATAAGACTGATCTAGTCAGGAAATAAGGACTTTCCCAAAACACAAAACAAACCTAAAACCAAGATACAGTATATCTCAGTTCGAAACAGATAAACCCTACACCAATTTTAGTGTTTGATACAGTTTTTCACCTAGTCATAAAAGTTTCACTAGGGAAACGAAACTTTGAGTTCTGAGTAGTTTGACCTCATTTTGGTGAAAGGGTTAAAAGCAGACCGAAATGATCGCTAGGCAAAACCGGAAGCTCTAACTCCTTGATCTCACCCTTCACTTTCTTCTCTTTCACGTATGATAAACCAGGAATCGCCTCTTTTCCAACCATCTCGATTCCGCCAAGCTTGTAATCATCCAGACGACACAAAATCCGGTCTAACCGTTTCTGCAATGCTCGGTTGCCAGACAACATTGGGTTTGCTTTTGTGTCATATGTAAAACCCAAATTACCTGGTTTCAAAACCTCCCAAACATCGACCCATTTTTCTGGCAAAGGAAATTTACCATCTAGCTTGTCGTCCCAGTTCATGTCTCCCCCGAATATCACGTTGGCATTAGCTCTGAGAATCTCGATTGCCTCTTTGGCTTGTTCAACGCGTTCTCGACTGAACATTTGGTCCCATTTTGGAGGACCTGGACACGGACTTTCGAGATGGCTAGTTGCAAAAACAAGTGGCTTTCTCCCTGGAACTTCAACTTCTGCGATAGATAGTTCTCTTCCCATTATCGAGTTCCCAAAGCTTTTGCTGCTGAAAGATTTCACCCCTAACTTGCTCAACTGCAAATTACCCATAAGGGTCAATTACAAAATCACAGGAATTATCCAAATGTAGACACTAAGAGCCTCATACAAATGTGCACAATCTTTACCAGCATGCAGTAGTAGCCTCTCGAATCTGCCACATCAACTGAGACAGAACAAGAATACGCTTTCCACCAGTTCGACTTGCGGAAAATATCATATATCTCAGGAGTGACTTCCTACAAGACCTCACAAAAACCGTTTCAGAAAGCTGAACAACTTCTGATGACAAAAAAAAAAAAAAAGAAAGCTGAACAACTTCTAAATTTTGCAGATAGACATCACACTGTGGTAAACGTCAGTAATGACCTGAAAACAAATAAGATGAGGAGAATGAAGCTGAATAAGGTGACCAATCGCTCTCATCCTTAAATTCAACTCAAGGTCTTCACGGAACCAAACATTGTAGCTCAAGAGCTTTAGGCAAGATAAAGGTGTTCCTGATTCAGAAGCTACCCCTACAAAAACAAAAGTGACAAACAAAGTAAAATACTTATGCATCCAGGAACGATAGAAACCAACCATTAACGATTATATATCAAGCTGGACTAGTAGAAACCAAAACCTCACACAATTTTAGTAGCAATCAGCAACCAAAATCACCCCAATTTTGAATGAAACACACATCACATAGTAACAAGACTAGTCTACTAAACTAATAAATAAGGTATGAGCTAAAACCCTAGGGAGTACTAAAAAACCGACCTTTCGTTTCAATCTCTTTGTTCTTCTTCATGAAACTCTGCAATTCAGAGCGAACAATAGAACCACCATCAATCTCTACGACGTCAACATCCAAAGCCTTGCGCTTGCTACACCGCCGTAGAGGAAAGAAAACAGACCCGACGGAGGAATCAGGGTTATTACTCCCAAGAGCCGAATCAGTCAAATCGTCAAAACCCAGGAGAGAAGACGTTGGCGATCGCGTTCCACAGACGTCGCAGATTGAGTTCTTGTACGTGTTCAAAAAAGTACAGGCCTTGCAAGCCCACTTTGCTTCATCGTTGGTGGAAAAAGCGAGAGGAGGTGGAGGAGACGAAGAAGGGAGAGATACGGGAGCCAAGCAGATCATGCAATTGAGTTTCTGAGAAGGGGAATTGAGGAAAGTACATTTGTTGCAGGACCAAGAGGACGAGGAAGACGATGACGACATTGCAAGAGTTGTGAGAATTCTGAGAAATCGGGTTTTTGACATTTGCCCTAATTTTTCTTTTGCGATTTTGACTTTTGTCGCTTAGGTTTCTCCATGTAACGGCTACGTATTATACGGCGCCGATAAAGCAAATGGTTCTCAAATTCAAAGTTTAAATTTGAGAGGTGAACCGTAATCAAATCGAATCGAACCTATACCAGACAGATCACAGGACACAGAATCACATGTTGAGGGGATTACAACATATATGTAACAAACAATAGCCTTTAAGAACACAGATTTTATACAAAATTTTATTGCCAACACAAGAATACAAGAGACTAAAAATGGTCTACAAGTAAAACAACAGATTGCAAAATTACAATATAATAAAATGTTTACGACCTAAAATTGTAACTCTGCCGACACCTTCATATGGCAGTGCTGTTCCCACTGTGACCTGGTTGGTAGTGTGGCAATGGAGTTCGACTCCGTTTCCCGTCGGCTTCATCAGAGTTTAGACTTGTAACTCACCGTGGAAAAATGAAAAATCACCAAAAGGGTAACAATATTGAAGATGTTACAAGAATCATAATACTGACACAGAAGCCTCCTGAGAGACTCCGTGAGGTGGCTTCACCCGCGGCGACTTGAGTCGAATTCACCACCGTCTGTGTCCTATTTCCGACCTTCTTGCTGCGCAAAATGAGGTAAGAGTATGTATTAAATGAATGACGACTTTATCTCGTCTAAAAAGTATAGATAACGAGTTTCCATTAGGGAGTTATAGACACAAAAACTTGCAATACCTTCCCGGGAAAATGCAGCTTCCATGACCTGAAACATACACATCTCCCAGTTTAGAAACTTTTTATAATGAAAGATATGAAAAAAAGGAGAAACTATGTGTCCAATTAACTCAAAATTTTGAACTTTTGGGGCTATTTACACAAGTATAGATCTTGATAATTTTTTCTTGTTATAGCCTGCTTGTAACCCAAAGTAATAAACATGAAGAAGAAAAGAGTTGAATATGGATTAGAATTAGAAGGTACAAGCAAAGCAAGACATTTTCTAAGACCATCTATGATCACAGTAGATACATTTGGATTCCCAAAAACAAACACGATTTTACTGAAGATGATTCGAGATTTGATATATTGGTGCATTAACAACCATATTTGGAGACTCATGAACAAGAGAACCTTCCTTTGAGAAACTAGCATCTATTTATAGCTGCAAAGTGTGGTTAAAAACTGGTCTAGGACATATTATATGCTTCCATCGAATAGGAACCAAACCGAGAACGGAAATGCTTCAAAGTCACCCTAGTTTTAGCATAAATGAATCACGGAGACTCTGTATTGGCACAAGACAGCTCCTATATACCCTTTCAAATTAGGATCTAATCTCTAAGAAACTCAGATGGTGTTTCTTGATTGTCATCAGTCTTTTACTATAGATCTTCAGACTGTAAACCATAACAAGGAATAAAAAGAAGAAGAAAAGAACTTACTAGGGTCTGTAGTAGTGATCATTGCCACACCTTTGAAGTCACATGAACCAGAAGCTCTTCCTTCCTTCTGGTAATAACTATTAAAAGCAAACGAGGCATGTCCCTTCACATTGTTCGGCTGATAACAACTCTCCCCAGGTTGAATCTCACTACAATTAGCTCTTCCAGGTCCGCAAGCCCAATCCAATGCAGCCTGAAGCGTCTTCGCATCCACACCATCCATAGCAATGCAATACGTCTGGTTTGTTGTATCGTTCGCTAGAAAAGTTCCACTTCCAGATACGTGAAGCAGATAAACCGGTGTAGAGTTCCCATAAAATAACCCCCAGCTAGCTTCACTAACCGGAGGAGCCCTCAAATCCTCGTTAAACAGCTCATAAATGTAGACACTTGAGGTCATCTCAGGGTGCAAAGGAGTACCAGTTCTATCAAATATATGCTTGATCAAATTGGAGTTATATGTATCAGCATTGTCGATAGTAGCATATGGCTCTTTTGAATCACCTTGTGAAGGCCACCCGCTCTCGGTCACAAGCACAACCACGTCAGACACATTCAGGTTTTTCATCGAGACATAAGCAGCATCGACCATAGCGTCAAGCACATTCGTGTAATGCAACAAAGTGTTTGGATCAACCATTTCTTTAGACGGTGTCAAGGGCTTAAACAAACAGTTATCAAGCGGTACCACGCCTTTGTTCTGCATATACACATAGTAAGGATACAGATTCATCATCAAAGGAGAACCCGTTTTCGACAAGAACTGAAGCAACGGAACCATAATCGAAAGCCAAGTCTGGTTAAAGTAAGCTTGAGAAGGAGGGAACGTATCAAGCATGATTGAAGCTGCATGAGGCGTAGAAACCTTGATTTGAGTGTGGAGATTGGAAGCAACAAGAGCATTGTATAATGACTCAATTGCAGGTAGCAACAAAGGAGCTGAAGAAGGCACAGTAGTTAAAACCTCATCTCCAACTGAAATGGCTGTGATTAAGGTTTCAGGGTAATAAGCAACCACATTTCGACCTATCCACGACGCGGCGGTACTGTTAGAAGATCCAATAGCGAGAAGCTGATTGTTTGGTACACTGATTATGACCCGTATCTTGGTTTTAGCCAATGCTTTGAGCAATTCTGGATCAGCATCGTATAATCGGACGTGATTTATTTTCTGGGTTTGTAGGAATTTGACCAATTCCGCCGGCGAGAGCATATTAGAGACATCAGTGCCGATGTTGAAACCAACAAATGGATCTCTGTCTTGTTCCTGAACTTTAATATTGTGAGATAAAGACGACGAATTCGCTGTACATAGAAAGCAAGAAGCTCGTTAAAAATGGAAACTTGGCAATGATTTTTTAACTAAAAACTTACAAATTAGTTAAAAAGAGTTTTGTCTAGATTTGGATTTGAAACAAAAGAAGCAATTTTTAGCCAAGTGTTAACTCAAAAGAACAAAAAAAAAACATTTTTGATTTAAAATATTTAAAATTCGTCAATTTGGGGGAATTTGAAATGCAATGTGTGATTTTTAGGAAACTTACCAGAAATCAAAAGAAGAGTGATGAAGAAGAAGAAGAAGAAGAGAACATTAAGGGTGGAAACCATGTTAGTGACAGCCATTGAAGAGGAGCTTGAGCTTGAACTTATTGTGCAACTCTTCCCATTCAGATTCAGAGTCAGCTAGAGGTTCTTGCATTATGATTTCTTGCTATATGGTTGAGAGATAACCTAAAGAGAAACGGAGAAGAAGAAGAGAGATTAGACATTTTTAGGGGTTTTAGGCTGAAAGATTTATGTCTCTGTGCTTCCACGTGAACCGACTCTGCTCGCTCCTCCCCCACACAAATTGGTTTTTTCCTCAGACCAAATAGCAAATTACTGTACTGCCCTTGAAGTCTGATAAAGCACCAGCTAGACATCACTATGTAATCTTTAATAGATTTTGGTCCATTTGAAATCCATAAATTTTGTAAGAAATAAAATTAAATAAAGAGGAATTGTTTGTTTATTGTTTGTACACAAATAATAATAATAATAAAAAAAGATTATATCTAAAATAACAGGTTTTTCAAACTTTTGCATCATTTTGTATTACAGCACCTCTAATAATATTAAAAAGTTCATTTAATTCGTGATTATTACTGTTTTGGTTTTAATATTGGCTTGGAATGTTGGTGTTGACCACATGTGGTAAAAGTGGACAAATGAAAGAAAATAACAAAGCCCTTTAGTGGAATTATACTATTGTCTAGGAGTTTTCTCTGTGTATTTTATTTTTGGTGATTGAGATATATCCATCAAAAACATTGAACTACAAGTTGAGAAAAAAAAGAGAGAATTCAACCCATGCTTTCGTTGAATAAACGGTGGCCCATTTTAATTTATTTGCTGATAACTAAATACAATAGATGTTTCAAGAAATATTGAATAGAAGATCAATAAAATTATAATATGAACATAATAATACATTATACATAAAATCATTTAAATAAAAGTTTATATTGTATCACTGTGTATATATATCGGGTTAAAGGGAATATCCGAACGCCAAATATATATATATATATATATATATATATATATATCTCATGTAACTACCGGTACAAAGTATTGAGTAATGGAAATCAATAATTATTATTGATGATAATACTCTGTTTATATACACAGAGGAGAAGATTTACAACGGTAAAGAATATGCAAGAGTACAGGGGCGGATCTAGGTTGATAGGAGGTGAGGCACGTGCCCTACACTAAACCTATAAATTTTGGTTTGCAGAATTGGTTTGTTATAATACTTTAGCATTATTGGTTGTGTTCTATCACACTTTTGCCTCTGTTCCAGTTTCAACTTCTTTTTTTACCGGTTAGTTTTAAATGTGTTTTGATATTTCTTAATTCATTGATATCTTAAATATTATGTTTTTATGGAAATGATTTACAAAATTTTATATCCTATATACATTATACACCTACATAGGTTTTAAGAAACGAATTTCTATATGTATTGATGAACTACATATTTTATTACAAAATTTATATTTTGATATGTGTAATCATTTTGAGAAAAATAAAACTATAAGATAAATAAATAAATAAATGTTGCCTCATACTAAATATTTTTCTGGATCCGCCACTGCAAGAGTAATTACAAAATATACATGTTTCTTTATTTCTATCACAAAAAACATATTAAAATTTGTATTCCAGATATTATAATAACCAATAATCCTATTCATATGCTAATCATCTCATTCTCAACTCTTAGTTTTAATCAATTTTTAAATGATTTATATGAAAAGTTACCGAAAAGATGGAAGTACTGGGAACTGTTAAAAAAAAAAAAAATAACCAACCGACTTATAGTACCAAACTACCAACTAAAATATATAATTATTTAAATAAAAAAAGGTAAATCATGTAGACAAAATGAATACATTTTTCTCTTTTTATATCACTTTTATAGAGTCTCTAGCTCCTCTCTGTAAAGTTCTGGTCGTGGTCGAGCAAGGAAAGCGAGAAAGAAAAAAGACAGCACCCGACAAAACTCATTTGTTCATACAACATACCAACATACTAACATAGAGATCCATATAAAACTCTTTAAGTTAATAGATAACCAACAAACAAACAAACAAAAACTCTGAAAAAATGGAACGCTTTATGGGGGTTTAAAAGTTAAAACATCTTAATGGTAGAACCTGTTAGTCTCGATAAAGATCAATATAAATAAATAGATTACGAGTTGATATGATAGGAGTTGTGATTAATTGATGATAATGTGGGGGCGATATTTCCGTTTTAGAGGACAGTTTCAACAATGATCAGTTCGGGTCATGCACGAACAGTTCGGGTGTTAGGTCTGAATCTTGTATTTCGCTAAAAGACGGTGGTCGTATAGAACGACGAACTGAATCGGTGGGGATTTCAGTTCGGTGTTCTATGCGATTCGTCGGAAGGATTACAAGTGTACAACTTAGAGCTCGGCGTTAATTCTCTCTAGATTTTTCGGACCCCTTTCATTAATGAAGTGCAGGGGGTATTTATAGCGATCAACTGCATTTCATCCCCAGCGCGTGAACGGCGATGTCAACTCGTTTATCCGAATCGCACTCGAGTGGCTATAGGGTGTCAGAGCGGCTACTCGCTCCCTTTCGAGCGCTGTGCCCGACGTAGCAGGTCGTAGGCCGCTAGTCGTAAGGTTTCGGCTCTTGCGGGCCTCAGAACTGGGCTTGCGAACATGGGCCTCATCATGGGCTTCATCATGGGCCGGGCTGATAGGTCAATCCTATCACCAATAATAGCCCCCCCCAGTCCGGGGTGTAAAAGGGAACATTGAACAGGCCGGAGTATAAATTGTCGACTTCAGACCGGCCCATCGTTCATCACATCGGATGCTTTTTGATCTGCTAGGGTTTCAGCTCCCCTTGATTCACCGGGTTAGGTAGTCCCTTGCTCTTAGGTTGTGCGTGAGATCTAGTCCGCGCGTGAGGAAACGATTGTACCACCGCACTAACTGGCAGTGGGCCCCTCTCGCGTGTCGACCCGTGCAACGTAATCATAGATGTTCCTCGATATCTGCCCGTATGCGCCACGTGTAGGGTCAGGAATGGGTATCAGAATGGCATCTCCTCGGTTTCCCGTGTCGAAGCCGAACCGTCGCTTCTTGGTTTTATAAAATGAATCCTCAAATCTTAATTCTGCCATTTCTGCGAAAACAGGTAAACACTCTTCCCTCGCTTCTCCTCTTTCTCTCATTTTCTCTGATTGTCTCGGGAAAGATTTCGTCGGATCTCCCTTCATCTCTCTCGTTCTCTTCCTCCTATTCCTTGACGATATGTCAGATCTATTCGACAGAATCCACGCGGAATACAGCACCGATTCTGACTCCGTTCACCACAGCGGCGACCGGGCTAGTTCTGGGAATGTTCCCAGGCGGACGAACAGGGTGGCAATTTCTGATGAAGAAGATGATAGCGTTGCCGCCGCTCTGGTTCGCAGAAGATCCCAAGCTGCTGAGGCCGGGACATCATCAGCCCGTCCCCAAGTCGGTGTTCTCAGGAGGCGAGGGGATGGGGATACTATCGGATCCTCGAGTCACGTGGGCCATGTAGATCAGGTCGGTAGCGGCATGTCGATGCTTCAGACCAGTCTTATCCCAAGGCGTCAAGTCGGTGGTGGCAGAGGTCGGGTCCTTCAGGTAGGACCTCCAATCAGATCGGTGCGTGCGACCGTTGAAAAGACTACAAGAGCTGGGGGCCGAAAACCGAAACCACTGAAGGCCTCTTACTATGAGGGAGGTGCGCCGACGTGGTCCACCGCCAAGACAATTATCGCTCTTGCGAACATGTTCCCGACCTGCCGATTTCTACTGCCGACAGTGCACCAACGTCCTTGGACGCCTCCGATCGGCTACACCTGTCTGTACGACCAATACTTCCTGAAGTGCAAGTTTTGGCTTCCCCTGCCCGAGGTGTTTGTCCGATACTGCCGCGCTCGCCAGCTCGCCTTCTCTTAAATAAGTGCGACCTCGATTATTAACATGGTCGCCGCCTACGTGTTGGCCGCTGAGCACGGGATCGAGCTTACGGCCGATCTTTTCGAGGAACTGACGTCGCTTAAACTCACTTCATCGGAGCCCGGTACCTTTTACGCGTTGTTTGAGGCAAAGGCTGGGCTTGTCACGGGAAAGCCCAGTAAGGTGGACGACTGGGCGCAACGTTACGTGTTTGTGAGGATAGGGAGGGAGATGGGTTTGGACCCCGAGGCGTCTTATCGGTCCGAGTGGAATCTTTCCCCGGGTAGATCTCTATTAGGTCGGCTTGAGTTTCCGTTTGTCTCGATTCTAACTTGTTTTTTTTTTTTTTTTTTTTTGTTTCAGATCGTAATCCGGTCAAACGCAGGCTTACGGAAGCTTTTACTGCGGTGCGCACTTGTCTAAAGGAGGCAAGGATTACGTGGTCCGGGCTCACAGAAGAAAGGATACGGGGAGCGCGGAATTTAGTAGCAACAGGTAACCGAACTTGTATCCGAATTCGCTTGCTAGTACCGCCTTAAGGTTGATTTCTGATTTTAGATGTTCAGGCAAATTGAAGAGGATGTACTTCACCATGCCTGATTACGTGTCAGCGCGGAGATCTGTTCCTCCGGTAGCTCGGGTTCCTCCAGTCACAGAAGCCGAAGACGTGGTGGACCTTACGCTTAACCGGGACTTCGACATGCCAGATTATGTCGAGAGGTTGGAGACACCACCTCCAGCTCGGGCACATCCTGCGATATCTCCAGAGGCAACTGTGCGTCAAGTCCCCGCAGCTGATATTGAGGGCACAGACCAAAGGCCCGAGGAATCTCCCACTATACTCCCCGACTTTGGGGTTGCTCCTGACCAGGATGCTGCTGATAATGAAGTCGGTTCAATAAGCCCGGAGCACGCTAGGGTGGACCTTCTAGTTGAAACGGATGTACTACATCCAGCTCGTGTCCCCGATCTACCCCCAAGACCCGACGAGGTAGGAATCGAAGAGCAAGGAAATGCTGAGAGGGCGGCGAAGCGGAGACAAGAAAAGAGACCGGCTGCTGACGAAGAGCCCCGAGTTGAACGTTCCTTAAAGAGGAAAAGGACTTCTGAGCACGAAGTGGACCATCGTTTTAAGTTCCA